>KV751320.1:13789008-13812899 GCA_001698575.1 Mola mola | reverse complement strand
AAGACGATTGCTCTGGAGCCGGCGCTGCACCCCGGACCAGTCAGGGATGCAAATGATGCACCTTAACGCCATCAGGTACTGCAGTTGACAGAAAATAATGAGAACCCGCTGAATCTTTTATAAGGTTAACGCTCACATTTCCCAGTCAGCTGTCACACAAGAAAGAATTTAGCACATGCATGCGCGCGAAATAAACCTTCATCGTCTCATTAATGCTGACAGGGCCCTGGACCAGCAGCTCCCAGCGCCAGCGCCGCCACCACCTTTCGTTTTGTGTCGGTAATTTGCAGCGGAGACAGACCCCCTCCTCTCTCCTGGAGAGGAAAGGAGGAGAGAAGGAGGGAGGGAAGGAGAGTTGAAGGGAAGAGAGGAGAACGGCAGTGGATTGTGGAGCGAGTGCAGAGGAAGAGAGGGAGGTGGGGCTGGGGGGGGTGAGGGGCAGGGGGGGCTGGAAAGATGGCTAGCGCGCCAGGAGTCTGATTCTCCCCTAATTGGAAGCATTGGGCATTGTCAACGGAAGATTTTCAGCTGCTCACTGACAAGTAGAGCCGTCAGAATGATAGCCCACTTGTCAGCGCAAAAGACCAATAAAAACAAACCACTTTTGATTTAATTGGAGGCCTAACCATGGTGTGTGCGTGTGTGTGTGTGTATGTGTGAGGTAGAAAGTGTGTGTTGCCTGCAGGGCCAGGGCCACAGGGAGGTAGAGGGAAGTGTGAGGATGAGTGGGGGCATTTGTGTCTGCGTGTGTGAAGGAAATCATCACTCCTGCTATATCAATGCACTCACCCTGCCTCTGTCTTTGCAGCTGCAGCCCGTTCTTCCTCCTCCTCTCTGCCCCGTCAGTGACAGAGGTGAGAGGCTTTCGGGAGAGGCCAGTTTTGATTCTTTCCCCCCGGGGGGGATATTTCCTGAACAGCAACATCAGAGCAAAAAACAGTTTCTCCCTATTCTTCGTCTTTCCCCTTTTCTTCATCGTCAATCAGCAGAGTTTGGCCTGAAACAGATACTTTTCAATGCAGGATGAGAAGGAAAGAGGTGCGCTTCTTGCGAAACAGTGAATAATAAACTTTTCTCTCCATTAGATTGTCTGTTTTTTGTGGCCGTGCATGTTGAAGTTGTATCTGATCAGTGATAGTGAAAACTAGAAAACTAACTAAGTAGGGTCCATATCTCCTGAAATAATAACTCAAATACCAGTGCTAGGGTCCAGGATCAGGATCTAGACCCTGTCTTGGCCCATTTGTTTCATGGGCCAAGACATATTCCCACAGAGAAGTCATACAAACCCTTCCAAAAACTGTAACATTTATTTCCTGGGCCAAGTCCCACTAACACAACAAGTCTCTCTTTTAGTTTTTATAATACTTCCATGTTTCAATCTGTTCCAGATCCCAATTTAGGAGTCAGATCGGGACCGTCAGCAAAAGTTAAACATTTGGTTCTTGATCTAAGACCAATATACGCAATATATTTCATGAAAAATCCTTCCAGTTGTTTTTGAGATATGTCAATGTTTGAAAATCGATCCCGATCCAGATCATCAACAAAAGTTAATCACTTTGTACTTCAGTCACACTGAAGGCACACACCAAATTCCATTCAAATCCATTTGCAACATTTTGACTTATGTTGGTTACAGACATACGTGCACACCAAGCGAATCGAAAGGCAAAAAGTAGGTTTGGACTCAAGTGTTTTTTATTGAATCCTGATCCAGTTTTCTAATTCTTCAAATTCTTTTCATTTTTGCTAAAAAAAACAAAACAAACAAACACAATGACAACATGACATTGTGCCATACACGGCAGACCTAGAAAGAAATGGTTTTAAAGAACCTGAGGGAGACCCCCAACCCCATCGAGGTGCCTTTTAAGATGAATTGGAACGCCTGTTGTGAGTCAGACCTTGACCTTGAACTTCAGCGTCGGATACTCTTGTGGCTCACTGGGAGCAATCTTTGCTGCCACGTCCCAAAATCTGATGGAAAGTCTTTACAGAGGACCGGAGGTTGTCGGAACCAGAGGCCAAGGGCCAGGATCTCGGAGTGACATGTTCAGTTATCGTATGACGGCTTACCCTTTTGGTTTGAGAGTGTTTAGCATCACCTTTAAACACCACAAAAACCATCATTTTGAACTTATTGTATTAATACTGATGCCTCAGATTGTTCTCCTGACTAATGTCTGTGTATTTAATAATTGCAGGTCCCCCCTCCCACCCTTCTCCTCGTTGTAGCCAGCGTTTTATTATTCTTGACAGAGTTCAGCGCACACATCTGGTCAGAGGATAAGAGGGAATGGAGGGACGGTGCCAAGTGCCGGAGAGGTGAGTGAGGAGCCAATGGAGAGGGGTGTGAGCAGGCGGCCATCCATCATAACTGGCCCTCTCTCGTGAGGAACGGCAGCTTCTTCAAACCAGGGCCGACCCGATTTTTGCTGACCTTTGACCTCGTGGGCCCAAACGGAGAAGATTATCAGCTAATTTAATTAGCAGAAGCTTTCAAAGGTGTGTGTTTCGTTGAAGATCAACAGCGCCAGTGTGAGCTATGATTCTTTTCAGTCAGGCGCTAAGGTCAAACTCATTCAGCTAACAGTATTCACTCAGATAAGATCATCTGGTTAGATGTGTCGAGAAAAGGTGAAAATGGGACATACTTTCTGTTGTGATTAACAGTACTTGACCAAATTTTCTCATAGGTGCTGACAAATGAGAGAACCGTGATCATTTTGGCTATTTTAACCCAACCCCTGATGGTTACAGGACCATAACTCAAACATTATTGAGCTTGAAAAAAAATGGTAACCATAGTTGTTCATATCCATAATTCTAGCGTGAATCTGTTTGAAACAATGTTTGTCAGTAACACCATGCTTAGTGACTTTTAATAGTAATGTGATTGTTTATTATGAGTGGGAGGTCAGTAATCAGTCTTCTGTTGTTGTTGTTGTGCTTCGTATCTTACCAGTAGCTTGATGGAGGCTTGATATCAATTGTTGGTACGTCCAACACATGCACTGCCATGGGATGAATTAGCTTGACACAAATGTGGTTTGCCTTCACTAAAAGGGAAGAAATGTGCCTCTCCTTAACTGCAAGTTGCTAGATTTCCACTAGTAGCTGCTTCTGTGTTTGGTTTGTGAGTCCTCAATTAAGAAGTTCTGCACAAGCTCAGTACCTGAGACGGACTAACGTTTGCTTCAGCTTCTGTGCCGTATGTGAGCATGTGTCTCAGAAGTGGTATAACAAAAGTAATCTAACAAGTGCAAATTGTTTTCACTGTTATTTGTTCTTGGTAAAGTATATCTTAACTTTTTCAGCCAAATACAAATGTTAATGTCTGGGAGATTAGTGATTCTAATTAGAACTAATTCTTTAGTCTTTATTACTTACGTCCAAGTCTGTGCTTTGATACCTTTTTAATTCAAAACACAAACACAGCCAGAACTTATAATACAAGTACAACAGGTTAACTCAGTCAACATGCAACTCCAAGAGTATATCCACACATCAGATCTCTTGAATGTCTACTAATGTGCAACAAATGAAGATCCAGCCTGCAACAGTTTTTGTGCTATTGCTCTGACCTGAAGCCACTGTGTACATGATGGTATGTGTGGCAGGGGTGGTCCTAATAACTTTCAGGGATACAAAAATACAAAAAATCGAATATTTTAATTGGGAAATATGATATACTTAAGAATATGTTGTGATAATTATTTATTTGATATAATATGAAAATTTGTCCATCAAAAGTTCATGATGGTCTAGATGGCTTCATTAAACAGATTGTTATGAAGGAAAAACAAAACACGAAATTTGCATAGAAATTCGAAACAGTCACTCCTTTTTTGATAAATTGGAACCAGTTGTTTGTATATTTCAGCAGGCAGTGCTAGCTAACCAAGTCATAAGGCCAATAGTTCAATGTTAAGCTGTCATGTAGACCCCTTGAGCGATGACGCATTGGTGGGCTCACATCAGGGGGTGGCGGGGGGCGCTGCAGCTGCCCTGGGAGACATACTGCAGGCTGGTGGACTGTGTGGAGACTCCCCCTTTAACTCCTGTACCTCCAGGAGGGGCCACAGGATCCAGGTTCACCCTTCTACACTCTGCCATACCTGGGGAGACCAAGGCGGGCCCAGGCCCTTGGCCTTCTGTCCGAAAACTGCCGAAAACTCCACGAATCACATCCTGAATATCAGGATACACTTACACAACGTAGAATTGTGAGATCAATATATTGTTGTATAATTGGACAAATCAGCACTTGTTGACAAAAACAAACATTTTTACATGAGTAAAGGTATTATTCAATATGATGTAAAGTAGTTTATTGCCTTGAACAACAGATCACTTAATATTGGTCATAGGTTTTAACATAGAAGCAGGCCTGCTTGCTCAAATTCTGTCCTATGTATCATAATGTTTTGAGGCAACCGTTACCTTACTATAGATTGTATTATCATTTCCCCTATACCTAACTGAGAGGCTGTTACTGAAAACAAAATGTCGGGCCGTGTTTTGGTTTAGCCACACAAGTACGCGTACACACACACTGTGTGAAACACGGCAGTGGCCAATATGCAGGTAATATGTGGGGTCGCAACATCTCAATTATCACGCCTCCTGTCAGTAGCTCCCAGTCCACTACTCGCTGCTACCTTCCTCTCCAACATGCCCATGCTCCCCTCAGCCCCCACCCTCACCCGTCCTGCCATGACTTTTATTGCTTCATTAGTATTCGCCACATGCACCAAATGCCTACGCTACGCGAGCCTTCAAACCCTAACAACTTTTGGCAGATCGGTGCATGATGAGGGGATGATGGGGGATTCAAGCCCACCTACCTGGCGCTATGGATCATTATTGTCCTAGTGTGTGTCCAACGCAGTGATGCAGAAAGTAACGGGGGAAACAATACGGGGGGGGCTAGTGTGAGGAGAGAAGAAGATGACCCGCCTGGGCCGGGTATTAGTGTTTGATACACTGCTAATACAGTAACTATGATATTCAAATCTCATATTGCACCAGTGTAAAACACACCTGTTACGGTTTACAAAAATCCTAATGTTTACCTCCACCAAGGGCGAAATAGTTTTTCAGTTCTCTTTGTTTTTTGTTTATTTGTGTGTCTGTTAGCAGTCTTGAGACCACAATTTTGGACAAATCATCCAGATTTTTTTTTTTCTGTGAGGTCCTACTGACAGTGAGTACATTTTGGGCCTCAAAGGTCAAAGGTCAAGGTCAGGAAAAAATTCCAAATTCCCATTTAACATTAGGGGAAATTTCAAACATTCCTATCTTGCTCCAAACACCAATTAGCTTGTAACTCACACTACATTCTCATAGTATCAGGACGTAATTCCAAAGTAAGTCTGGGCCTGAAAGGTCAAAGGTCAAGGTAACAACAAGGTGATTTGGTGGAAAAGTTCAAGGGGAGCTGGACAGAATTCTTATAAATTTCAACTGAGGTATCTTTTTAGCTAGTTTTGCTAATGGAAAGAATCACAATAATAAATAGAAATATAAAGTTAATTCAGTTCATTTTAGATTTAACTTTATAAATTTGAGAAAGCTAAATTATGGGGGTGGCTGTGGCTCAGATGGTCGTCCAGTGATCGGAAGGTTCCTGGTTCGTTCCAAGACCCTGAAGTTAACATGTCAAAGTGTTCTTGGGCAAGACACTGAACCCAAAATTGCTCCTGATGCTGTGCCATCAAAGCTCCTGATGAGCAGATGGCACCCTGCGAGGTAGTCACTGCCACCAGTATATGAATGTGTGTGTGAATGGGTGAATGCAAAACCTGTAGTGTAAAGCGCTTTGAGTGGTCAGCAATGACTAGAAAAGCGCTATATAAATACAGGACATTCACATTTACATTTAAATGAAATGGATATGATAAAGGCTACATTAAACATGAAACAAATTAAGGGTTACGATATTTAGTATTTAGTAAGTAGTATATTTCTTTATTTTCCTATCCTTATTCTCCTCTCCAAGCGATCACATGTGACAAGCCATCTAACGATGCTTGACAGTTTCTGATAGTCGATGCTACAGTCATAATTTGGTCAGCAATGTGTGACATGGATCTCGCTGTTCATCTGACTCCCTTCTGCCTTCTCGCTTATTGCTCTTCTGCAGTGACCATACCTGTTGGAGATGCATGCAGGCATGTTATTTCTGCTGTCACAACCTAACATAGAGCTAAGCAGGTATGTCCAAGGTGTGTTTAATGTGTGTGTGTGTGTGCGTGTGGTGCTGGTGTTCAGCATGGAGAATAAGACCCCAGAAAATGCTCATTAGAGATGACCTTGGCACTTGGAGCTGCCGTTTGATGGATCGGGTACAGGGCCAAACAAGCCCCTAGGGAGCCATGATCTTATCTCTTATTGTACACCCCCCCACCATTGACCCTGCCCCACCATCCTCAGTCACTCACTCTCCTCTGCTCTACACGCATCACAGGCAGAATAAATCTGTGTCTGACTTCACAGGAGAAAAAAACGAAGAGGGGAGGAGGAGGAGCGGGGCCTGAGGGAGTAAAGGAGAGAGCAGTGCTTCAAGAAGAGGAGGGGGGCAGGAAGAAAGAAAAAATCCACAGACGGCCGAGAAAAACCAATAGCTCGCAGAGGCGTCATTACCTACATAAGTCTGTAGTGCGCTCATGGTTTGTTCTGTTCCTCTTACCTGTTCTTCTTCTCCATGACACACATACACACACAACAAACACACTATTGCCACCCTCACCCCCCTTACACACACACACACACACACACACACACACACACACACTGCTCCCAACTAGGGGACACACCAAACACATAAAGAGACATGAGGCAACATCCACCTCCAAGACGGCAAAGTTTCTCCCCCACCACCAAGCATACCCATATCCACAAGGGCGGCATCACAGGCTCTGGGCTCTTTGTGTTCTCCTCTTCTGCTGCCGTGCTGCAGGGAGAAAGTGACACTCTGAAGTCTTAATTGAGGTTTACCCAGTGTTTCTTCCTCAGTGTTATTGAGTGTTAAAGTGCGGTTAAACTTTATAATCAAGTCTACCGGGTTTACAGTGTGAGGCGAGGAAAGAGCAGGGAGCATGTGATGACATTACAAACACGCTTGTTTACCGGCCCGCTAGCAGCAGCAGCAGTAGCTAGCTCGCTACCTGCATCTCATGAACAACAACAACAAGCTACATCCCCACTGTCACTCAACAGCCCTCTAAACAAACATGTTGGTGTTGCCAGAGAGAGGAATTTGAGTCGAATGCAACTATTTACTCAATCTTTGGGCATGTTTGAATGGCTCCCACTATTTTCTATCTGCACTCCTTCCCCCACCTCCGCCAACCCCGCTCCTGTCTGCCAGTCTGTCTTTGCAGAGATCTGGGAGGGACTGATGTCTCAGCTCCTGCAGGATCCCACCAGGAACGCCTTTTGACAGTCGCAGGAGCAGCAGGATACAGCACAAAGATGTTGCTGTAATTGCACCTAGTTGCGTCATGAAAAAGTAATAATTTGCTGTCAAGGACGTCAAGGTGTCAGCGTTCGACAGGAGTTGATAAGGTATTGACTGCCTCCAGAGTGCTCACTCACTCACTCTCAGTCATACTCCTTTAAAAAGTTGACTCCCAGAGAAAGAGGGAGACAGCAGAGGTTGGGGAATAGGGGAGAGAGAAAGAGGGAAGTGAAAGAGATTAAAAAAGAACGAAAAGAGAAATGAGCAACAAGAAACAGGCTAAAGACAGTCAATCTGCCTGCTGCGAACTGCAAGACATTAATTGCACAGTATTTTCCACTTCACAAACCTGGTTAATTTATAATACATGCACAGATTGCGCTAAATAATACATAAGCGATCAACAGGCTAAGGCAGCGTGGCGTGCTCTCACCTAAGTTGAATAATACAATTACCACCTGGCTCACTCCCCAGTTCACTTTGATTACTGTCACACGGGATGTGACTTGCTGCTCGCAGGGGAAGAAAAAGCAGGAAAAAGCACAGTCTCCGTGTTGCAAAGGTGGACCCAGCTGCCCCAAGTGAAGCCTGATCTTAGAGCAAACATAAAGCCTAGCGGGAAGTCAACCTTGTCTGTTGATGGCGAACACACAAGTGCGTGGTGGAAGAGTGTAAGGGCCCCGAAATCAAAGGGTTTAATGTATGACAACGACACAAATGAGTGCACACCCACTGGGAAAGACTTACATCCAGGTTTAACACCCAGTGATGCAATGTAACTATCTATACACGATACATAATCTACACAGAACAATTTAGAGACATATCTACCCTCCACTACAGTTTTGGAGGCGGATATTGTAATTTTATGTTATTTTATGTTATATGTGTTATTTTGGTGTAATTTTATTTGTATTTTTTTAATTGGCTTTTGGTGATCACAGTGACACTATAAGATCCAATAATCATTTAGGCTGTTAATCAGACAACCCCTCATATACTGAATATAGAGTACATACCTGTATATTTAGCTAAATATGTCTTCAACTTTGGAAACTTAAGTACATATATTACATTACTTTTAATTCTCGAGTACATTTAATACCAAACATTTTATCAGTTTTACTCAAGTATTGTGGATACTGGTTACATTACCGATGTAACTGATGTGATTATAGTTTGAGAAATACAAATAAAACAAAGTCCACATTTATCAAACCACAGGCAGCTTTGCACTAACTTTAAAACATGATTAAATTGTAAAATAGAAATATAATTTAAATATAAATTTATTTAATTAAAGATTAAGTAAACAAGATTACAGGTCTGAGAGGGCATTTGATGCTTTCGTGCAGCAGGCAGGGGTTGTAGCTTCTTGCTCCAGAGGAATCAAGGCCCTGATGTGCAGAAGCCGACCTTAAAGGCAAACGGATGCAGTCTAAAATAGCAGTTGAAGCCGCTGGTGGCCATCTGACCACTTTTCCTTTCACTTTTTGTATTATTATAGCATTGTCATATATGAAAATAATCGTACTGGTAAAGTTTTGCATACCTTTAGAGTTCAGTGAAGTCAGCCTGTGACCTTCAAATTATTGAATAAAATGGTAAATGGTAAATTGGTTTGCATTTATAGAAAGCCTCTGACCCCTCAAAGCACTTTACAATGTTTGTCACACTCACCCATTCGTACACACCTTCATACACTGGTGGCACCTTATTAGAAATGGTATCATTCACATTCACCCTGAAGTTGGGCCTTTGGGGGGGGGGTCAAACCACTAACTAACATAGAACATTATCTGACCTGAAGAGCATCTCAGAGAGTTCCTTCCGCTACAGACATTTGCAAGTACAAAGAACAGCAAACAGTCAAGTCGAATCATCATCATTATTGGAGAAAAATGAAAGACAGCAATGTGTTGTTGAAATTCAAACAAAATTCAGACAGCTGGTCAAAATTCACTTTAGTTTTTTAGTTCCCCAGTTGCGTCTAACAGCAATTCATTGTGAAGTGATGCCAGAAAGGGACGAGAACCAACGTCGCTTAAACTCTAGCGATAGTTAGTCACAATGATACTCGAGGAGCGACTCTTCAGTAGCAATTGTTAACAGCTGCTGGCATGCTGGTTAATAAAGGAAACAATCCTGTCGCCTCTTGTACAGGATGATCTGTGCCTAACCAGTATTCCACAGAGCCGCTCAGTGATCCTTGACCTCGAGCTCCAGCTTTTATCAGAGAAAGTTCTTCAGAAGCAGGATGAAGCCCCCAGCTTGGGCTTTAATATCCAGGTCTTCCTCTTGATGTTGCCCAACCATTTCATTGCCACGGGAAGATAAAAAAAACGATAGATGGTGGTGTGTTTGACAGAATATGCAGCACAGCAGCCACACGTGCGAGAAGAAAAACACCTGCACCAACCACAGCCGGATGGCTCTTGAATGCAACACCAGGGCTTAGCATAAGGGGAATGCCCTACGCTTCAAAGCTGAGGGGACATAAGCTAAAAAGACTCTCTGAGAGTAAAGCAAAAGCCACCAGTACAGCAATACAGCAGTTATCTGTGCTCATTGTGGCTTAATGAACCGTCAATGGAGCATCTTGGGCGAGCTTATAGACTTCTCATTGTTACACAGGGGCTCCCAGGGTTGATAGATTCAGCATTAAGGGTCAGGATTTGCAGAGCCAGAGGCACAATCCTTCGGATATTTCCCAGAGATCTAAAAGCCTGTTAATCAGCTCTCCTGTCATGATCTCCCTGGCTGTTCTTCTTCCCATGGACTTGTTCTATCAGTCTTTTTACTAGCGGCCTCCTTGCACAGTCTATGCTTTTCTTCTGCCGTGTTTGTGTTTGGGATTTGCCCAAGTGGCCCCCAGATCAGCTGACCCGACCCCAACTCGGCGAAGAATGGTTCGGGGTCTTAGCTGCAGCCTCTCTTACATTTTAATCACGGTAATCTGTTTTTTATGTCGTTGCCACACACACAAACCCTGAACACTGAGCACACTGAACTTTTTTTGTTTTTCATTGTGCAGAATGATCAGCACAGTCGGTGAGATGATCGTTGTCTTTAACCTGTACTCTTAAACTGCCGTGAAGAAATTCTCTTCTCGCCATGGCGCCTCCTGTAATTAAGCCCGCTGTCTTTAATTCTCTTGGATAACCTTGCATTAAAAATATAGCCCCAGATATCAAGTCTCCCCCCCCCCATCACCACCACCTGCATCCTTCTGAGCAGTTTGTCAGCTGAGGTGATTGCCTCCCTCTCTCTCTCTCGCCCCCTCAGTGGCATTAAGCTATTCTCATTTGCACATACATGCCCTCGCTGGGCTGAAAAGATTGATCAACGACGCTGTGTTTTATTACGTCACTCTATTACGAAGTCTGCTTACCACACGCCATGGGCATGTATATGTGTGTATGTTTGTGTGAGCATGTGTACCGGTGGGTTTTGTGTTCATTATGACACACACATGATGAGTACTCGCTCACAAACAAATCACACATAGAATATGCACCATCGCCTCCAGATTTTGACACTTTGCGAGCATATATGCGTGCGTGCACACTTGAATCCCAGTTAAAAGGTATTGAAAACACACACTTCATCCCAGACTCTGCACCCCAGGGGAGTTAGTGCGGCTGAACATGTATATTCCTGCTCGCTGAAGCCTGCGTTTACCGTAGTATTTTAGCGTAGCCTAAGCCTTCATCTCCTCATATTACACACTGAGCCGACACATATTAATATGCAAAATAGGAGGATGCTGAACAAAATGCTGATAATTAAGTGAAGATGTTCTGGGTAGAATCGCGCTTAAGAGTGTGCATGTGGGACCCAGCACATGGTAAGCCATATGCCTCTGCGCAGTTAGCGCTGTCCTTTGGGGTAGGGGAGTTGGGGCCCGTTTCCGCACAGGCAGTGGACAAATGCAGACTGGGAGACTTGAATTGTTTCCTTATCACGCTTTTATTGAGTCATCACAGGGGGATGCTGTTCCACACAGGTTTTGTCAAGGTACAAGATGTTGCTTTAGCCACACAGAGGTCAAATGTCAGCAGGAGCTCCTGAGTCTGTCGCTCAGTAAAAACTGGATGATATTCCTCACAAAGACATTACTTCACTTCCATCAGGGTAGCTGCTTTACCCACCAGCTCCTCCCTTCCCTCCCGTCCTTTCCCCCCGGATGATCTCTCCCTCCATCCCCGAGAGGTGCTGTGGGAAGTGGTGAGGATTCTCGCGCTGCCGGGGGCGACAGGCTCGCTGTGCCATCCACTTACACAAACGGCAGGATCAGCGCTCCACACAAGAATAATTAGAAGATAATGGGTAGTAATGCAGCCCGATCTGTCCCGATTATCTCCTGGCACCATCCAGCACAGCGCCATCTGGTGCCTGATCTCGGGGCAGCGGCTGCTCTGCCACATGAAAAGAAGGTGGGTTTAGGCTTAATCTCACACTCCGCTCTGTTATTGACTGTCTGTATGGTGCTGTATTCAAAAGAGAATGTGCACGTGCGTCAGTCTCTGTCTGCCCCTCTGAAATGGTTGATATATATCACAGAGAAAAGAAAAGAAAAGAAAAAAGTGAGATTGCATTTATATTACATGTATAGATGACAGCCGGTGCTGCTCGGCGTCCTAGTGATAGACAGTAGAGCAAAGTGTTGTTGAGAACTCGGTGTGAGTTTCTGCAGAGCTGTTACATGGACAAGTGTCTGTCAGGCTGGGCTCTTTCTCTGCTTAACTCCCACCCTGCGTCTTCTTAAACAGCCGCTCTCCCACAGCTCTGGGCCAATTCAATATGACAGTCCATTGTATGGCCAGTGTGGCCCGAGGTTTAGCGCGTTAAGACTCTTTGTGCTTTGTGTTGACAGACGCTTTACATCCCATGCAGATTTTTTTCTTTTTTTTTTTTTCTTTCAATCCTCACACACCCTGCACCTTTTCACAAACCAAACCTAACCTGCGCAATGCCCCAGCTATTATCTGTGGGAGTGAACAGAGGTCTACTTTGCCAAATTATCTTTTTTGTTCTTTTTTCCACACACAGCTTAAGAGAAGTTGAGGTACACAGCAGTCTCATGCCTGCAGGAGGTAACTTGCATCACTTTCTCAAAATTGGGCAGATGAAGGGATAAAATTATTCTCTTTGTTGAGTTCTAAAATTAACAGAATTCTCTTCATTTTTCAGTCTTTTATTGGGAAATAAGGATGTTCTACTTTTTATTGTGTTTTTTATTGTTGTTAATTTTTGTCAGTTGTTAAGTTTGAAAGTTTTTACATCAGTTCAGAAACCGAGGAAGTGATGTTATTTATTTACATATTATGGATTGTACAAATGACACACTAATTAAAAGAGATGATAAAGTAATTAATCGATGTATCAAAATATTTGATTTTTCATGTTAAAATTCGTTTTAACTTTAGAACTTTTTCAGGTGTAGTCCTACCTCTAATCTAAGGGATTCATTAATGAATGTATTATTACATTTATTTAAATTCAGAATTTATTTATGAATATAAACAACTTCATAGCAACCAAACCATCAATCAAGTAAATGTTCTTATATACTGTGTAATGTAACACTGTATAATGGAAATTGATTTTTCTAGTGGGAAAAGTGAATGTATGTACCAATTAAAGATGCACCAATACGGAAATTCTGGGCTGATATTTAAAATAACAATTTGGCCGATAACTGATACTCTGGTGTCAAGAAAATAAAGAAATTCTCTGTATGAAAAATTGTATGACACACAAATCATTGAGACCCCCTCTGATTTTCATCTTTAAAGCTACAGTCAGGTATATGACAGCATATGTAGCCACTGTAATATTAATGAAAAACAACAGATTATTATCGGTCCCTGGCATCAATGAATGCCTCCTTATTTGCCAATAATTAATATTGCCATTAATATTAACATCAGGCAATACAAACATTGAGCCGATATATCGGTACACCACTAGTATCAATTATTATCATTACATTACATCACTATTGTCAGTGTGTAGTTTTTGCAGAAAGAATTTGCCCAGCATAGCACTTGAAGGTCTTTTTATTCACGTTGATTTAAGGTATGATATAATCAGTATTATAAAGTATCGTACATGATGTTAAAAGTTTGAATGTTAATGGACTATTGGGCTGTCACCAAAATAACTGTCAGATTTCCTATGCATCATAAACAGTCTGGACATTAGCAGATACTGTTGTAAAATGACACCATTCAGTTTACCCTGAGCACAATCTCTTCATATATACTGCTCCA
The DNA here is from genome assembly GCA_001698575.1 of Mola mola. Lineage (NCBI taxonomy): Eukaryota > Metazoa > Chordata > Actinopteri > Tetraodontiformes > Molidae > Mola > Mola mola. The sequence goes on along the minus strand of KV751320.1, from coordinate 13,799,159 downwards.
TCACAGCTCCATCACAGCTGCTCACCTTGACTCATTCTTTCCACCTCTTCCTTTACCCTGTGATTTGCTCTCCATGCACACAATCTTTGCTGTTTATTGAGATGCTAACTCTCTTTATGAGCACCTAATCCCAGTGCTAGGGGAATAATTTATGAGGCATTTACATGAAGAAGCCCAGCTAATTGGAAGCATGTGTCTGGGTAAGCTTCGCCCATGACAGACACAGGCCAATATTCTCACCACTTGTAATGTAACATCACAGTCATCATTTCATTTCAAAATATAACTTCTCTTGAAGCTCCGCGACTGGCAAGCCTCTGAAGGGCATGCTACAGTGGTGCTGTGTGTCAACAAGGCCAGGCTACGAGTGCAGAGCCTGTGGAAATCTGTCTGTCGTTTGTCTGGACACATACGCAGGCATCATTTTTTCATCAGGCCAACAGAGCTGTTGGAGAGGCACTTGGCGCTGCCTCTCAAGGCTTGACCCCCGGTCTGCTGTGTCCAGGGTTGAGGCAAAAGGTCAGGCAAGCAGGTCTTTGCCAGCCAAGAGAACATTGGCCATTTTAAAGTGAGATGACACTGCAATTCACCGTTTTGTGTACCCCAGCATCCGTTTCTCTATTCTCTCTCCAAGCTCACCCTCGCTCTAAACACCCCCATCTTCATTTGCATCAGGTCGTTTGTTATGACTTTATGATTATATATGGGGCTTTGTCTGGCTGTGCATGTACCTTCAGCACTCCCAGCTGGTCCCCATTAATAACAGGGCCCCGGTGTAGACAGAGCTGGAGAGACGGAGGAGCTCGTTAGCGTCATAGCAGAGCGCAGGGGCTCAGCATGTGAGAGTGGAAGGGCCGACAGGACAGGAGGGAGATGTACAGTACACACACATAAAAAACACACACACACGTTCACCTGGAGCATCTCTTCACGTTCAAGCCATAAATTTGGCTTGAGCGTGACATGACATGATGTCCGGCATTTTTCTTAGCAAAAGCACAATGCCATCATATAGTATTTTTGTGACATTGTATGTGTCAGTCTGCTAGTGTTCATGTATGTGTGTGTTTTTGGGCCACTGGGCATGTGTTGCGGTGAAAGCATAATGAGGTAGACTGGACAGTGTGGGCCGCCATGCAGAGGGGCTCCATTGTGGGTCCCAAATGGCAGCAGAAGCCCCTAAAATCTGCGTCCCTGATCTACGCTCCAGGAGTCGGTGGGGAATAAAGGCGTGGAAATAGGATTTATTTAGCACGCCTCATCAAAAGGGAATTAGCAGGGTTTGGGGAGGGAAGACGGGGCTCTGTTTAGAGCGAGGATGAATGGCTGGATCATCTCTGTAATCCCAACCACCCCCCTTCTTCTCCTCCCGCATCCAAGTAGAAAAAGAGAATCACCCACATTAGCTCTAAAGGTGCCTTCTGTAGCTTCACCCTGAACCTCAAACCAGAGATCCTGAAAGGAGAATGAGCGCCTTAGATCTTGGCAGGTGAAGGTTAAAGCATGGCGCCCGGATCCTCTCTCTCGTCATTTCTCCCACCCATCTTTATCTTTTAATTCCTCCTTTCCCTTCAAAACATTGCCGCTGAGCTGTCACACTCAATGATAGCGAGGCTGACGGCAGAGAGCTGGCGCACCAAACATGCAACAAACAACGAGCAAGCGTGTAAACTAAAGCAAACAAAGCCCCTCTCTGCTCCTCCAAAGGCAGGATCCCTCCCACCTGCCACCCTGTGCTGCTGATGAAACATACGGCAACAGAGAACAGCCATTAAATGGGCGAGCGGTAAAACTGAGTTGTACAATGTGAGGTGTCGGGTGGCGGGGGGGTTGCTTGTTGTGGCACATCCACCTCTCCGTCACCATACATGCAAGCTTTTTCATTATCATCTCTTCTCATGTTTGCGCATTCCAGCTCCACAGCCCTCAGACATGGCACCTGGGTGCATTGTGGGGGGTTTGTTACCTGAGGAAAGGTGACAGGCTAAAGCTTGCTGTACTGGCAAATCTCTCTCACTGAGGCAATACATGCAAGTTTTGCTCAGGTTCCAGACAAATCTGATCTACATTCCCCTAATGTTTATTTGATAACATTCGGTGTGGATGTCAGTAATTGACAGGGATCTCAAATTTTAGGTGTTACGAGGTGAAACTATCCACTTCTAAACCGTCCGAGAACAAAACTAGCAGTGCTTACTCCTGGTGAGCTGTAAATGTCTTCCGGTGAATTTCTAATTTACATATTTTTAAAAGCTTAAATGAGGCTAAAGTCCACACGTTTAGACAAATGAAGTTTTAATTGTTGTAAAATATGCAGCACTATTAATGTACATTTTCTCTTCCCATGGGTTCATCTTGCTCCCACTCTGCTTCTCCCTCCTCTTCATCTTCTCCATCTCAGGAACAGGGACCGATATAATGGGCTTGGCCAGAATAAGCAATACTGCCATGCCCATATACTATATCGCAGCGGCAAGGTAATTCCAGCTCAGCTTATGCGTCCTCGAGGCGCACGACGCTGGGCCCCTGCAGACCCATAGTTCGTTTATGTAACACCCAGGAGAATCTACCCCTGCTCAGGTACAGGCCTGGGAGAAACAAACACCATCAGTAACCTGTCTACTGTATACAACACATTTGGGTCCATCTTCACCCCTCCTCCTCCTCCTTCCATCCATCGGTCCCCTCTTTTCTCTTCTCCCTGTGTCTCGGCACCCCACAACGTTCCCCATTCCCATGATTTATCACTTGGCGCATCCCAAAAACCAATAGATCAGGCCTGCAGCGACGGGCCCGGGAGGCAGAGAGGGACAGGGGATGGGGATGGTCGTAGGGGAGGGGACCTGGAGCAAAACCCACCTATGATGAAGTGCTCTGTGACGCGCAGGAAAAGCAACGGCAACATTACAGCTCACAGTCGGCCTTTCGCCATCCCTCTGAGTCTATTTCTCTTTCTTCCTTTACCCCATCTCGGTGCAGCTCTCTCTCTGGTGTACTCCTGTGTCTCTGCTACCCTCATCTGTTTTCTTTATGAATAGTCCCCTCTCTTGTTAGAGCTGATCCCTCTTTCGCCAAGAGAAATAAATTTCAACATTAGCACAGGGATAATTTACACAATTAGCTTGGATTTGTGGCCCAGTGATAAAATGGAACAAGGCCATAACAAGGGTTTAGTTTCCCTTATTGCATGTCTGCCGGGAGAAAAGGAGGGAATAGTGTCATCCACAGAGGGGGGAGAGGATAGATGAATAAGTAGAAAAGAAGGTCAGCCTCTGACCACTGTGGGCCATTCTTCACAACCCAACAGTGCACAGGTGTAAATTTACTCCCACACTCGCACAACAGATGTGCACAGTTCTAAATCTCTACATATGTGCAAAATGTGCTCCATTGTTGAGAAGTAATGGCTGTCTGCACATTTTTAAGAAGTATTTGAGGTGAGCATCAGATGGGATAATTTAAACCCGTAGGCTTTCTGTGATGCGGTTTCCAATAAGCTTTCTGAGAGAAAGCCCTGTAGGTTGTATACAACACTAGCACCTGGGAGACTGTGGCTCAAATACTGAAGAGGACTCAGTCAGCATTTACTTTATAGTTTGCTTGGATTTTGATATGGTGTTTGTTTATGTTTATGCATCAAAAATATGTAAAAGTTTGATTAAATTTAGGTTTATGTTGGTTGGTTTAGCTTAATAATACATGCTTTAACAACATTTAACCCATGATAAATAACCTTTCTGGGAGAAAACCTTCAAGGCTAACTGCTCCCATGACCAGGTATGCACCTGTGTTTATACACAGGACACAATGTCTGATGGCATCTGTTTTGACCCATCAAAAAGCTAACATTTTCTCTTAACCATATTTAATTCCTGAGGCATCGACAAATGAGCTCGTCTGAAAATGCTTAAGAGTTAACTTACAAAATGAGTTACAAAATGTGTTATGTAGTTTGGATCCATGTTTGGGTTATCAACAGAAAACTGAAACTACACTATACAATTATAATCTATACTTATGCTATTAATACTATATTATTGCTTATTAACATTTTTTTGGCAGTTATGTGGTATATGATATTTTGTTAGATGAAAAATGGGTCATCCACCCTTTTTATGCACATTTCGATTTGGACATAAACAAAAATCTCAGTGAAAACTGAAAAATGCCTTATTTCCAACAAGTCGTCAAAAGTTATTTTCCACTCCGAGTGTTGACTGGTTGTTCTTTTGTTTTGTTTTGTTTTGGGTTTTTTTAAATTCGTATCATCTTGTTGAAGATTAAGCTCAGCATCTTAAAAGAAGTGGATGGAACATTCATTTATTTGTATTTTTTTTCAGATTTTCTATAAATTTGGTTGAAATTTGTGTGACTGTTCTTCTTATTCCTCATAGAACAATTTTCTTTTGCGTGCCAAATAGTTTAGATTATTAATAATAATTAAGTTTATCAACTCTAAAATACTGGAAAATGATCACCAGAAGTCTCCCCAACAGCAGCTGGGACTGCTAACTGGACAAAACTGTGGTTGTCAGTGGATTGATGTAAAAGTGTTGAGGTGTGATCAATGACCCTCACACAAGCTCAGAGTAATTGCCACAGAAAGATACTTATCAAGTCTGGTTATACTAGGATGTTCATCCCATCCTAATCCTTTCACCCACTCGTACCTACTGTAGGCATGTCGGTTTTATTTTTGATATAGTCAGTAATTTTAAAAACTAATTTTTTTTGTTTGAGGTCTGAACTTTAAATTTGCCAATTAGCAATCTATTGGACAACATGCATTTTAAGGCTGTAAAATTCCCTGATGGATGAGAATGAAGTAATGAAGAATGGAGTGGCTCCCGAAAGGTGCTTATTCTTGTTTGTTTACATTAACTGCACATGCCATGCAATTTATCATGCCGCTGCCCATCTCCAGAAATCTAAATATGTTTGTGTCAAGATGTTTAAGTTGGGCTGTGTGCTAGCTAAGACATAATTTATCCTCCAGTTTCATTTTTGTCTTGTTTTTTCTACGTATTCTTTTATTTTAAAGGTAAAATATGTCAAATTGTTCATTGTTGAATCTTATTCTCAGGTCATCAAATTACAGATGTGTCAAACACCCAGGTGTAAGACTCAACATCTGAAAAGCTGCTCCTTTAAAATAATTCTTATACTTGAATTTTGCTCTCAAACAAATATAAATAATTAATTATGGTTTCATAATTCTAAAACACTGGCCCTTGTGGAACAGATGGTAAAAAAAACACGGGGAAAAAAAACGCTCATCTAAAGTACAGCCAACAGTCCAAGATCAAAAGACTGATATTATGAATTTAAACATAGAAAAGTAGCAAATCTTCATGTTGGATTTATTCATTTAACATGTTTTGGATTTAAAGAACTTATTCTGCCTGAATCTCAACTGGAAAAATGAATCGTCAGGATTTATCCAGTTATCAATAATTCTGCGTATCCTGTCACTGTTTGACCCAATAGGCTTGCAGTGATTATCAGACCGAATCGCGACATGACTTCTCCTTTACACCAAGCCTCTCAATTCAAACACGCTGGACAGTAGAGTAGATGCTGGCCTTGGGAAACACGCGTGGTTGTGCAGGTACAGCCAAACACTTGGCCTATACGGGCCACCTGGCTTCGGCGTTCTACCAGGAACACATGGTGTTGCTCCTCAGAGAGTACACTTCATTACAAACATAGATTGGATTATGTTTTCTCAAACAGACTGACCGTGTCCAATCACTCCATTGCGCCTTTGAATGAAGAATATTCACCTTATGTCTGGACTGGTGGATAGGGAACACTGACACACACACTCGCTCAGAGGCTGGCCCTCCTGGGGACTGGTACACGGGGCTGACAGGGGCATGAAAAGGACCGAGGGGGGAGAGAGAAAGAAAGAGAAATGTCTTTTAAATGACATTCCCATTGTGAGGCGAAGCAGGACGATGGCACTTTGCAAAACTGCGAACAATGAGCACAGGAGAAATCCCTTATCCTACAGGGGCCCGGCAGCATGCTCACCATTACCATAGTCATTTTAATACAGTAATCTCATTTTCTGCCTCAGCCGAGGGGGCATGCTAAATTTGCCAGCGTGGTGGGGAGGAGGGAGGGCCGTGCACGGTGTCCGAGGCATGCGGGATTAGTGACTTTTCCCAATCTGTGAAGGTGTCTGAGTCTGTGAGGTTGTAGCCACGGCAATTTTCATTTGACCAGGTCATTTTAATGTCTCATCCCACTTCATTTCATTTGGGGATATATTTTCTTGGTCATTCTTTTGGTTGAAATATGTCCGAGCTCAGTTGTGAAGACCTGGGAATGCAGTGTCACAAGAAGAAGTCAAGAAACACAGTCAGTGTCAGCTGTAAACAAGCACGTCCATTAATCAGTCTTGTATGGAAAACAAGAAAAAGCTTACGAGTTAATTGCTACTGATATAACAGTTACCTGTTTCATGCAGAATGTGTGACAGTATTATCGTTTAAAATTTGAATTTAGGTTAATTAAAAATAAATTGCAGCATGCAACGAATGCATCATTTATAGTTTCCAAGATCAGACTTGGTGAGATGATGATCCATACTTTAATAATACCATGATAATACATTTTCATACCAGCATGTCTTTAATTCCTACTCAGTTACATTATCCTGGTTAATTTTTAACCTGCTCTTGCCATAGCTGTCTGCAATGATGACTAACACAACCTTTAAATTTCCTCACTTTCAGTTTTATCTTTAATTGATTGAATTTGATCATCTGGCTAAAATGTCAGCCTTTGTACCAACTGTCTCATTGACCTCACCTTGCCGGTCGAAGCAGCACATTGTTGTGACACAACAGTGTAAAGAAAAGAGGGACAACCTAAGAGAAATATATTCAGGCTGACATTGATTGTTGAGAAGTTGTTACTGATGAACATGGAGAGGTTTTTTTTTTCTAATTAATCCATTAAGCATTTTGTTTTTAAACTGAAATGAAACAGAAAAAATACCTGTCACATGACCTTTTTTTAAATGTCATGTTGTGTCCAATCAACATCTCCAATCAAAGCGATTTTCAATTCATTGTAAAAAAAAAAAAAAAAAATGTATGTATCTATTTTTTTAGATTATGATCAACAATCAAAGCGACATAAGTCGAAATATCTTGGGTAAATAGAATGGATCCTACAATTCCCATAAAGCAATGCAATAAAAAGGATGAACCGCCCCTAGAAAAACCCATGCGCTGATATCAAGGTATGACACTAGCAGGTATTAATCAATCATTTAGCCAATATATGGTTCAAACTAAATGTGAAAAATTCTCATCAGTTTCCAAGAGCCCCTGATGAACATCTTCAGATGATTGTTTTTTTTTTCATTACTCAGAAGAAACTGGAAACAGCACATGTTAGCTTGAAGAGATTGAAAAGATTTATAGATTATCATCGTAGTTGCCGACTAATTTTTGATCAATTAAACCTGGCAGCCATACTGGCAGATTTGTTTACACATTTGAGATCAAACAACTTTTGGGACATTTACTGAAATAAAAATGAGAGTGTGGAGATTTTTATTTATAGTGCAAGTGTGTGGAGTGTGTGTGTGTGTGTGTGTGTGTGTGTGTGTGTGTGTGTGTGTGTATAACATCGCATCAGATCGAAGAACAAAAGAGGAGCAGAGGGAGAGAAAGCTGTTTCCACGTAAGCTGTTCTCATTCTTCTCCGTTTCCGGTCCAGTGGAAGAGTTGATGAAGTTTAAATGAAGCAGAATTAGGAGATCAAGCAGACACGGGAGCAGACACGGGAGACCCTCCCCGCACCGCACCGCACCGGGGGAATCGAACCGAGGACAGCTGACCTGGAGGAAATCCAGAGAAGGAGGAGGGAGAAGGAGAAGGAGAAAAGGGTTGAGGAGGCGGAGGGGATGAAGTATCTCCTAAATGTGATAATCTCCAATCACCTCTAACATCAGTTCTGCCAAGGCCCGGGTTAATGAGCTCACAGCCGACGGAGCGTTATGCTGCACCACCCTGAGCTCCCCCCTTTGCTCTCATCATCACTGTTGTTCTTTTGATTTAATCCCTCTTACTTCAACTGATTTGAGCAAGAGAGGGGGGGAGAGAGGGATGTAGGGAAGCCTATTACCCAAGCTCCTCTGCTCTCAACTATCTAAATGCTAACGATGTGAGGGGGCGACACAGAGAGTGAGGGGAGGAAAGTGATGACTGTGGTGGTGGTGGGAGGTGGGGGGGGCGCACCGATTGGAAATGGAAAGGTGTTTGGCAGGACAGGACGAGACGCAGCAGAAGGTGGCTAATCTGTTGCTGCACGGGGTCTCCGGGAGCAGTTTGGTTATTTTGAAAGCAGGTTAGCAGAGGTAGAGGCCCTCCGTCTTCTCATTTCCCCTTGGGGGGGTCAAGGCACCTGATCCGGCCTCTTTAGTTCCACTCGAGCGGGTCTGACGCGTCGACACCTCTGGCCTTTTATGCTCCCATTTTTACCTGCTTTGACTCTTTTTTTAAATCCATATTGATTAAAAACAAGAGGGTGTGTGTGGCTGCTGCAGAGATTCCTCCTCCTGGATGTGATTCTCTGTGGCCAGTGTAGTTGGTTGGAAAAGCTGAGGGTCACCTTGTGAGAGGACTGTCAGTTTGGAGCTTCTCGGAGGCGCGCCGAGGGACCGCAGGCCTTTTTCTAAGACGTTTCGCTCCGAGTTTCCATTTCTCTTCTCTTTCTACTTGATACAGTAACCGACGGGCCCTCAAAAACAACTGGGTAAATATTTGCCAATTGCTCAAGCTGAAATGGTGATTATGAGCCAGGTTTGGCACGGCTGCACTGACTGAGCTTTAATTGGACTACAAATTCTCCAAAGAGAGTCGCACGCAGTGTTTGCCTTGTTCAATTTCAGAGTTCACAATTTTTGTGAACTCTGCAACTCCGGGGCGCGCAGGCAGCGGGGCACCTTGTGCGTCAAGAATTAATTGCCTCGCAAGTTCATACGGCAACTCGGCTGATTTACATGGCGAGATGAGGAGAGAGGGCGCAGCCTGCCGCCCTTTCAACTGTAACACTCATCCTGATTTGTTTTCACACGCCTGGCTGGCAACTCGGCATTTCAATTCTTCTCCCACGTGCCGGAACACAGGGGGGATTTGCAGTCCCCTCTGTGCATATCAAATCTACCCCTCAGATTTCCTCCCTCTTTCATGATTCCTCATTTGATTCCACATCGGCCAATGAAACAGAGCAGGGTGAGAGGCAAGTGAACAGTAACTCTCTGTAATGTGACGCGCGGATCGAGCGCGCTGTGTAAATGTCTGCTCATGTCAGGCAGCCATCCGAGGCCGCAGTCAAACGAATCCTGCAGAAAAGAAGGAATCTATCCAGGGCAGGCCTCTTTATTTATCTCTTGCCTGCCCGACCGCAGCAGGGTATCAAGCACATTATATTCCAGCGCTCTGTGCATTTTTCATATAGACTCGCCTTTTATGTTTTATGTACGCAAGCTCAGGGGAGAACAGCTGTGTGGGCGCCGCATCCTCTGTAAGTTTAGAGGCAGATGGAGAGAAAGGGAGAGAGAGAGAGAGAGAGAGAGAGAACTCATTTTCGGCTGGAGAAGTGGAGCAGAATGCCAAAGGCAGCGCGCGGCGGTGTACCTGCAGACCAAGGCCCGCCTCAGCTATTACATTACCATAATACCCGGAGACAACACCTCGCACGCTGCTGCAGCTGTAATTTGAAAACAGATTGACGGGATTTACAAGTTCTCATCTTATTCACGCCATGACACCCCTGACCTCAATCTTCGCCGTCAACTTTTAGAGTGAAATCATGCTGGAGACTTATATTTGCAGTTGTTGCAGACTTCTTCGGGATAATCTGGTATTAAATATAGGTTGCGTTTGTTTTTTTTGTGGTATCTTTGCTCAGACCATAAGAAAAAGAAAACTTGCAGTGTGATTTTATAATTGACCCTACTTGTTCATGCAAAGTTGCTGAATCCCTCAGGCTGGTGTGACTGTCAGCCTGCTGCTTATATGGAAGATAAGAACAGTACTGTGAGGGATCTGACCACAGTGGGAATTAGCCCATGTGGCATCTACAAGACCTAACTCCAACACCTTTCTTTTCTCTTTCCTTTAAATTAATGC
>KV751320.1:13769280-13779505 GCA_001698575.1 Mola mola | reverse complement strand
CCTTGGTGAGCAGGGTCATTTGTCCGTACTTTTTAAAATTGGTTTACATAAGCATTTCTCACAGTCCAGTTACAGCTGCAGAAAGTCAATTGAGAGAAAGAAAAGATCCACTCATGTGATTCCTCTCTGCACACAGATTGTGAAGGAGTATGAGCGAGCCATCATCTTTCGCCTGGGGCGCATTTTGCGTGGAGGAGCCAAAGGACCAGGTCAGAAAAAGTTTTCAAATACCACCTTGTTTTTTTCTTTACCCCATCCTCAGTTCTTTTATTATAAATTACTTAAAACATTTCTCCAGTGTCAGTATGTCTCTCCTCTTATAAGTTGTCTTCATCTAGTTAAGATTAGTTTTCAACATTCCATTTGTAAGTTCTAGTTGCTGCATTAGGAGTCAAGAACCTAAAAAATCCAAGCCACAATTTGGTTCAGAGCTTAGAAAATGTACAATATTCCATAATGGTGGATGAGGGGTTACTTTCCCACTCATCCACTTGGGCACGATGGCAAAAGGGAAATCAGTGGTCCAAATTTAGAAGTGGACAACAATGCATTCCTAATGATGATTACCCCCCACCCCACACAAGCAAAGCCAAGATATATTCTAAGACACAGATGAGCAGCAATGTACACAAGTTCTCTGTGGTCCTATTTTTCCATAGAACCATATGTCTGGATCCGTCAATACTGTATATGTGTCTGTTTGCTGTCTGAATGCCTGAAACATTCTATTCTCAATGATGTGACTTCTGTTTTGAAAGGAAGTGTATTTGCTTAACTAAAAAATACTCTATCCCATGAGGAATAATTTGCATACATCTTATGTCACTGTCTTTTCATGTTTGATTTCTTGTTTTAGCGGATCTAAAAACCAAGCAGCAGAATTTTAAAAATGCTGAAATGTGACTCTTCAAAGTGCCGGGGGACCCAGTGCAGGATAATAATAGCTCTCAGCCAGCAAACTTCGCATTCTTAAGGGGCTCGAGTTGAATTCAGCATTTGGTTTCCCATAATACCCTGTAGCCTCACGCCGTGGCTCCCCCTCTGTCAGCTGCTATAAAATAGTGATTAAAATAAATTGTTGTATATTTAGTTTAGTAGTTAGTAGTTTGAAACAGGCTCATGGGGATAGTATATCAGGAAATGAAGTGTGTTTGTGGAACATTTTGCATCTGTAAAGGCTTCTGTTCTGCAACAAACAGATGTTTCTTCATAAACAAAGCTTTTACATAAGGTGCTTATCAGTGGAATTTTCCACTGCTTCACAAGATGGTTTACGTACAGAGTCTGTGTGAAAGCAACTGAGGTTTCTTTATTTGTCTGACAGGAAATGTAATTGTTGAGAATACTGGAAATGTCATGATGGGAGCGGCATGTGCACTTGATTTCCCTCTCCAGAATGCAGATGACTGTGATCTCTCTATATAAATACACAATATCCTAACGCTTTGAAATGCAGCCCACTAGTTTAACTGGTGTGGCATTAATGTTTGCTAAATGATTGCGCACCTAGCACTTGTCTGTTTTACTCAGGTACATGCTTGCCATTGTTTAATGCACTAATTCAATCATTGTGACTTGAAACAGGCTCATGAAAGCCGCAAATATCCACAGATTTGCCTCGCTGTCAGCACAGCTGCAGTCTTAAAAAGAGAGCTCGACTTGGCCTCCTGCCCGACTTTCATTCATCCCAGTGTTTTCAAACATTTGTGGAGAAGCTTCCTCATTATTGTGTTTACAGGAGCTTTAGTCTTTGTTAAAACTATTGGCATTCTTGTGATTCCCAGGGCTGTTCTTCATCTTGCCGTGCACTGACAGCTTTATTAATGTGGACATGCGCACCATCACCTTTGACATCCCACCGCAGGAGGTATGACATGCACACTCCCAATTACATTAAACAAACACTGTCATATTCGCAGAAAATAAAGGGACGTCAAAATAATTGCGTAGATTCTTGGTACACCCCACTATCAATGCTCTCAGATACATTCTCTTGACAACCTCTTTTGTCCAATCACTGTGCTCCTCTCAGGTTTTAACCAAAGACTCTGTGACCGTGAGCGTTGACGGCGTGGTGTACTACCGGGTCCAGAACGCTACTCTGGCTGTGGCTAACATCACTAATGCAGATGCTGCTACCCGTCTGTTGGCCCAGACCACTCTGAGGAACGTTCTGGGTACCAAGAACCTAGCAGAGATCCTGTCCGACCGTGAAGAGATTGCGCACAGTATGCAGGTAATGTTGAAATTCAGCAGGCCGTTTGATGCCGTTTGATGTATGGTCCAGCAGAGGGAGCTCCTAAAAATCACTATCAGCGAAATGTATTGCATTGCTTCTGTTACCTGTCACCAAAGCAAGCTAATTAATACAAATGAAGAAGTGTGTGACTCTAATTGTGTCCTTTGCTGTAGATGACAAAACTATCAACAAAGATGAGGCTGTTCAATGACGTTTTGGAAAGCATGAACAAATTGAAGGACTCTGCTACAGAATAAATCTATTACTAAATCAAAATGATCCCCCAACTCTACAATTCTCTACAGTTCTCTGACCTGCCATCTCTCTTGTGTTATAAAACAACAAGGCAAAAAGCTCTGTCTTGTACATGATGTTTGTGTATGTTGAAAGGCCTTCACATTTATGGAAAGCTGTTGTGATTTACTTGAAAATAGAACGTCTTGAATGTGCTGAAACTGACCGACAGCTCCCCTTCAGTAATGCACTCTGAGGAAAGATGCAGGAAATCTATTATGTAGTCAGCAAAAATAAATTTAGGCAATGACATGAGGCTCCGGTAAGACAGACTGATTCATATATAAAACAGAATGGAGGATTATGGTGCCACCTTGCTCAAAGCCACATTTGCCTGAACTCTGAGTTAAGCTAACAAACTGCGGTTAAAATGTGCATTGGCTGTAAACTGAGAAAACATTAGGTAATCCTGTGTTCGAAACAGAGAACAGCTGTTAGTTTGCCTTTGAATTCAATTATTTACTCAGTCATTAAACTTGTACTTCCCAGTTTATGCGGAGCTACTGTAATTGGTTAAGTATTTCTTTGTGCACACACATTCTGAAGGTTTGTAAGCGATCAGTACTTCATTTATATGTGAAGCAATGTTCAGTATTGCAGTACCCTTAAATGTTTGTGGTGTTTATAGTTTTCTGAAAACGTGCAAATTCCACTGACACACATCATAACATCCTGTAGCTCGTGAATTGTGCTGCAGGTTTGCAAAGAGCAAGTTTAGAGCATAGCCTCGAGCGCTAAATTTTTGCTTTCACAGAAGGATTTGATTAAATAAAATAGGAACAATCACTTCCGCTATATTTGTTACAGAGACCAGTCTGTTTCGATGCCTCCCGATATGGAGATGCTGAACTGCAAAGATCGTGAATGAAATACATGCATAACGGTGAAAATAAGATGTACAATCTGCTTCTTGCCTGCCATACACTGCTTGTTGTTTACGACATAATTGTAATTTTTGTTGTTTTGCCTTGTAATTTTAGTAATGTGTGCCTAACACGCTTATGCCATCCCCCTTTCATTCATTCATTCATTCATTCATTTTCTACCGCTTATCCCGTTAGGGGTCGCGCGGGGGGGCTGGAGCCTATCTCAGCATCTTGGGGCGAAGGCGGGGTACATACTGGATGAGTCGCCAGTTCATCGCAGGGCTGACATATAGAGACAAACAACCATCCACACTCACATTCACAACCTACGGGCAATTTAGAGTGACCAATTAACCTACCCCCAGATTTGCATGTTTTTGGAATGTGGGAGGAAGCCGGAGTACCCGGAGAAAACCCACGCAGACACAGGGAGAACATGCAAACTCCACACAGAAACATCCTGACCCAGAATCGAACCCAGGACCTTCTTGCTGTGAGGCACAGTTATTTTTACTTTGACACCATGTTCTGAATCTCACATGCCTTCAGGTGGAGTGCCATCTGCTGGAGGGTTTTGAAAATGGCAACATACCCTGCTTTAGGCACATGTGGCTCATAGTTAAATCTTATTTAATTCTTATTAAGAAAATCTGGCCACCAAATAGAAACTAGCTTGTGTCAAATTAGACTTTTCTTTTTCTTGTACTTTGTTTTTGGTTCAAGATATTCATAACAAGTCTTTATTGATAAAGGAAACTTACTGAAAAGACGTGGAACACCTCTCTTTTCTCAGTCCTCTCTGGACGACGCTACAGATGACTGGGGCATCAAGGTGGAGCGGGTGGAGATCAAAGACGTCAAGCTGCCTCTTCAGCTACAGAGGGCCATGGCGGCTGAGGCTGAAGCCAGCCGCGAGGCCAGAGCCAAGGTGAGGCGGCAGTGCCACCCCATCATTGCTGTCCTTTATGCACACGGTCTTTCCACTCTGACTTCTCTTCCCTCCTGCCTTCCTACTCAAGGTGATAGCAGCAGAGGGTGAGATGAATGCATCTCGGGCGCTCAAAGAGGCTTCCCTGGTAATCGCCGAGTCCCCGTCTGCCCTGCAGCTACGTTACCTTCAGACCCTCAATACCATTGCTGCTGAAAAGAACTCCACCATCATCTTCCCACTGCCGCTGGAGATGATGCAGGGGTTCATCAAACAGTGAAGAGGGGATCTCACGACACCTTGTTACACACACACACACACACACACATAAACGTTTAGGCCTCTGTTAGCACTTTTACATCGACACGGCTCCGTGCTGGTTTCGGTTCCCACACCTACTTTTGAACTGGCCAGAGTGTTCACATTAGAAACTTTTAGGTGCGGGAACCGAAAGGCTGGTTCACGTGGGAACCAAAATATAGCTTAACTTTGGTATTTCCGGTGACGTTTCAGTGATGTCTTTGGCTTTAGTTTGCCTTTGAGCAGAAAATCAAAATAAATTTTAGCTTTTTTTTACAGGCATTTTAAAGGAAAGTACCTGATGGACATGTAGCCTTAAACACACACAGTCATACATATTATTGTGCGTATGATTATGAATCTATACGCTTGATATTGTGCGATTACTTTTTATGTAAAAATCCCCAAAACAAACCAAATGTGTTTTTAGATCATAGCTCTGCCATTGCATGTTTTTATTCGGAGTAGAGAATTTGAGAATGGAGCAAGTTAAATACAGCGTATACATGCTCCACTCTCATCAATGTATAAGCTGGAATGAATTTTAGTCTTTGTTTTTTTAAGTACTAACCAGCAAGTTGGCAGCATATTAAAATGGTGCCTTTTAGGAAGTAGGTATCATGTAGAGTGATAGACAATACACTACATTCAAACCCTTTTTCTTTGGTTGGCAATACTCCAGATGAAAAGCTAAAACGAATAATGTTGAGCCTGGATCTTACTACGTTTACACTAGTCCATATTCATAGGCGTTCACATCGTGAAAGGTGGGCAGAACACTGGGAACGACTTCCTCTGACTAAAAGTTGAACACTAAGAACTACATAGGAGATACTGGATATGTGTATGGCTCAGTTCCCATTATTTTGTCCACCCTCTGCCTATATCTGAGAATCCGGAGCTGTTTGCAGAAAGTATACTGCAAACTTCTTTTGCCAAAAGCCTTAACATACTGCCGTTAGTGTATTTCTATGCACTTCAATTGAAATTGTTTTACTTGCCTTTTTTGTGCTTTAACATTTATTTTAGTGCGCACCATCTTTCTGGGTGTAAACAAATAAGCCAAATGTGTTTCTATCTGAAACAGCAGTTGGTCAGTGTATGTAACCACTGTTTGTGACTTATTACTGTTACTAGATTTGGATATATGTTACATAATTATACAATATGCAAAGTTCTATAAAGAGCATTATAGTTTTACTGAGTAGACACGTGTCAGAACTGTAGCTAGCTTTAAAGTTGTACTGTTTTTCTTCGTTACATAAGTCGTTACATGATTTCTCTACACAAATTATATGAGTTACTGCGGTCCAGGGTTATGTTTTACCAGTTGTTTGTCAAGATTTGGTGCCTCAGCCAGCGTTTGTATTGAGACAAGCTGTTCTACTGCTCTTGTTGCTTTCCTGAAGAACGAAAGGAAGGGCCAATGGAAAGGCTTGTGTGTCAGTTTTAAAAGTTTTATTCTGATTTGTTCTGATTGTTTTTAAGCAAGCATTATTTTTTTTTCTACAGTGTGATAATAATTGATATGTCTAATGCTGATACAGCATTTAATAAAGACTATCAACAAGCATTGCTGCTGGTGGATGTGTTTTCAGTAGAAACAAGTGTTTGGAAAAGCAGAAATAGACTACATGTTCCATTTGGTTTTATTGAAATGATAACAAGGCATAGGAAAACCTTAAAAAGTGTCACAGCAGATATAACTGGATTACAAAGCCGCAAAGCATCGGTTTCCTTTATCACATACGTTTTCTGGGAATTAATCTGCAGCATTTTCTTTCCAAAAATAAATATAAGAAGCGTCTAAACTCATGGTACCTTTTTGATAACACTAGGCCTACTGTAAAGTAAAAATTAAGGCACCGGCTGTATTGCTTTTTCTTGGCAGTGACTTTTCCAATGTTGCAGCACAACAAGATTTGTATTAACGTTTCACTAGTGAACCAGGTTTTATAGTCAGCATATAAAATCAATGAGAAAGAGGAGCTACAGTAAAACTCATACCAGTAGACTGTTTGGTACAAACTACAGAAAGCCTGAGTGTTTCTGTTCAAACACAGCTAAAGGTAAAAGAAGAAATGTTCAGGAAATTTTTGCAGGTAAAAAAAAAAAAAAAAAAAAGAAATGGAGCTTAGTGCTTCAGCAGAGCAGGCGTGAAGGTGGGGGGTTGAGTTTCTCAGGGAGGGTCTGGGAGAGTTCAAATTGCCAGTTCAGCCATAGCGCGCTCCAGGGGGTCGCTGGTCCAGTAGTCATGGTCCCAGCCCAGGAACCAGCCGGTGAAGGTGGGCGGCTCGAAGCCCTGCTTGATCTTGACGATGGGCGTCCTGCGGTCCCTGTTGGCCGGATCCGTCTCGATGTAGCGCACCGCTGAGGAGGATCAGGAGAAGCCCCAGTCAGTGCTAGCAGCACACTTTACTCTACTACTTCTAATACTTCAGGACAGTATTACTTGAACTTGAATTGTTTCTGCTACTTTAAACCTCCACTCCAATACATGTGTAGGAAAAATATGCTACTCTAAATCCACTGTTAATGTAATAACTTTAGTTATTGGTTACTGTGCAGATTAAATGCTGCATCAGAGCCAAAGTAACATTTTTAAAATAAAACATGTTTTAATGGCACTTAGATTGTAAAAGAAAAATATTAATTATGAACTACTAAATAGTACTTTGGATACTTTGGTACGTTTGTTGCTGGAAATTGGTAACGTAACTTCGTATCAGAAGTATTTTTAATATTAGACAGAGAGATTTGCTTGAAAAGTTGGCTTGTTCACTTTATTTCTAACAGTTGGATTAAAAGATGGATGCCAATCTGGTGTATGAAGCTGGAGTCAGGGGGCGATTGGCTAAGTTTAGCATAGCAAACGATGAAAGCGTTCCCCTGAATCTACCAGCACCCCCAAAGCTCACTGCTGAACACCCCATAGATTCTCTATTTAATCTGAACAAAACTGTCGGAGTAAAGTGGAGACCCTCACCCTCCCAGCCAACATACAGTCCTCACAGTTCACATATAACCTGTAACCTACGACTTGTCATGTGTACACTGTGGTTTTTGTTCATTCCTAAAATGTCAAAATAAAAGCCTAAAAGTTTAGTGGCAACTTAAACAATCACAAATTGAGAGATCTTATGTATGAAATATAATAAATAGAGAGCATTACTATGAGAATTAGAACTCAAATACATACAGTGAATTCTAAGAAAGATGGGAGAAAGCGATTTAACGTAACACAAAGAACGTTTTGGGTTTTTTTCTATTAGTAATTTCTCTTCTCATCTCACCTGCTAACTTATTATATATCCAATGTCAATAAGTACATAACATTAAGTTATCCTGTAACATGAACGTACTTTGTTTATCAACATTTGAATGATTTATGAACTGCGAGTGATTTGTGAACTCTGGTTTGTTTATGTTTTTGCCCTCATTTTTATTCATATATGTGAGTATACATGTGTGCATGCATATTGTTTTTGTTTGTTTCATTGTTTCAGTAAGATTTCTGTATGTATTTGATGGCTGAAGTTAAAAATTGAGTTGAAAAAAATACAAAAAATAGAGCACGGACCCAAAAACATCTGTTGTTTTCCTTTCATAATAAGGCTCACACCCGACTGTTTTCAAGGATTTTCGCAGAATTAGTGTCACTTTTCTGGACACGATCTGCTTTAAATCAAACTAGATGTAACAGGAAATAAAAGTGACTTAGACACAGCATGTTTTTGCAGTAGCAAAAGTGCCTTTAACCAATTCAACAAACTGAAATGTTAAATGAGCGGTATTTTTTTGTCTTGCATAGTTTAAATCTTACAGAGAGGTTTGGGTGCAACGCCCTTCCAGCCATGCTGCGACCCTCAGTCAAAAACATGGATCGTTTTGAAGTTCAACAAAATAAAAGAGGTAAAGTTGTAAAGATGTCCTTACCGGACGCCATCGCTTCAGTCTTCTCCTCCTCTTGGGCCTCGCCTCCGATCCACACGAACACCTACAAACGGGAATGTAATTGAGCACATCGCGCGTCTCTCGTCCAGTGAAGCCGGTTCAGCGGAAGAATTTCTTTCCTTAGAGAAAAAGCTCTGGTTTCTTTACCTGCTCCCAGATGTCGAGGATCATGACATCGTCAGTGGCGAGATCGTCTTGGGTCAACTCCCCAGGTACCTCCTCGATCTGAGAGGAAGAGCAGGGTTTAGAGGAGCTGTGGTGACGCACGGTGAGCGCAGAGATCGCTTTGAAGCGCTCGCAGAGTGACACATTTACATTTTAGAGACAACCTGCTTCTTATTCAGTCGGATTTGGTTGAATTACCCGGAATAACTGCAAACTTATTTCTGGGAAGGCAAATTGTATGAGGCCCTCTGCAGTGTTTATCTCAAACTCTATCTGCGAGATCAACTTCGGCAAATATGAACAACATAAACTTTCAGTTGAGCGTCTGAGCCACTCAGGAGTCAAAACAAAGGCTTACGATGAAGTTTCCAGTCTTATTGGAGCAGACGAAGAGTCTGGGTGGATGGGCGTCCATCTTGTCCTTGAGTCTGGTAGAAGTGCGATATTCTGTCTTCCCACCCAGAGCGTCCCAGAACTCATCTGTCAGACACACACACACACACACACAAGAGTTGTCCTTTCATCTCTTATTTGGTCAAAATCACATCCAGAAAACTGCAAATTCTTTCGTCATTTGATCCCATGTTGATGTGTAGCCTAACAAACACAGATTAGTGACGCTTTAACAACATAAAAATAAGATTGAAATGTAGTGACAAACCCAAGTTTCTCATGCAGTTCACTGTAAATTTCAGCTCTGAAAGGTTAGAAACTTCACAGACTGCAACTAGCAAAATGATGACTTTCTGTCCTCGGCTGAACTATGCCCTTAAAAGCAGCGTGTTCATGAAAAATTCAACGCTGTTGGCCTGAGGTTTCATATTTGAAATTGCTAGCAGAGAATCCACTTTCTTCTTGAGCTTTGACAGCAAATCACAAGATTACTGGTAACATCTGAAGGGCTGATGCAACCAGAGTCCCTCTGGTTAAATATAGATGGACACAAGCACTTACTTTAGCAGAAATACGAAAAGACAACCACTTAGCCTCACATTGAAGCCAGATATTAAGAGTTTGATCACAGTTCGCACTGCGGCAGCTTCTCACCGGTCTCTCCTCCCTCTGACAGCTCAGAGGCCGACACTCCCAGGATGTCACACAGCTGCTGGGCTCCCTGCTTCTCCGTGTCACTGGCACCCACTCCCACCCACAGGAAGGCGCCTCCAGGGGTCACCAGAATAAAAGCGTCATTGGAGTTGAGCTGGGACGACACGGCGTCGAGCTGCAAGGGTATGCAGAGATATTCCAGGTTAATATGCTCAGTTCTGCACATTTCAAGCTGCATTCTTAAAAACACTTTATTTTTTCTGAGTTTATTTTGTGATGCAGGTTTGTCCGAACCCCTGCCTGTACATAAAGATGGTCGACATGAGAGCCACACAAAAGGGAAGCCAAAGTATCACAAACACTTTCAGGTGGTGGTCTGCGTTTTATAGGACTTGGACAAAACTAAAAATCATTTTTAGCTTACGGGCCAAA
>KV751320.1:13755521-13769258 GCA_001698575.1 Mola mola | reverse complement strand
TAAAAAAAAAAAAAAAAAAAAAAGTTTAAAATTTGAGACACAGTGTTTTTGCTGCTGAAGAAACCTGGACTGGAAAAAAAATTGAAAAAAAAAAATCGCTGTCTTTACGAGAAACACAGGAGTTTTTTTCTATGGTAGACCCTAGATAAATAATTACACCTGAAACAGCCCAGAAATATGTATCTATTTCATTTTTATCTAGAAGAGGCTCCTGGATTTCTTGAAACAGCTCAGAACTCTCATCTTAGGCAAATACACATGATTCAGGAGTAAATAGTCTATTTATAGGGATTATTTTCCACAGCAAAATGCTACATATTTTTTACTCTAATTAGTATTTAAAGGCAATTTTGTGTGTGACTGAGTCAAATTAAACTGGACAAAAATGGAGCTGAAACAGAGGCCAGTCCTGGTTTTGGTGTTATTTAAAGCTTGTTGCAGTGACACAGACATAAAGTTGTATGTTGCCTTACCTCCACAGCTCGGGTGTGCCCTGCAGAGTTGGAGCGCACCTGGAAGAGTCGTGTCTCTGCAGGAGTGGACTGACCTCCATCTCTGGACGTTCCTCCCTTGTACACCACCATGGGCCGTCCTCCAAACAGACTCATCAGGTGGGCCGGTTCTTTGCCCTGCACCACCCTCACCTGGTGCACAAAGGTAAAAAATTAAAATTACACAATGACTAAACAGTTGTCACACTCATACCTCGTGCATTTTGTGAATTATTCAAAAGATGGTGCAACAAGACACACAAGGCAGCTCCTCCCTTGTTGTGAGAAATGTCTCCTGCAATCCTGACTACGGACACAAGATGGCAGCATAAAGCTGAGCCACGTGTTCCCAGTGTGGTGCTCAGTCTCCAGGTTTATCAAATGAGAAGCAATGGGACACATCATGCCTTAAAAAAAGGATTGTGAATCTATGAGTACAGCTTTAAACATCAATATTTATGGATGGCAGTCCTCCTTAATCATTTATCACAGCAAATAATGTGTATCCTGAATTTGTATGAAAGTTTGGAGAAGTGTAAATTACTGATGATGTAACTGCTGAACTTTATGGCGCACAGTTGTTCAATTTTAACTGTGCGACCTCTGCTAGTACCTCTACAAAAGGTTTATCCAAGTTTTGTTGCTTTCTTAAAAATAATTTTGTGAATGTGTGTAAAATAACTTTTCCTCTATTTCTTCTTAGTTATTATTAAAGACTTTTTAAGTATGGTTCATGCTTACATTCCATTTACTTTTGTTTTTTTTTTTTTTTTTTTTTTTTTTGCTCAATAAAAATCTGATTTAATGTCTAATTCTCATATCCCATATCATCTTGACTAGTCTCACAAACGATTCTGAACACTAACCAAGCAATAACATAGCTGTTTCCTAATATGAAAGTGAGTGCAGCCAAAAATCTAAAAAAAACCAAGACACATGCAGACCTTTTAAATGCTTCAGTGTAAAGAATAGGTAGTTGGACAACCGTATGATTATTGGAACTGTTTGCAGGTCAAGTTAAGAGGCACCCTTCTAATGTGATTGACTGCCAAAATCCATGTTACAATTTAGGTGAATATACACTCCAATGCAACACTGAGAAATTAAGTAAGAATGTTGCCGCATGCCACACACGACATGAACAGCAAGGCCACACATGCAAAGTGAAGGTAGGAGTGCAGGACACAGAAACACAGGGATAAAGACTCACATGAGTCCAGAGCCTGGAATAGCTCTAAAAATACAGTCTGTAAACTGTACTCAAGTACAGTTTACAGACTGATCCTGATGGTTATTTCTAAACTTCAGTCAAATTTAAGTCATTGAGATTGGGACAGGGCTGTTACATATGTGCAGCAGACCAGAGGTGGTGCCAGAGGAGGAGGAGGGAACCTCCACACGGGATTGTCCTGTTTGTTTTAATTAAACCTTAAAGGAATCAGAGAGGACAACAGCCCTGTCACAAACAAGACGTTCAAAACACCACTGTCACCGTTCACTTCTTTTGTTGCCGCTCTGGATAAAATCATATTAGTCATAGTCATTTTGGGAGGATTATAGGACAGGAGGAGGAAGGGGAGAATACCTGAGTGGTTATAGGAGAGCCAACAACCTGAAGGTACAGAAAAGGACAGAAACCAAGGAAGACAGAAGCAGCAGGAAGAGCGAAAGGATGTAAAGATAAAGGAGTACGCCAGAGGAGGGCAGAAGCTTTACTGACACAAATGACAAGATGAATTTAAGCTGGTGAAAACAAAAAAGGCAAAAAAGGAACAATGGGGTTCACCTGCACAGGACCACCGCCGAGCTCTTCATCCAGCTGGGCGCTGAGGATCGCAGAGGCCCCGATTTCATCCTGACTGGAGTCCATGCCCTGCCTGGGACACAATTTATCACCCTTTCATTACACTGAACAGAATAGGAGCCACGAACTGGAATTCAGCATGTGTTCGTAAAACTGCATATGCTACTAATTAGAACTAAGACAATAGGAATATCACAGCACGTCCCAAATCTAATCAAAGCTTACTGTGACTAGTCTGTTAAATAAGTAAAGCTCAATCTTGTAACAAGACGGTTGAGATGGCTGAGGCTAAAACTGTATATTGGCAGCTGAGGCCTTCATCTACTCTCAAAGGTATAAATTACGAACTGAAAATGTGATGTAGTTAATGACAATTATTACAAAATGTAAACAGTGTCCTGCCCGGGCGATGAAAGTACAGCATGTGAAGAGATGTATTTTACATTTTAACTAACGTCATTCATCTCTTAAAGCTGCCCTGCAGAGATGACCCGTAAACAAAGTTTTCCTTTGATACCCAACAAACATGCAGAACGTATTGTCTTCATGATTAAATAAATGTAAGAGGAACCAAATCATTAACTTTGCATTGTTTGCACCCATGTCTGCCTGCATGTAGTCTTCTTGTGTGTCTCTTTTTTTGCTTATCTGCTTATCAGTGCAACGTGCATTATTACACAGGGGACCTTTGACTTTTTAGTTAAACACCACCGGTGGTTTACAACATTAGAAGCACATTTCCAGCGCTGACTGCTGAGTCTCAATCAATAAATCCAAAAGGGAGCAATAACCACTTTTACAACTAAATATTGCCTAAGTCAGTTTTATCAGCTGTCAAACTGCACTGTGTCCTCACCACATGTAGATGAAGTGTCCCTGGCGTCCTCCGTGATGGTAGTTGTAAAGGATGATGTAACTGTCTCCTCCGTAGAACTGACCGTATGTGGACAGATCCACAGGCACTTTGTCGGACCCCTCGATACGCCAAATCTTACAAGAAATGAACAAAAATTTCCGTTAGCTATTCCGGAGCTATTGTATTTAATATTTTATCCCATTTACAACAAATTAAATAGATATCACATTACATTGTGCTCGAGTCCCTCTAAAAAACTAACTGGTGAAAATCCTCATTCAGAAATATTCTTGAGATAAATTAAAACATGTAAATGTTCCTCAGCAAGCGCAGGGCAGCACATATGTCCGGTCTCAGTCCACTCACCTGTTTCTCTCCACTGCCATCATCCACCATGCCGTGCTGCGCGGCCATGGCGGCAGACTCATGCAGGGTGGCGGCGTCGAAGGCCACCTTCTCAATCTTGGCGATGCTGTTGGCAATGTAGGCCACGCCCAGGCCCACTGTCTGATCTCTGTCCCGCCAGTTTTTGAAGAACTGCTTGAAGAGCGGCGTCTCGCCCATCTCCGGCAGGATCTGGACCTGAGTGTGTTTGGGGTAACCCATCTTCTTGATGAACTCGTCTGCTGCCTTCATCGCTGCCTTTCGCTCATCCATGTTGGCGTCTTTGCCTGCAAGCGAGAGAAATGACAGCTGATGTAGGGTTTACCAAATCAAGTGAGACTACATTTAAAATAGAAATATGGGAAATGAGTATTGAACTATCTATCGCAGGGTGCTGAAGCCTCTCCCAGTGTCACTTGAGCGAGGGCGGGGTACAACCAGGACACCAGTTCATCACAGGGCAGACAAACAACCTTGCACACTCACATTCACATCTTAAAATAACCAATTAACCTAAGCCCAAGCATCGAGAGGGAACCCAGGCAATCCCAGAGAGAACTTGCAAACCGCACATAGAAAGGCTCAGACCTGGCCAATGACTATAGAGTATAATGGTCAAAAAAATAACAATAATAATTATGATAATTCAATTCATTGCTTATATACTGTATATAGTTAACATGATTTGGGGTATGAATGACAAGGGCTAAAAACAAAGGTAATGTTATACTGAAGTTTGACATCTGGAAATGTGCTTATTCTCTTCCTGAGAGAGAGATGAGAAGATGGATACCATACATGCAGGTGTGCCAAGTATGATGCTGCAGCTAGCAGCCTGGTAGCTTAGCATAAGCACTGAAAGCAGGGATAAACAACTTTTCTGGCTATATCTGCACTGACCTTTCCAAACAAAGATCTTTCCATCAGGACCGTGGTCCAGAATAAAGCAGTCGCCGGACTCCAGGGCGCTCTGTCCAAACGGGTTCTCTGCTGCTACGAGAGCGATGGTCATGTCTCCACTGGCATTAGACACCTGCAGGAGCGAATGAAGGGCTGAAGCGTCAAGAAAAGTGAAGTGAAAGTAAAAGGTTGCTCACACTACACTGCCTTCTTCAGAACTTTTAAAGCTGGTAAATATCACGTCACTAAGCGCATTGTTCTAGTAAATACATTTACTTTTTTAACTTTTGCTCTCTTACGAGTTTTCTCAGAAAAAAACCCCAGATTTTTCAGCAGTAAAAAAAAGGTCAAAGTGAAGAGAATCATTGAAAGAAAGTGCAAAGACTTTGTTGAGTAAAGTTCCTCCTATTTAGAAAACGTAAGCTTGAGACTGTTGTGTTCCAAATGACTGCATTTGCTGAGTTTTGCGTAATGATGCGCCGTTATCTACAATATAAAAAACAGTGTACGTTTTAACTATCCTCCCTCAAAGTAACATCATTTTAAAGCTATTTAATCTTAGGTTGAACAAAGTTTTTACTGATCAGATTTTTCTAAATAAAACATTCACAGATTTTTATTTTTAATAAAAAAGAATGACAAAAGCTGTATTAAAAGAGATATTGAAGACAGCGTGTTTGTCTGAGAGGTTTCCGCCGCTCTCACCTTGTAGAGTTTGGCTCTCTTCCTGTTTGAAGCGTCAGCTTTGATGTCATCAGAGGCTCCGTCAGGCAGATCTGGTTTAGCACCCAACACCTGGGGAATGAGGCAGCGATTTTAAAACCAAGGTCCCTTTGAGACTTCATTTGTTCTCATATTCCACTGATCTCACCTCTATCATCTTCTCTCTCTCTACCCCCTCTTCACAGACATAAACTTTGGCCCTCCCACTGCGCTCGTTGTCACGGATGCCCTTGGCGACCTGAGTAGCCTTCAGCTTTTCAAAGCGGTTGCTCTTGGAGCCACACCACTGGTAAATTTCCTGTATAGCAAGACAAAACAAGATAAAATCTTTCCTGAAGCATGATTTGTTTTCATAATCCTCAAATTGCTGTGGATGTAAGAATCACATGACATTAACATATACATCGATCCCCTTCATATGCTCAGACTAACTCACAGCTCCCAGGTCCAGGATGAAACAGTCTCCCTGGTTGAAGCTGTCCCAGCTGACCGTCACCTCTGTCGCCCGGACAGCACGGCGACCTTTGACCTGAAGCAGTCGCTGCACGACCACCTCGTTAGTGACTACGTGCTTGAATCCAGAGGCCACGCCCCCTTTCTGAAAGACGAGAATTGGATTTCAAAATAAAGCATCTGATTTTTAAGAAAGGTTGCTCTGATCTTACTGAAATGATATTTTAAAAAAGTATGGATGCAGGGATATTAAAATGTTTTATTGATAAAATCACAGCATCACAACAGCCTGGATCTTCTGTTTGTTTTATGGATGCTGAATCACAAAAATCAAGACATGTTTTAACATTCCTAAAGCTTGAAAGGCAGAAATCTCACTTATATAACATACACAAACAAGATCCCATGTTTAAAATGCACCAAAACAAGAACATAAAATCTCCATAAATATCTTTTTTTCATTTATATAAATGTTTTGTATCTATGAGCACAACATCTTACCATGTATTTGATTCCTGATTTGAAGTAGCCAAGAAAGGTTTTGGACTCGTATCCCTGGATCTCGCGGTACTGAATGGGTTTTCCCCCCAGGACGTCGTCCATTTGGACTGTAAAGATGGCTGCCGAGCCGCTCTCATCCTGGCTGCAGAAATCACCTGCACCAGAGGAACCACAGGCATCATCCATGTTAATCCTAGTCTGTAGTCCCTCATAACGCACCTCTAGCCACAGAGACACTGTATCTGACGGACCTGCTCACCGAGGACTCAGTGAGTCAGGGGGGTCAATATGTTTGAGCAGACACATTAATACATGCAACAATTCCTGGTCACCCAGAGCCTTACATCAGATCCTGTTTATCGGTAAATGGTGTTTCCATGATCAATTAAGCTGACTAAAAGCACATGGAATTGAAAAGACAGGATTCAGCTTCTCGTTTTCCTTTTTATTTTAAGCTAAGTTCTATAAAGGCAGACATCCTATATTCAGCCAGTTCTCCTCTACAAAATGAGTACTCTCATTATACAAATTTGAGCACTAACTTTGCCTTCATATACAGACACTCACTACCATATGAAAGTGAAAATGTTTCATTGATGCTGCTGTCCATTGAAAAACTGATTACATAATTGGAAAATAAGTACATGCTGTTGAAAATTATCCTGTACCTTAGGCGAAAAAAAAAAACACTGAATCATTTCAAACACTAGGACTGGTAGTAAATTATTCTATAAGTTTAGAAATTCGTTTGTTCACTTGTTTTCTGCTACTTATCTGGGTCCAGGTTGCGACGGCAACAGTCTGAAAATGGAGATCCAGACATTCCTCTCCCCGGCCATTTCCACCAACTCCTCCGGGGGGACACCAAGACGTTGCCAAGCCAGTCGAGAGATATAATCGCTCCAGCGCGTCTTGGGTGTGCCCCGGGGTCGCCTCCTGGATGGGCATGCTTGAAACACCTCCCCTGGGAGACGTCCAGGACGCATCCTGACCAGATACCTAAACCACCTCAACTGGCTCCTTTCAACGTGGAGGAGCAGCGGCTCTACTCCGAGCCTCTCCCGGATGTCCGAGTTCCTCACCCTATCTCCAAGGCACAGCCCAGCCAACCTGTGAAGGAAGCTCATTTCGGCCGCTTGTATTCACAATCTCATTCTTTCGGTCACTACCCAGAGCTCATGACCATAGGTGAGAGTCGGGACATAGATTACCTGGTAAATTGAAGTTGCTTTGCCTTCTGGCTCAGCTCTCTCTTCACCACAACAGACCGCTTCAGCGTGCGCATCACTGCCGACGCTGCTCCAATCCATCTGTCAATCTCCCGCTGCATTTTCCCCTCACTCGGGAACAAGACCCCGAGATACTTGAACTCCTCCACTTGGGGAAGCGACTCTCCACCGACCCAGAGTAGGCAATCCACCTTTTTCCGGCTGAGAACCATGGCCTCAGATTTAGAGGTGCTGATCCTCATCCCCGCCACTTCACACTCGGCTGCAAACCGTCCCAGTGCGAGCTGGAGGTCACTGTTTGATGAGGCCAACAGGACCACATCATCTGCAAAAAGCAGGGATGGAATCCGCCGAACTTGAATCCCACTTCCGAATGGCTGCGCCTAGAAATTCTGTCCATAAAAATTTTGAACAGAACCGGTGACAAAGGGCAGCCTTGGCGGAGAACAACCCTGACTGGGAACAAGTCTGACTTACTGCCGGCAATGTGAACCAAGCTCTGACAATACAGAGATCGAATGGCCTGTAACAAAAGGCCATCTACCCCATACTCCTGGAGCACCCCCCACAGGACACCTTGAGGGACACGGTCATAAGCCTTCTCCAGATCCAAAAAAATACATGTAGACTGGTAGAGCAAACTCCCATGCCCCCTCCAGTACCCTGCAATGGTATATAGCTGATCCAGCATTCCATGGCCAGGACGAAAACCATATTGCTCCTCTTGAATGCAAGATTCTCAACCTCTCGCACACGCTCAGGTTCCTTCCCCACCAGGGAGGTAACGTTCTATGTTCCAATAGCCAACTTCAGCAACCGGGGATCGGACCGCCAAGGCCTCTGCCTTTGACTGCCACCTGATCCACATAGAACCAGACCCCTATGGCTCCTCCTGTGGGTGGTGGGCCCACGTGAGGACAGACCATTTCGGGCTGAGCCCGACCGGACTCCATGGGAAATGGCCAGGCCACCAGGTGCTCGCATACGGATCCCTTCCCAGGCCCGGCTCCAGGGCGGGGTCCCGGTACCCCTCCGGGTGCACAGGTCCTCTGTAGTCATCATCATAGGAGTCTTTTTGAACCACATTTTGTCTGGCCCCTCACCTAGGACCAATTTGCCTTGGGTGACACAACCAGGGGCAAACAGCCCCCAACAACATAGCTCCTAGGATCATTCAGGCTCCCAAACCCCTCCACCACGATAAGGTGGCGGTTCATGGAGGGGTAGCTTAGAAGTTTAGAAGATATATTTAGAAGATATATCTGATATATTTGTAGAAAAACTCTTAATAGCAATAAACAAATCAAATGGTCTGACAACAAAAAAAAGGAAATCTGGTATCTCTGCTTGTTACAGGTCTTTCATAACCCCATGCGAAACAGCCTGTATGTACCTACCTACCCATGCACAACAGCAATATATCCATCTATGATGCTGGCAGGATATACTGTTAAATCTGTTGGCATATTAGCTATTACTGCAGCAAAAATTTCCCAGTGCTAACATGCCGGCTTTACATGATAACCCACTTCATTGTTTACAAGCAGTATGATATTGTTAGGTGTTTTCCTTTATGTGAATGAGACATAAGATAAATGGATATTACAATTACAGATCACGACGAGTTGAGTTTTAGGTTGGATGTTGCACCTGCACTGACGTGAAGTGGTCACATCTGACTGTACAAACGTTGACAAACTTGCAATCCACAACTTTAAGTTGAGGTTTAATGTTTCTACAACATTGTATTTCTGCTTCAACTCAAGTGAAGAATTTGAATACTTAATATAATGTATGTTATTTTGTATTTGCTGAATGTTGGACAAAAACCATTGCACTGAAACAGAAACACTGGATGTGCCGTATGATGTTTCAGGAGAAAAAAAAAATTCAGCTAGAGTATGAAATTCAGCTGCATAAACTGATGACAAATCACAAAGCACATCTGTTCCATGCTCCTGAAAAAGGGCATGCCTCAATTCTAGAGACTGATGTGAGGATGAGACGCATCAGAATCATAACACTTAACGGCACATGTGGAGTAAACACTGTGACACACACTTTCCCATGAGCGCAAAAAAACATTGTCATTTGCTTTGCATTAAAACTGAGATTGGAATATGATTGATGCCAGATGTCCCTGTTAGAATACTATACCTGCTTATTTCATAATTTAAATTTATTATGAGTTCAGTTTTCAATTATTACAAAATTCTTCTGCTCAAGTTTTTTGTCTTCTAAAATCTCTCAAGGAAGGAATAATATCCTTCCAATCTAATGTCCCCTTGTTTACAAAGAAAAAAAAGGAATTGTGACACATCATATCCTCCATCTCCACCCGTTTCACTGCACTCACCCAACCAGAAGTGGAGGTCGTACTGCAGCTTCCCGGTGCGTTGCTTGATGGTGTTGAGAATAAGGTAGGCATCGCCGGTGTAAAATCCCCCATGCAGGTTCTCAGGAACGGGCACCAGGTCAAAATTTTCCACCCTCCACACCTGAAGGCCAGGCTTCTGTCCGGCCCGTCCGAACTCTGGGCTTTGGGCTGCCATCCTGCCTGCAGAAAAATCTGTGTTTAGTGACTTTCCACTGGCCTAAACAGCTGATTTCCTGTGCCAACAAGTTGTAGGCCTTTAAAAGGAACACTCCCTATTTGTGAGATGCTTGCTCTGAATATAATACAAGTCACTCCCACTGAGGCTGAGTTCTTGCCATGGATACAAAGATAAAGTTTTGGGTTATAGTTAGATATTAATGTCAAGAGGGATGAGTCACTGGTGCCTTGTGCCATAGTGTGATTCCTCCAGCGACCAGGAAGAGGAAATCTGGGCGGTTATGACTCAGACATTGTCATAACTGCCAGTGATGTTATACTAAGAAACTGTTTGTAATTATATACAGGAAAAAGTCAGCTTTGTCCCTCAAAAAATCATCACTATAGACACACAGCCACCAGATGGAATCGTTAGAGTCATAAAGATTTAACATTAAAGGAGAACTCAAGTACTGTGCAACCTAAGCCCTTTTTGTCAGTCTTTTAGTCTCTAAGGTTTCACAAAATATATTTATTTCTTCAGTATGGAGTTCAGTCGCTAGCACCGTCTACCTCAAAAAGAATACATAATGCAACTGCAAAGGGCAAGTGTATAAATATAGTTGTTACAATTATTCAGGTGTAAACAGAGTAAAGATGTGTAGGCTGGCTCATTGAAAAAGCCCTGCTGCACTAAATGGAAGTTCCTTTTAAAATGGCCGCCGTGAATAAGGCCTATTACAATGAAAGAGTACTCAAATATCCTAGTATTTTACTTCCATTAAGTCATCCTGGGAAAGACAAAACACAGCACTGCCTCCTAAACTTCCACTGAAAAAATCAGGTAGCGTGATTTGAGTTCTAAAACTACTCAGACAAGCTCTTGCAGAGCCACAGGAGAGATTACAGCGAACAGGCTGAACAATTTGTTCTGAAAATGACGAGCAGATTTGGTGGAAAGCCCCTTTAAAGGGACCGACACCATGCAAAACATAAAAATCTCCAGCTGAATCTAACAGAAGCATGAGCAGGTAAACATCGGTTCTGTCCCCGACCAATTCACAAACACTTTTGTACGCACCTACTAGACACATGTGGGAGCACAAAGCTGTGGCGCCTAATCAAGTGTTTCAAGTAGGTGCACTGCATTGGTTCACCACCCAGAGGCCTCAGAGATTTGTGAAGCATTAAACAAAAATATGCAAAAATGAACAGATTTGTCTCTGACCTGCGCAGTTGTGTATATTACCTGCTCCTGACAGAAAACTAATTATTCACTGTTATTAACAGTGAATGATAAAGCCCAGGTTCTAGTGTTTAAAAAGAAAAAAATGTAAAAATCAGAATTCATGAAGTCCAAAGTGGACACAGAGTCCAGTTTTACACAGGAATGCTGCTTGGAACAGCTGTTCCTCACTTTTCATGACTAACTGTCCACATCTGAGCAAGAATGGTCCATTCTTCTAGGCAGCAGGCTGCCCACAAACATGGCAAAAATCTGCTCCCGTCCCATTGCTGGAAGTGGGAAGTGGCTTCAAATTCTCATAACCAGGCCAACACATGTGGGTTCCCCATCTCTACTTCACTGTTATTTAACAGCCAGTTTGTACACATGAAATGTTTCAACATGGACCATTTTCACAGTCACCGTTCACGATTTTTGCCTGGTTCACATGTGAGTGCATGAGGCTGGCGCTCTGTAACATAAGACTAAGACTACTGAGACTCAGCTCCTTTAAACTTTAGTTGAAAGCTGATAAAGTCGAAGTAAGGAACCAAAACAACTGAGCACCCTGAGTCCCTCTGAGCTTCCATAACACTGCAGTGTTTGTTCATGAACGGATAAACAAAATGCAGTGCTGCATGGCTCCACTGGGCTCAAAACAACTCCAGGACGTGGAAAGTTACATTTTCCACCAGCGGCTCTAAAGCAGTGAAATTAAGTTTCCACCCTGGAGAAGTTTTAGTGCCAAACGAAGTCAGACAGCAAATATGCAACGTCTGTGGTCACAGATGGAAGTTTAACAAAGCCTCGGACGAATAATAATTATCACCTGTGATTTGTCAGTATGAAAAGAACTATTAATAGATTAAAAGCAAAAGAACACGAAACAGTGCTGCCTTAATCAATCTACGGAAGAGAAAAAGAGCCACATTTGAAAAGTTTAAGTTCTTACTTTTTTCTCAGAATCCTGACTTTAAACTCATTACTTTAAGGAAAAAACGTTTCTCAAAATACAAAACCGTATTCTAAGAAGAAAAAAAAGGCTGAATTTTGAGTTTGAAATCAACACAAATACATTTTGTCAACATTTCTCTATCTCAAATTAATTTTTCGCAGTCAGCCCTAATCCTTCTCTGTATTAATCTGGATTAGAAACTAAAGTATAATTAAAGAAAAAATACGGATTAAGGAAACACTGACAAAACACTGACAAAGGCAAATAATAAAATGAGGAAAATCTGAATACTGACAGGAAGTAATTAAATGCCAAAGGATAGAGTGTGTCACACATTTTTACTTACTTAGATCAGCCTTTCTGACTTCCCCCCAATTGTATTTCTTCAAAGAACAATCCTCAAGAGTTCCTGTTAAATCAGGCTGCTGATAGGACAAAATGGGCTGGACAGTCATGATACGATTGTTCAGTGCTTTGGGTTACCAAAATGTGTCTTCAATTTTGCCTTAAAATCAGGCTATATAAACATTTGTTTATCCATTTTAACCAGGATATGTTATGGTCTTCACCAGACATATGATCTATATGGAAAAATCAGTTTAAAATGTGCAAATGTCATTAATTTATGTGATCTACCATCAAAGCACCATAATGTTAAGACGAGTGTAAGGTCTGGGACGGTGCAGATAAGAGAGAAAATTGGCAGTATTGTTGCTGTTGTGTAACACTTTGATTGTATAATCTTTAGTTTTTTTTGTGGTGTTCTGCCATTTGCAGCAAAGACAATTCCCAAAAGGACAATGAAATACACTAATATTGGATTCTATGTGGGTATAGCCATCAGGATGGATTTTTATGTAGTTAATGGTGGTGCTGGGCTATGATGGCTAACTCAGATCAATATTTTACAACGTTTACATTCATGCATCTCACCGACAGCTGCACCAAACTACTGTTACATCTGTAGGTGGCACTATTTAACCCCAAATATTACAATAGGCATCTCCTGTAATCTGCGAAGAACTGATTGAATACCTATGTAGGGAGTGCTGCCAGGCTGGAGTCAGGATTTATCAAGCATAAAGATGAAAGCCAGGGAAATAGGTCGTTAAGATCTGCCCCAAATTTTCAACCCAGCTAACCAACACTGGTACACGTTTTATTCCTGTTTACACACAGATAGTTGAAAAAAATAGAAAACAATTTGCCAAGTTTAACAGGGAATTACGTCTCATATATAGCCTGATTTTTAGGGTTTGTTTTTTCTTGTTTTGTTTAGTTTTTGACTTCCTGGATTCCTGTTGCCACAGTGACAATGCCAGTTCTTTAAGATAAAGTGATAACAAGTAGGTTAAGGGATGATCAACCACCCTCTGCTTCACGCTGGGTAGGTCATTACAAAGTTACAATGCATTGAACCTTGAGCTGGATTTCAGTGCCCCATAGGCGTGTGTCCTCTAAATGTAAAGCTGGCATTCCCAGCAAAATCAAAAAGACTTTTCATGATAAAACTTGAGCCGAAGTACGCGTGCATTAACTGGTTCTAGCGCACACCTGCCGGCTAATAAGAGTATTCACCCAGACATGGGCATATGTACTATAACTCTCTCTCAAAGCACAGCTTGTTGCTTTAACATTTCTCTGAATGTGTGTTATTCCTCTTCATGCTTTATAGAGTTGCTT
>KV751320.1:13716631-13746898 GCA_001698575.1 Mola mola | reverse complement strand
TATTCTTTACAGGACCTGGAGGTGACATGCAGTGGTGCTTCTCTCAGGTGAAAGGAGCCATCGATGATGATGTAGCTGAAGGTATGAGCTCTACCTAAAGCTATTTATAAACATAAGCACACATGGGTAGGTGGTGTGTTGGATAATACAAACAGCTTGCGGTGAGTGAATGGATAGCAGCTCTGTGTATTCCTAATTTCTTCATTTTCCACTGCCTAGATGTCCAGTTCAGCCGTGCCATAGTAAAAGTAACTCCCTACGTTACTAGATTACAGACATTCGAATGTAATTTATGTTAGAGCCTTAACAAAGGAAAAAATTTCTACGTTTGAGTATTCGCGCGTTGCCAAAAGTGACAGCCCATTTGCAGCATAGTTTGAGCTGGGAGATGTGTTTAAGTGGCATCATCCTCATTGGTAAAATCACCTCAAAAATGTCAACAAAGAATATATAATCTTACACTTACCGTCCTTTTTCACGAGAAACCACACACTGAAGATAAGCTTAATTGCTTTAAATCATTGTAAAAAAAAAAATACACTTGCCGTTAAAGCCTACATTGCATCACCTTTCGACAAAGATTCAATTAATGGCATTAAAAGACACTGGGAATTTTGGTGATAGACGTGAAGAGAGTAGGAGAATAATACAAGTCTGACTGATGGCTCACCATACGTGATCATGATGCAGATGGCTGGAGAGAGAATTCCTGTGTTTCCACAGAATTTTAAGATAGTTCGCAGCTTCCAAGCAACACAAGTCTCTGTGGTTCCTACATTGTGTTTCTACTTTTGTTGTACAACAGCTTGTTTTCTGAATCCTTAGCTGTAAATTGGAGCTGTGTTTACAGAAGTTGAAAATGCAAACCAAACACGTCCTGCTAATACTTCTTCACATTAAAAGCTCTGTTTTTCAGGCTGTTGTTGCTACAGGATATTGAGGCTAGGCGGTTATTCTTTTAATCCAAAAAATGTATGAAAAAAGTGTGATTTAAGTAAAAATGTGTCTTTTTATGATAATTTTTAAAGTTTTATTAGTTACTACTAAAGCTATTTCATCTCAGATTTTGAATAAGGAGTTTTTTTTTTCCCGGTTTTAATGGCTGTATTACATACATAAACTTCAGTCATTAAATCCACATAATTGATCATTATTTCTCCAAATATCACTGTTATCCTGTCAAAATACCAATAGTTATCCCTGCAGTACTGTTGCAGTAAAATACTGTGTGAGTCCTAGCCTTGATGAAGAGCTTTTGAGGAGAATTATTATGATATATACATTGTGTAGTGTTTCTATTAATATAATATTTAGTTTCAATCCATACCGTCCAGCCATAGTCACTGGATTATTTCAAACGTCTTAACCCCTTACTTTGGCCTCTGGGGGCAAGACATAAACAAAGACCTCCGACCAGAACCTATTGCAGCATTGTTTTTCTGCTCTCTTGCACAAGAAAGGGTTAAGAAAGTGTGTCTGAGAGATGGAGCATAGAAGGCATCATACTGTCACTGGGAGATCGTGCAGTTCTATCTAAGTAAGGGTGGGGGGGGTGAAAAAAAACTAGGTTACTGGTCATTTTCTGTCTGCTCCACATTCTCTGACATCTTTCTGCCTCTGCGGCCTACTCGTTTGTCCATGTAACAATAACATTCATTGACAGATACATCCAGGGTGAGCAGCGATGAACAAGAAGCAGTTGCTCATTGTTTTTAGGTCTTAGACAAACTTATTTTTATCTCTGTACAAATATTTATGACTGATGTTGTAGATTCAAGTTTTATTGTCTTTTTTTTTTTTTTGAAGCGGACATCATATCCACAGTAGAGTTTAATCACACGGGGGAGCTGCTGGCCACAGGAGACAAGGGCGGACGTGTAGTCATTTTCCAGCAGGAAATAGAGGTACAGATGCTTTAAAGAAGAAGTTTAATTCTGGTAGACAATTGAAGAAAAAAAATAAATTTATAAAGGAAACTATCCTGAAAGCAAAAAAGTGAACAAAAGTTTTCTAACTTTAATTTAAACTATTGATATAGTTTATGTCCATGTCATTATCAAAGTTTACATGGAAGCAAATATTCGGAATAAAGGGCTGATCAGAATAAAAATGCTTCATGTAAACAAGTCATTTGGATGATTAGGATCCGATTTGGCTCATTCGAAAAAAGAAATGAGAGGGGTGGTTTATGCTGATCCTTAGTTCGCACCGCGTCCATGTACACACTAATTCCCATCGCAAATTCCTGTTTGAGGTAAAATTACCCTCACGTTGGCATGTGTAGGGCACACACGTGCCAACGTGACGTGACAGCAGCACTAAACTTGGAGGGAAGCTCATGGCCTCCTGCTCTCTCCTCCTGTAACGCAGGAGCTTTATGCATCGCTGAGCCTGATCAGAGAGAAGAGTAGAAACAACAGTAGGGCTTTCAGAACCTGGCGCAGGTCCATTCTTTAAGAGTGCCGAGTTTAAATTGCAGGGAAACGCGTGATAATGCAAAGTGTTGCTACATCGTCGTTTGTTTACAGCACAGGTGGAAGTACAACTTCTTCTTCTGCGGTTATTTTAGGGAAATTAGACAAATATGCGCATGTCAAAATGCTGCTATTCTGATTAAAATTTGGTGCATGTATATACGCACGTCATGATTGGATGATTTGATTTAGCGTTCCTATAAACAGCGGATTTGGAATTTCCCATCCCTTTCCCATTTTTAATGTGATTAAGAAATTTTGCGCATGTAAACGTAGTTAATGACACTAAAAGAACCTTTCAATTATATTTGTGTAAGTTCTCAGTCATCCAGGTTGATGTAATCGTAAGTGCTTCAGTTGAAGGCGTCCGAAGATGTTCTGAAGCCTTCAGAAGTTAAGAAGCCTTTCGGATGAGGGGAAACGTCTTCAAACACCAAAAAGAAGTCCAGATGCCTTCAACTGAAGCACTTAAGACTTTCACTTATTATTTATGTCTTTTTGGAACGCAACAAGTAAAATATAGAACAGAACGGATCATCACTGCCTTGTTCCTGGGCTAATGTTCTCTCTGTCTTTGTCTGATTTTCATCCCGCTCCCGGCAGAATAAGAATCAGCCTCTATTCCGGAGCGAATACAATGTTTACAGCACTTTCCAGAGCCACGAGCCTGAGTTTGACTACTTGAAGAGTTTGGAAATAGAAGAAAAGATCAACAAGATTCGCTGGCTTCCTCAGAAAAATGCTGCCCAATTCCTTTTATCAACTAATGGTAAGTTGACCAGATATTGTTTTTTTCTTTTCAAAATTCCTTGAGATTTTAAATTTTTTACCATAAATTCAGGTGACAGCAGAATCAAAGACGCTGAAATGTTTCCTTTAACCACTCTGTATTGTGCTGCGATCTGTTAATTCGATACCTCTGAAAAATCATGAGACTATGAGCAAATATACTTTGACTCCAACACAGTTGTGCTGTGCTGCTGTTGTGATTTGTGTCATTTCTTTCACTTTTGACAGATAAAACAATCAAGTTGTGGAAAATCAGTGAACGAGACAAGAGACCAGAGGGCTACAATCTCAAAGAGGAGGACGGACGCTACAAAGACCCCAACACTATCACGTCACTGCGGGTCAGTCCTTGAATCGAGCACAACCCGAGGCTTATTTTGGGATATGGGATCACTGAAAATAGTTTAAAAATGTATTTGATACTTGACAGAATGACTGAGCAGTGTTGCTCAGTTTAGTAGGTTTGCTTCCCCAAGTAATACAGACTTCTCAGATTTCCTGCTTCAAGTTTATACATAAGTTGATGAAAGGTATCAAAATGTGTCACCGGCCCTGAATAACCACAGTTATTCTGAGTGGCAGCACTTAGTTTAACTTTCAACAAACTTATGCTGATGATTCGTTGCCTGATTGTATATTTAACCCTATGAAAACTAACATCCTGCAGACAACATTATTTGCATGATTGTGGTCGAATCGATATAAGGTAAACATAAAAGCTAGAGAATTAGTTCTTTTTGCACCAAAAAAGCTAACGATGTGGTTCCCCGCCATCTTACAGTTGGTTTGGACTTCTGTAAGTAAGTTACGTTACGTCTGGTACAAATCGTGGTACCAATGAAACTCATTTGCACCGTGCTCATTAAAAATCAATATTTCAAAAAATTAACAATCCACAAAGTGAAAATTGGTTATGTAGTGTAAAAAACACAATATTCATTTTTCTACGTTTAGAAATATTTAGCTTTGTGTGTTTATTTGTTAAAAGTTTATGAAACAGAATCAAAATCGGATTTCTATTGCAGTGTTGAGAGTTAAAAGTATCGTGCAGGTGTAATTATTCCTCTGGTGACAGTCATTGAACAAGAGCAGCTAACTGTTAGTCAATGATCGTCCTTACATACAACAGTGTCCTG
Source organism: Mola mola (assembly GCA_001698575.1). Lineage (NCBI taxonomy): Eukaryota > Metazoa > Chordata > Actinopteri > Tetraodontiformes > Molidae > Mola > Mola mola. Next base: position 13,742,499 of record KV751320.1, on the reverse strand, counting down.
AGATGTCCTGTCAGCCAAAACAACTGAAAACACCTTTGCTAAGTTCTAACATCAGGGCAGCTTTATTCAGGAATTTGCTATGAACAATCTAAACTAGGTAATAAGAGACTTTGGGGTATGTTTTACCGAGATTAATACATCCATTATTATTCCGGACAACAAAAGGGAGCTGGTATTGATGATTTGTCAATCCGCTGTCGAACAGGCGGAACACAAACAAGATTTGATGATGTCTTTGGCACCCAGTAACCTGATGGATTCTTAATCTGCTCCCATCTCGATCACACGGCCACATAGCTTGTTAAGCTAAAGTGCTGAAAACGACCTCATGTTATCTTCCACATCTGATGAAATTGTTGCAAAGATTTTTTTATGCAAAACGCTTACCTATTTCTTTTTTTTTTTTTTTTTTTTAAGGCAGGGTGCAATAGCTGAAATGGTACCATTTCACTGACCAGGCTATTGTTTTAAAATGTTACCAGGGAATTTGATTTTGTGTTGTTCATTCTTTTGTTATAATTAAAAAAAAAAAATTTAATGTGAAACTTTGTTCCATCATTCAGGATACTCATTTGTTTTCTTCCTAGCCTGACACAACTATAACCCAAAGTCAGTTTTTACCTGTTTCTGACCTATACAAATGGTTCTATAAACAAATGTTTATAATACGACAGCAAAGACTAAAGTATGCTTCACCTTACAAATGTTTTTATCCTTTTTATTGCCTCTTGAGTGACCAAATTAGACTTGCACATGAGTAGCTGTCACCTGAAATGAAAAGCAAGTGAAGTGGCTCGTTATTATAGCTACATCCGTCATCCGTTCGAGGGGAACAAAAACAACGTGCTCAAGGTTTCTGAGTTATTTTTTTACTATCCCAAGGTGACATTTGACTCCCTAAAGTTTGCGGTGTACAAGATGTAACAAGTTAAGAGAGGATGTAAATACCACTCCAAATCTGGCAGGCATGAATGCAGAGCTTTATGTGTTACAAGTCTTAAGTACTACCGGTTTAACTGCCTTTCTTTTGTTAACTCCAAAGATAACTGTCACTCTCAATTTGTTCCACCGCAGCTGCTCAGTGAACAACAGTTGAGAGCCCCGTCGGATTCATGTGCCCTCTGGGTGCCTCGTTGTCAAGGCAATGACAGGACACGAGGCTCACATTTAGACTTTGGAGTAAAAGTTAAAGACCTTTTAGGTTTCAATAAAAGCATTTAAATGATTAAAAAAGTTACTCTGTACCCAACAATTGCAGCACAAAGGGATTTTATGGCCTGTGTAGACAGCTGTATTTGTTTTTATAAATAAGCAAATCAGTTTGTTAGACTCAAATTGGGTGGATGAATGAAAGATGCATCTGAAGTTCACCCTGTATAGACAATGTGTTTCCCATTTCATTTAGCTAACTGGCGTCATGTAGAATACTGAGTGATATATTGGCTACATTCTCTGGTGTTTAAAGTCTATGAAGGGATTTGTGACCCACAAGAAATATAACAGTATGAGTGTCAGGATTAATTCATGGAGTTCACATTAAAAAATAACATTTTGTCCCATTTATATCTCATGTCAGGTACCAGTATTAATACCCATGGACCTCATGGTAGAAGCCAGTCCACGGAGGGTGTTCGCCAATGCTCACACCTACCATATCAACTCTATCTCAGTCAACAGTGACAATGAAACCTATCTGTCAGCAGACGACCTCCGCATCAACCTCTGGCACCTCGAAATCACTGACCGCAGCTTCAGTATCCTTAAATACGCCTGTTGGGAGTTGTTGGCATGGGCCTTCCTCAGCACCTGCCTATAGTAGAGGTTGGAGAGCAGCCACTGGCGTATTCCAATAACTTCATATCTTGTTGCATGGTGTTTATTTATATGATGATTCTCCTCAATGGCTCTTCATAAATGCTAGCACTGGACAGCATTATCAAATGTCACCGTGTTTTTGACCATATTTATCAGTATTGCAAAAAAATTTGTATGGGTAACAATTGTTGCTTTGACTAAGCATTATCGCAATGATATTTTTGATAAATAATCATCAGAAATCTGGATTCTATGACTGAAGGGATTAAAGGCAAATATTAGAACAGGTAGACTTCTCTGATAAGTTCCCATTAAGTTTGGTGAAAGGAGAAGCTGATGGTTGGCCGCACTTCAAGCCACGAGATTGAAAATATGTATGAGGACAGCAGGACTGAATTGAAGGCTGATTACCAACGTGTTGCCAAGCTAGCTTTTACTACGGACTTTACAATCTTAAAGCAGCTGCCAAAGAGTGGGACGTGTTGATGAAGGTGTGTGCCTGTACATTTTAAACTGCACCTGGTTTCCATTGTTGGCGATTTATTTAAAGAAATGTGAAAGTTTTATATTGTAATGTTCTTCAACAGCCACAAAAGAGTTATATAGCGGGCCATAGCAGGCTATTTTGTAAACATATGCAGAACATTGGTTCCGCAACACTCGTCCCCGTTTTAATCTTTTATGGTAAAAATAAAGAAGTACTTGAATATTGGCATTACTAAGAGAATGATTGCAAGCAAGAGCATTTATTAGTGCAAACAAGTTAAGGGCATTACAATTCCATCCTTTTCCAGTGAGCTGAAGATCTAATTCTAAGCGCATCGATCACTACAAGGTGGCAGCAGCAGCAACATTACGGCCCAATCGAACATATAAAGTAGGATGAAGTAGTACAATTGTAAACAAACAGCATCAATCCAAACAGTCAAAACATATGTAGCTCTATCAGTAATCTCCATCTGCTGTTTCCTTCTTATGTCGCGTGAAGCTGAACTCCAGTGATGCTCAGCTGCTTAGTTTACTTTTGGGCCACACATGATCAGCAGCTTCTGTCTTTTCCTCACATGCCTTCATAGTGCGTTCATATGATTCATAGTCGATTGTTTTCTTTTGCCTTTAAGTGGTTTGACGTGTTCCAACATTTAGCGTAACCCTTTTCTTGCATAGTTCTCCCATTATTGTGCTTTATCGGAAGTCTGACAGTTTATAGCCAAACCATTTCGAAACGATTGAATTTTCTCCTTTCCCATGTATTCTTAGGTAAGAGCTACCCATAGGCTGACACGTTGGTCTGGCCTTCAGCCAGACTTGTCCTTGTGTTGTGTTGTAGACGACATGTTGTGAGGAGGCTAAGTGTCAGAGTGACAGTATGTCTACATGCATATGTGGGCTATCATTTGTGTTGTAATCTGGTACTGTTTATTGTGAAAAATAAAAATGTGGATACCATAAATAAGATGATATAATGTATAACAGCCCTAGTTAAGAATGCATTTTTCTCAAGTGCAGAGGTTGTTGTAACTTTATTGAAATTGGCATCTACATTTGGAAGACGTGCAAGAACACAGTCTTCCTGTTGTGACATAAATCCGTCGACTACTGCCCTGTGACTTAGTTGCCAGATGAGCAGCATCTTCTAATCAGTGTCATTCGAATAGCCAGTTATATAATACCAGACTGGTCCACATCAGTGTCATATGTGAGTGAAATGTTGGTTAAGACCAGGATCAGATTTTGGTTCATTTTGGGCTCAAAATGATGTTGTCATGCACGTGGAAGAAACTCTGAATGCCTGTTCTCTTTCAGGGCATCCCATTGGCCGTCTTCCATGTTTAACCCATAAATGGGCAGGTCCTTTGTTAGTGTGATTTTGGTAAGCGAACAACCAAAACATGTTTGACACTTGCCAAAGGATGTGTTTTAGGAAATACTTTTTAGTGCTACAGGACTGGATTGTATAGATTATCCCTCAAACCAGCCAAGTCATCAATCGGACCACTTGAATAGTTTACTTTTCTTTAATCCCCTGTGCGCTTCAGATATTGTTGACATTAAGCCGACCAACATGGAGGAGCTAACAGAGGTGATCACAGCAGCAGAATTTCATCCTCATCAGTGCAACACCTTCGTTTACAGCAGCAGTAAAGGAACCATCCGTCTGTGTGACATGAGGACGTCTGCGCTGTGTGACAAGCACTCCAAATGTGAGTCCTTTTAATCCCAATTCCTCTCCCTTGACAGTTGGCATTAAGAGGTGTATTCATTCAGCTTGGACCCCATCTTGCTTAAAACCAGTGTAAGATGTTCTGCAATAAGGAGAATGTGCCACGGAAGACGGCTGGCCCTCGTGAGATCCTACTACGATCTGTCAGCAATACACAGGAGTTAAAACTAAATATAACTAAATATAGCCTAGCTTATATTTCCATTGTTTTTCCATCTTGTGTTCAACATGTTAAGTTATCATACAAAATGAATTTGTCTTTAATATCTGAAGAGCTGCCACTTTTCTGCAGTACGTTGACACAGCTTCTAAACTCTGATGTAACACTGCTCAACATTTCGGCTAAATCCATTCTGCTTCATTCTTTCGCTGAAGATTTTGAACACTACCGTGTTCTTGTGTAGTTTTTCCCAACAGTTGTTGTTCTCTTCTACCCATATATCTAGAAGGCGTTTTTGTTCTTCGTAGTACCACGTTTGTCCCCTGCCGCTCATTTTGTTGACCACAATTTGCCAGCTTCTCCTTCAGCTACCAAAACATGAACCAAAGTGTCGATAGTACACTTGCAGCGAGTGGTGCACACCAGTAATGATCCCCTCCAGAGTTCCCTTGCAAGCAGCCTGAGACCACCTCATTCAGGCAGTTCAGAGTCTGTTGTTGGGTTTGCCCAAGAGGTCTCAAACTGCACCAGGGGGGCTCACCCAGACTAAACAAGACTGCGGTGAACGTGACCTTAGATTTAAATCTTCTAACATATCAAAGCAAATGAAAAAACGTTAATAAATAAATTCACTTTATTAAAACAGTTTAATATGAAGTCAGGTCACAGCTTTTGTAATGACAAACTTTATGCTCCCTGGAATTTTTCATGACCTTGGCAGTCAGTGAGATATTTACAGAGCAAGTGATAGAAATATTTGAAATGATAAACAGGCCAAGGACATGTTGATACTTCTCTGGTCTCAAGACTAAAATCACTCTAAACACCAACTGGCAATTTTTAATGTGTGGATAGCTGATTTCCATCGTTGCTCAATTGCACATTTATTGTGTTATTGTGCACAATCTGATGTTACTGTGAGTGATGAGTCCCCCACTCCGCCTGGATTTTACTGTATACAACACTCTGCAATGCCTGCAGCCACTAACATTTTACCCTTAAATTATATATTTTTAACTCATTAACACAAAAATGCAATTTCGCATAATTCACTTCATGCTAATTGTGTCGTTCACAATGCCCAGCACAAATTTGTACGTATTTACACATTTCCATCTACCGTGCATGTAATCTGTCTGCAAAAAATTATATTTGGAAGCACTGGAAGTATGTCTCATGTGCTTACATCGCTGTTAAACTCCTAATAGACAACTGCAGGTAATGCAGGCAAAGCTTCACTTAGAGCAGAATTTGTCAATAAGGGATTTAAACTAAATCCACACAAGATAATGTAATGAGATTACGCAAACCATTGTGAATTTTGGCTCTATAAAATGAAATGCCATAGTTTTTCAGTACAGATGGCCCAGTTTGAGTTTTCCCTTGCTGTCGCTCAGAAACCAGTCTATACTATCATCTGAATATTCTTCATTTCCATTTTTTTTCCCCCCTTGTCTAGTGTTTGAGGAACCAGAAGATCCCAGTAATCGCTCTTTCTTTTCTGAGATCATATCCTCAATCTCAGATGTCAAGTTTAGCCACAGTGGACGCTACATGATGACCAGAGACTACTTGTCTGTAAAGGTCTGGGATTTGAATATGGAGAACAGGCCAGTAGAGACCTATCAGGTGAGAAGGGTAAACAAAGTTGTGACGCGGGTTTTGTTACACGAATGTTGCCAGATTTTGAGTGATTTACACTTTACTCTAGACTAACGACTGGCATGTTGCTATGGGCCCCACAGAGACCAGCAGACACAGAACAACACTTACAATTCATTCTGTAACTATGTCTGTGATATTGTTATATCAACAGTATTAGAGTAGTGTTGGATGCTATACCTATACTAGAGGTATCTCAGTGGGCAGAGTGGGCATGTCTTTTCAGTCACGCACATCTCATGGTGACAAAATGAAAGGCACAAGTGCAAGTACAAATGGTCTTGGCTGCTTCAGACTGTAAAATCACATGCACAGAGTCAATATGTTATAATTACTCTTACATAGGCGACAGGGAAAGGCCCTCCCTCGGACACCACAAGACTATAATCCCATGCACACCAACTCCAGACATGACTATCTGTAAAGGAATTTACAGGGCTGCAGTGTTTGATGTTACATAACATATGTGCCCTCAAATGTCACTTGACTTTAGCTCTCTACAGTCATGTTTCAGACTTATTGTTATGATGCTTTGTTATGAAGTGACACACTTTCATTTAGACTTTTTATTTGCTGTCAAGTAATTTATGATGTTTTGAGTTGTTGCCAAAGAATAATTTCAGTGGTAGTGTTGTATTAAAGTCAGATTTTTTCTTTTGGTGATCCAGGGGAAAGGGATTTACCATACTACTAAAGGTGCATTTAAATAAAATAATCGTTTATTTAGTCTTTAAAATCACTTGGACGTGTATGTTTAATATTTTCATGATATTTAACCTATTGTATCAATATAATGTTCAGAAGACAGATGATTTCCTTTTTTAGTTTCAACAAAAGGCATTAAGATATGATTTTGTACGCCTATTGTTACTAGTATTATCTTTGTGATAATGTCTTTACTCATTGTCAGTGAATGTGGCAATTCTATTTACTTCTCATTCCAAATTTCAATTATGCATATTTATCCTCAGTAGTTATATTATATAAAAATAACACTGCTGATGGTATCTGTTTTTTGAAGTTGCCAAACCAATATTGAATTTATCATTTTAGATAGTAACCACCAGGAGGCACTGTTTAAACGTGGTTTCGCTGAGCCTCAAATTTGTATAAAATGAAATCTGTTCCATTGTGTTAAGCATATAGATGGTTTGTGTGACTGTATAAGTAAATCCAGATTTGCATTGGAAATGAGGCTCCCTCACACTTTGCCTCTGATCTTTACAGGTCCATGAGTACCTGAGGAGTAAACTGTGTTCGCTTTATGAGAACGACTGCATCTTTGACAAGTTTGAATGCTGCTGGAATGGCAATGACAGGTAAGGATAGACAAAGTAACAACTAATATTAAAAAAAGGAAAAAATTTACTGTCTGATTATGATTTTGATGCACTTTGGATTTTTTTTAATAACTGCTGTGCAAATTTCAACAAAGATGACATCTTTGTCATAGCTCTCTTAGTTTTGTAATTCAGTAATTGCAACGTCTAGCGGCTGCACAAGGGTGTTTTTTTTTATCAAGTCTACTACTCTTGTTCACAGAAAACACTAAAATCTTTAAGTTGTTGGTAGTGCTCCGAGATTTGTACTTGCGGTAAAATGCTCACACAAGTCTCTACTATCCCTTCCGTCAGTGTGGTGATGACTGGCTCGTACAACAACTTCTTCCGGATGTTCGACCGAGGCCATAGGCGGGACATAACCTTGGAGGCTTCCCGGGAAAACAGCAAGCCCATGCAGGTCCTAAAGCCCCGCAAAGTGTCTGCAGGCGGCAAACGCAAGAAGGATGAAATCAGTGTTGACAGTTTGGACTTCAACAAGAAGATCCTTCACACTGCGTGGCATCCCCAGGACAACATCATCGCAGTGGCAACAACCAACAACCTCTACATATTCCAGGACAAAGTGAACTAACTTAAGGGTGAGCTCATGTGGGATCTGGTGTGGGAGACCGTATGTGTCCCACCTGCAGCGTCACGGCCCCATCCAGGGCGATCTGTGAGAACGCCGACCAACAGCATCCCTGTCCGTCAGTACTGGGTGACCAGTCGTTGCCACTTTGTTGTAGATGTGGACAGAGGAAGCCACGCTCTTGCCCATCGTCAGCCTGTCTGTGGGATTTTTTTGTTTTTCTTGTCCCGGATTATTCTGGTAAGCCAGTTTAGTTTCCTCAAAACTATAAATACAGACACACTTATTTTTATAACTTTTCCCTAATGGCTCTGTGGTAGAAAACAAAAAAAAACAACTAGTATGTCTCATTATTGTTCTGTGCCATTCTAGTGTTTATTTTTCTAAGAAAAATATTTTTTTTTGTGTTTTCACCTTTTTATTAATTCATCTGTTATACTGTCATAGTGAGTCTGTTCATTTGTCTCCTTCATTAAACCATGCATACTCAACAGTCACACATGCTCGCTCACAGTTTTCTTTATGCCACCTCAGTGGTTGGCTTCAGGAGTTTGAGAAGTACTTTTTGTTTTTGACAGATTGGAAGACTGACCCAGTGAGGACTAGTCACATTCACGCTCACCATGCCTCAGGCTTTGAGTGGCCATAAAAGTCCAGACTCCAGGAGAGATTTTTTTTTTTTTTATGTTTGGATTGGCTCTGTGTCTTGACATTTTATGTGCTTTGGTTCCTCTTCCTCTTCCTGTTTGTGTTCAGCAATAGTCAGGTATAAGAGATAGCTATTCAAAAATAATTATGATGGTCATATTTATATAAAAAAAAAAAAAAGTGAAAATGTCACCAGATTTGTTCCGTCCTATTTTGTGAAATGAAGCTGGATCTTACACATTTCTTTTGAGTGATCTTAAGTATTGTCTTCCCATGGTGTACTGCGGCTCTGAAGTTGCACTTCACAATAGGGAAAATCTTTGATTTGACACTGGACTCTTCATATCGCACCAACAAAAGTACTTGGATGTGTTATAAGACTGCAATTTAAAAAGAAAAACATTATTTGAGGCATTAGGTCACTTAAGTGTATAAACTACTGCAGATATTACTACTACTGTATGTGATGGTACAATGAGCTGCAGTTGATGTTTCCACATCATATATATAACGTGGTCAGTTCGGACTATATTGATGCCTCTAGTAATGTGTACAAATACAATTTTAATCTATGGCAGTGAAGATAATAAAGGAACTACTTTTTTCATGTCTGTGGTTGCTTCATCGTTGATGGGATCTCATCTATGCTATGATCATGTTGTCTGTTTACATCGACAACCCATGATTCCATATTTACACCAAACTCAAACACAGGAGAAGCGTTTATTACTGACTGAAACACCACCCCCCCCCCGGAGAAGCATGACGTGAGATCGAGCAGCTGCGTCCACGTCATACAAGAGCTAACGCTTATCACTGGGTGCCACACTGATTGTACTTTCGACCCAGAATTAATGCTAATGGTCTATCCATGCCTGTGAGTCCCTCTTACGTAAGTTGACGTCCTCTCTCTCTCTCGTTTATTAACGGGGCAGTGACGTCATCGCCCAGCTCAGGGGGAGGGGTCTGAGCAGCTCGCAGCTGGCTGCTGGTGCCTCCAAATTAGCTTGCTAGTGGACGGGAAAACAAGCTGCGGCAGCGTTGTAACGAAGCCAACGCGCTGTCTGAAAACCGCGACGGAAGGCGACTCTGGTCGGTCGTATTGTCGCACGCCTGAATGTGTTCAGATAAGGTAGTGCACGTTTGGCACTGACTCGAGCCTTTTATGCAAGCTGCCTTGCTCGCCAGGCACAACCATGTCTGAGGCTGCTAACGCCACTTCTACAGACAACAACGGAGACTCCGGGCTAAACGGTAAGCTAAGTGTTAGCGAAGTTCTGCGCATGAACAGCCTGTCATCGAGTTTTCGCTCTGAGAAACGTGTGAGCTGTATGTTTATAATACGTTTTCGAGTGTTTCTCAATCATTAATGATTGTTGAGTCTTGCTGTTTATCGTCTTTTCGCCTTCGCTCTGAGGCTACATTGAAAAGGGGAGGGGTGAGTACGTTACGCTCCCTGTGTTTAATGACCAATGGCGTTTCGACACGCTTGACTGACACGTAAATGATCGAATCAGCGATCCGACCGGAGAGAGGAGGTGGGTTTAAGGTTTGTCAACAAGGCGCGATGGAAGGAGTTAAAAAAAAAAAAGGCAAAAACGGGGGCTGAGGAATGTCGACACTTTATTTACTTGCTGTACTCTACCTTGAGTTTTTATAAAAATCGCGAAGCAACTTATTTAACATTAATCAATTACATTTAGTTCAATATATTTTAAGATTTCAGTCATTAATTTAGATTAATTTTGTCTTGCCATAAAGATGACCTACCCAGTCAAAACTAGGCGGGTGAAATTATCCCACGGTAGGTTCCCTGCATCATTTTAGATGTGTGGAAATGTATGGCCTTGTATGAACATTCAGTTGATGAAATGAGATCATGTCATACCTTAGAGAGGTAAACAAAGCCATGTTTATTGCACTGACTCAGGGGCTTGTTCAGAGAGCTGGCTGGTGTGTTTTACCGCACCATGAGGGGCCATGACTTGGCATGCTATTTATGGGTACTGTGACAAGAGGACAGACGTTTTGGACGTGAGGAAGGTGGGGAAAGTGTTACTACGCAGCACACTGGGAGCATGGAGGTTTTTTTTTCTTCCAGCTACTTTTCTTATTTGAGGTGACATACAATTTCAGAAATAGTCAGTGATGGATGGTTAGCTTCAAGAATGGTTCTTAAAGTAAACCAACTTTTGGCTATGGGTGGTAATAATATTCCACTCAGCAGAAAAGACTTGGAGAGTAACTGAAAACATTTCAAAATGGTCAGTTTTATAATCCCTTGCTACAACATTACCCAACACCATTTGGGATAATCATATTTTTGTTTGGTAAACATAGAGGTCTAATAATAAACTGTATATAAGACTAATCATGTGTCCTGAGTCACAGCTTAAGGGACAATAAGACAATGCACTTATCTAAGGGAGAGACCAATAGTGAGCTTTGTTATCTGAGGCTGTTATTTTTGGACTTTCCTGGAATGCTGACCAGTGTGATAAACATTTTTAGCTAATACCTGGGATCTTCAGACAAGAGGCGAGTTCGCCCCCAACCCCCACCCCTCCTTGCCGAAGCTGTGCATCAGCACATCAAAGGGATCATATCATGTCTGCTTCCTCTGAACCTCTACAAAAGCTGATAACTGCTCTGTGCTAGAACGTTCGGGACTGTCAGCGCCATGGGGGTGCGGTTTTAGACCCGGGAGCCAAGACAATGGGCTGTGGACAGTAGTTTGGCTCACAGTCCACTGTGTAATCTGCAGGACGAGTGCTGAGTCTAGACCTGTTTAGGGGGCTGTGTGGTGCTATCATGTGAGTAAAGTGTATAAATGACCTAATCCCTGAACTGTGAAAATCTGGCCCCCCAAAGCTCATGTGAACATGGTGTTTACTTACTGTAGTGGAGTCATATGACCTGCTCGCTATACCTTCCTTCCTCGTTTTGGGTTTATAGTCAGCAGTGAAGGAAAAGTGTTTCTCAAGCTGCATGTAGAATTCTGCTTCAGTTCCCCCACCAATTCTCCAGGTTCCAGCATGCTGCACCCTTCTCAGTATTTGTAGCCCAGCTCTGACATTCTGTGCCTCCTCAAGCTGCCAGTCCATGCTGGAGCTCACGTACACACAGTGAGAGCATCATATATCACCATCAATGACTACAAGAAGCCACAGCACACAAATGAGCAGGCATTTATTCATCACACAACAGTAAATAGAACTTTACTCTTCAGCTACTTTGACTGACAGGCTCAGGCTGTCCCAGCTTATTTCACCCCTCTGTTTCTTTTTTAGTGAGCAGCATTTTGTAACAGCAGAAGAATACCGTTAGATTTAAATTAATAACATTAATGATGTTTGCAGAACTATTAGGCTAATTTTTTTGACTACTTTATACTGCTAGCTGGCTTGGGATCAGCAGAACAGTGAAAACAGACTCTAGCTTGTCCTGCTGTGACAAGTTGAATGTCGGTCATAAGAAGGTGTTTCAAGGCAACAGTAACATTCCCTCCTTTCACTCATCGTTCTTTTGACAGTGAGTCTGGGATTGTATCACACTGCAGATGTGAAGAGAAGGAGACTAATGTTTTCATTGCACATCAAAAGAGAATTTTGATTTATCAACAAAAAGATGGCAACATGAAGGTTTAAGTAATAATTATAGTTACTGTAAATGTATGCTTACTGGGACATTTTTGTTTTACCTGCGCTGTTTAATGTCAGAGTGTCTGATATAAAAATACTCTGTGTGTCCCAAGTAAAATTGTTTTTTCTAGTTCTGATATATAAACAAAAGTTAAAACAGTAAAGGCAGGTTATTAATCTAGGCAATGTTACTAGAAAGGGTAGTCATATGCACCTAAATACACTAATAATTTCAGTGGCCATTGTTAGAATGAAGCCTGCTCCTTTGGGTGTGAGATCTTTCACTGAGCAGGATATTGGTTTATTAGTTTATTGACATTGATGACTTTACACTGGCTGTGTGTTATCAGGCTTTTTGTTTTAGGCGAATATTTGTGTTGCAACATGCTAATGCAGTTCAAAAATAGTTTTTAAAAAGTAGTGCTGCAACTTGCAGCACTAATGTTTTCTTCTTATTTATTTTTTGAACAGCTGCCATGGTAAGTAACACCTGTCTGTACTTTATCATTGTCTAAGTGGTTTACTTGCATGAAATTTATGTGCACAGGGCTGCACGATATAGCCAAGAAGGAAAATTGGATTATTTTGACAGATATTGCACTACAGCTCACAATTGGAAGTTGGGGTTCTTGCATCACAGTTTCTATTGTCACTGAAAAAAACTTGAAATTGAGGTGATGTACTTGGATACTTGGATAAGATAAGAGTATGAAAAGAAAATACGGGTGAAAAAAAGGCTTAAACTGACTTTTTTTTTTAAACTTTTTTATTTTGGTCAAATTGTGTGAAAATGATTAATATTCAATGGAAGTAACATGGGCAGCACTGACAGATGAGTGGATTCTGTTGTCTTCTCACAGGGTCCTGGGTGGAGTTGGAGATGAACAGAGGCCCAGCCGGATCAGCCCAGTCCTCCTCCACGGGCGGCCTGGCCCCAGCCCTGCTCCCCCTGCCTCAGGTGGAGGAAGAGGAGGCTATGGTCGGGGGTCTGGAGCATGTCCCATCCTCATCCTCTATCCATAACGGAGACATGGAAAAGATCCTGCTGGACGCCCAGCACGAGTCGAGCCGCAGCAATTCCTCCTGCGACAGGTAGGAGGAGGAGGAGGAGGAACTTGCTCCACCTGTTTCACAAAGCATTGGTTTTTGAGATAGTGTTGGGGGTGACTTCTGTCTTTCATCCTGATTACTGACCTCCTGTTAGGTGCGTTACTCATTTTATTAGATTTAAGAAAAAACGGGAGAGAAACAGATAGTAGACCGTGAACTCCTATATCTATGAAAGTCCAAATAAAAGTTTGGGTCTGAAGGCGGTTGAACATTACACACAGATCAGGCACGACATTGTCCACACTGTTTGGAAAACGTTAACAAAAAGTCATGAGTTTTCCAGATCACACGCGCCTGTCTGTAGCTGTGGAAGACTGAGGCCACATGCCCAAATTGGTTCCTGTGTAACGCCGGGCTTGACTTTGACTGAGTGTAAAACAACCTACTTACAGAAGTTACTTTGATTTTAAAGTCAAGACATAGTTAATTTCATCTTGAATGCTTAAATGATTTCTCTCGTGATCCTTTTTTGTTCTTGAGGCTGCTCTCTTCTTAACCTGAGGGCTGTGCTAAAAGTACCTACACAGATTTAACTCGGGGTCATCAAGCAGTCAGGATTGGCAAACAGTGCTGCAACAGTGAAAAAGATGTTGGTGAATTAACTTGATGCACGTTTGCATTTGAGTATTCAGCAGCACAGTTTTTATTTTTTTTTTGTAATTCCTGGTGCTCTGTATTTTTCCCCAGGCAGAATAAGCCAGTAATATCAGGGTATGAAGAGTTTAAAGGAACATCAATGGTATGTTTGAAGAAAGTGAGGGAGGCTTGGTGGCGGCGGCACACAAGAGAACTTGCCCTTTATTTTCTTTCACAATGGTATATTATGACAAAAGCCTGAGTCTGAGGAGAGTGATTATCTTCTGCCAAAAAAATCAATTATCTAAAAAAACAAACTTGAGATTTAAGTGGTAAATTGAACAGGTCAACTGATTTTTGAATTGAGTTTAAAGGCCGATATAAAAATGATCACAGAGAACACAGAAACGTAACAATAGCTTTGAGTTGAAAAAAGGAACTAGGTAAACGTCTCTAGCAAGGCGCCACTCAAGTAAATCGAGGATGAATGTGTGACCAGTAAAGGTTTGCTGACATCGATTTATTTCATTTAGTTTATAAATTAAATTTGTTTGATCTTTAGTAAATAAGCATGAAAATGAATTGCACACTTGCAAGAAAAAACTCAAATATTCATGTATGACATTACTTACTTACAAGAAACCGCCACATGACTTTGCAAAGCAGGGTCACCTTCATCACACCACACATCAGTGATGGCTGTATATTCTGTATTCAGTTATGAGCTCTAGAAATAATATTCGGCAACCAAAATTATTCTGATTATACCACATAATCAGTATTTTATCATAACCATCAATACATTTCCATGAATGAGGCCTGTTCAGAGGCAAAACCACATGTTTTAGAATTATTTTTGATTCAGGAATGACTTCTCTACTACTCCCAACATGTTGAATCAGCTTTAATTTTGACTTGACAGCTACCCACCAGCTGAGTTGTCTTCTGAAAAATCAAATGATGTCATTTCTTGAGCACAATCGGGGGGGATCCCTGAACTTTCAACCCCCAGCCACATGACGCGCTTGTATGTTCTCGTCAAGGCTGCGATAAAAGCCAAGCTTATCAGCGAGCCAGTCAGACGGCTGTCACTGAGTCACCTGGGGATGTTTGTCGGGGTCTCAAGCCACAATGCTGCAGCAGCAGGACTCTGTAAACATTCTGTCCTCATTGGTGGCGGCACACAAGAGAACTTGCCCTTTATTTTCTTTCACAACGGTATATTATGGCGAAAGCCTGAGTCTGAGGAGAGTGATTATCTTCTGCCAAAAAAATCAATTATCTAAAAAACAATCTCTCTCTGAATCTTGGTGGTTGATGCATATGAAGTCATAAAACCGGTGTGACACTGAAAGAATAAATGAAAGTATACAACAGAAAATTACTGTCTTGTATGTATTGATTAATGTATAACAAAACAACCCTGCTGTTCATGACTTTACAGTTTATTTTTAATAATTGTTTCCTTATTTATTGACGGGAAAAATCAATGTATCCACACCAAAATAAATTCAAACTATAATCAAATCACACACAGAATAAAAACAAAAAAAATGAATTTTAAGAGTTTTGATGTTTTATTGTCATAATTTTAAGAAAAAAATCAGAGCCAAAATTAACTTATCCAAAGAAGTGACATGTTCTGCCCCTTTTTTATTACTTTTCGATTATATCAGAACTACTAACAGTGATCATTTTTAAGGATTGGACATGGAGAATCCTCTGACAATGTAATTTCCTTTTTCATAAATTACTTAAGGCAATTGTTTGACCACTAAATTGGTAATTGTATGTTGGGTGTTGAATTGCCAAACCAAAACCAATCAGACAAGCATCAATATCAACAACCCAAGGCTACAAAAGAAGCTCTGTTAAAGCTGTTGTACCAGAGCACTGTTGCTATGGTTACCTGTTAATATCCACTGAGCACTTATTTGTGTTGGTTTCACCTGGGTTTTCACTAGGCTGCTCTGTCATGATTGAAATATTTCCCATTCCTCTGCTATAAATCCTGTTAACTTGCATGTGAGCTTGACATGAGGAGTTCCGTAATTTGCTAATTACAAGACCTCTGACATGTCTTGTCTGTCTCTCTGCCCACAGCCCCCCACGGCCCCATAGCCCCCAGGATGACGGACAGATCATCTTTGACGTGGATGTTGCCGGCAGGAGAGACAGCCAAGTAAGACGGGCTTCGTTGGTCTGTTGCCATGGCAACCACTGGCCCTGAAGTTTTGCATTTGTATGTGAATGTGTGTGTGGTGTGTGCAGCTACTGCTTGGGTTTTGTTTTAAGTATGGCTGCTACGCCCCGACATCTTTTGCACCGCAGTGATTCTTCTCTTCTCCTTTTTCTCTGTAAATCTCTTGGGGTTTTCTGTTGAATGGTCGTGATGGAGGTCATGGTTAAACTGTCTATTTGTGTGGGTCTTTAGTCAGAAGAGGAGATCGTGGACAAGGAGAGCGACATGGACATCCTGATGAAGGACGCAGATTGGGTTGCTGACTGGTCCAGTCGGCCGGAAAATATTCCCCCCAAGTAAGTCTCAAGTTGGCAAACATCAGTGGGATGTTCCCGTGGAAACTGAACACACACAGCTGCTTGGTGTCCTGAGGATTTGATCAGTCACTGGCAGTACAGCTGGTCTGAAGCCAGCTGCCAGAAAGTTGCCTATATTTTGTTGTGACACCATAAACTGCATATCTGGTCATTTTTTCTTTCTTTATTTTAATTATGTTTTTATATATATTGTTCATGTATCTTCACAAAATATTTATGCGTACATGTTGCGTGGGGGGTAAAAAATGGTGACTCGTACCTTGTTTTTAAAGGTGTCACCAAATACTTTGATGTCATAGCTTTAGGAATGATTAGCCAATTTTTGTGTGTAAGCTTGTACCAATATCGGTGACATAGTCAGCAGCCGTCTGCACTGCCAGAATCTCAAACAAACACTGGATGAGTCCTGGAACAAATAACAGCTTCCCCATCTTCCATGTGTCCAAATAGCAGCCAACAAACCGGTCCTGGAGTCCTCTAAAGATGTAGCTTGTGTAACAACTTTTAAATAAGAACCTCAAATTAATGCATGTTTTCACCATATCTGTATGGGAGGGTTCCCTCCACGTGCCCCAGCTTCCCCCTCAGTTTAAACATGCAAGTTCAATTAATTGAAGAGTCTGAATTGCCAGAGAAGTGTGAATCTGAGTGCAAATGATTGCTGCAGCAGTTGTTGATAAGCAAAGAACGTCTTCATAAATGACCCGATAGATGTTTGGGCGGTCATTTTTTTCCTACGCTCATCTGTTGTCACCTGTGTCTGAACTATGACTGTGATTCGTGCAGGGAGTTTCATTTCCGTCACCCTCGACGCTCTGTGACACTCAGCATGAGGAAGACTGGGGCCATGAAGAAGGGAGGCATCTTCTCTGCCGACTTCCTGAAAGTGTTCATCCCTTCACTGCTGCTATCACACATTCTGGCTATGGGGCTGGGGTAAGAAAAAAAAAAAAATAAACGTACCCTAGAACACCTGAAATGATATTACATCAGTAATTTTTTTTTCATCAGTGAACAATCAGGTTTTACTTTAAGGTTCCTGGTATGAAGGCTTTTGTAATCAAAAGCTAATTTCTATTACCTCTGTTTCTTTTTAAAAAGAATTTTAAAAACATTTTTCAGTTGTACATAAAGGCCCTTAGGGGGAGCTCTTCAGCTGCTGTGTGCCTTGCTTGATATCAGCTGCTGCGCACCTGCTGTCACTCTCAGCAGAGTTCCTGTTTGTGATAACTAATGTTCAATCCACCCAGACTGCTCAGACTGCAGTCTGTTCTTGTGCATGTGTTGTTAACAAGCTTATCATATTCACAGATCCCTGCCTTTCTGGGGTTATACATTTCTGTAACAAGTCCCTGTTGTTTTCTCATTGAACTGTAGGGAGGGCTAATCATTTTTTCATTTGTTATATTTTGTTATTCTGTGGCATTGGATGTTGGTATTTTAAGTCTCTGTGTAGAGATAGTTGACATGTTATCACTGGCATCTGGTCCATTTCAAGGCAAGGACAGAATGAATTGATGTAGTAAGCTGCTTGCGCTCTCTCCTCAGGGTCTACATTGGAAAAAGGCTGACCACACCACCTGCCAGCTCTTTCTGAGCCTGAACCTGAAGAAAAGTGCCTGAGAAGTAGCCAGGAGTTGTTGGAGATAGTTTGGCCGTTGTGAGAAGAACACTTGCCTCTCCTCCCTCTGCCCCCGCCTGCTCTCCCCACCTGAGATATGACATGTTTTCAGGAGAAATGCATCTGCCTTTACCTCTCTCCCCTTTTTTTCTTGATTGCTCTCTGCCAACTGTCTGTAAATAACACTTCCCTTCATTTTCTTCACTCATTTGTTTAAGCTTTTCAAAGAATGAATAAGGTCATATTTCTTCCTTTTCCTCCACGATTGTGTTCCAGTGTTTGTAACGGATAGGTTTTGGGGAGGGTCACAGCATTGAACCAAACTTCTGCCCTTTGATCATGTGAGGACTGCCTACTGTTATGCCCGACCACAGATTGTGCCACCTACATGAGCAGCCCAACACCAGATGTCAACCACCAAATTCACTCGGCTATGCCAGCTTAAAACGCGATCATGCCTTTTTGAAAGTAGCCACTTGGTCTTTTTTGAATTATTTATTTTACAGTGCTGGTACTTTGAAGAGAATCTGCAGTAGTGACAGGGGTCATTGGAGTGCCTGGACCGCACTGTGAGGGGTGGGGGGTGAGTCTGTGGCTCTGAGTTTTCTGTAGTTAAAGCTAGAGATTCTCATCAGTTCTGGATTCAATTTTTTTTTTGGGTTGTTTTGTTTTGCAAAGTGACAATAACTGGTAACCAGAGTGTGGTGTGAAACGACAGGCAGACAGGCTGCTTGTCCCTCTGTGTGTACACTGACGTGTGGTGGGTCGAGCTGAACAGTACTGCAGTCATTTGTTCGACCAGAACTGCTGCTTCATCAGCACCATATCTTAGAGCTGCTTTACTTACTATTACGACAGATTGGGCTGGCTATTTTTTGTATGTTTGTAGATTTTATGGATTTGGTAACAAAACAAGCCTAATAAGGTTCAAATTTGAAATTAAGAAAACTTTATTTTGAGACCATTTGAGTCAATTTTTTTTTTTTTTTTGAAAAGTGCAGCATTTCATGAAAGATGAAGGTATTCAGCTTGATTGGAGCCAGCAGTGTTTTCTAATACTCCACCAATCATTCACCAAAATGTCCACAGTACAAAGCTGCAGATGAAGGGAACTGATCCAGCATCAGTCAGTCAGGCTAAAGGTATGTTTTCTGGCGTTGCTCTGCAGCTTCTGATGGACTGAAGGGGGATTTCTATTCTTCGCATATAAGCACAGATACTCAACATGTTCAGGTTCTCTGAGGCTGGCCTGTGATCAGTTTAGTGTCACCTGGTCAGACCTGGGTCATTTGATTTAGAAGTTCAGATTTAATTGAATGCCAGTTTGCAAGTACATTATCTGTTAAAGATCTGGCATTTCGGTGTTTCTTCAGAGTGTTTGCAGTTTTATGTAAAACATTACGTTTTACATAAAACTCCTCTGCCTGTTGGTACATGCAGCCTTTTGTTTTGAGTTGTCTGTTTTTTCTCTCTTTGCTGAAAGATTGTGAACGCTCAGAGCGGGAGTCCAGTTTTGAGGCAGACGGCTTTTGTTAAAAAGTGTGAATAAACCCCTCTTGTCGATGATGGCAGGTCCTAATGTGAATGAAGGAGTGGAAAGCGACTTTTCGATGCTCTAACAGTAGTTATTGTAATAATGCAATTTCTTTGACTTTTTTTTTTTCTCATTAAAGTTGACCTGAATGAAGCCATTCAGTGTACCTTTTTTAGACCTTAGAATAAATGACCATTTTAACGTTTAATCCCACATTTTTTAAATTATTTGTGAATATGAATAACAAACTATTTACCAAAATCACCAGATATTAATGCTTGTCTAATTGTTTTGGTTTTGCATTTCAACAACAAACTTAAGTTAATCATCTACTAATTTGGTGATCAGACAAGTAATTTATGAGAAAGGATATTACCTTGTCTGATCAGAGGGGCTTCTCCATCTCCAATCTTTAAAATTGTTCACTGTTAGTAGTTCTTATTTATTCTATTCTTATAGTTTTTAGTACTTTCAGATTCAGATTCAGAATACTTTATTTATCCCCGAGGGAAATTGTTATTTAACCAAAATCACCAAACAGAAAAATGATCTAATTTTGTCAAAGGCTGCCTTCTAAATGAAATTTAAATCCATTCAATTTACTAAAATAAACTTGTAGAAGTAAATGTAATCAATATTGCCATGTGGAAATAATGGTGTCAACACTTTGTTGTTACTTGTAAAATTGTATCTGTGGTTCACCCTGAGGCTTTAGCAGCTCTCACAGGTCCCAACTGTGGCATCTTTAATGAAATTTATTTATAGGGTAGATGATTTCTAAAAACAAATTAAGCTGTAGATGCTCTTATTATTCTTCCTTCATGGGCCTGGTCCAAAGAACAGCTCCTGCTTATAATTTCTTGTTTTGCAGTTGCTGTAACAAACCTGTTTACAGCCTCTCCTGTCAAATAGTTCTAGTAGTATCAAGTTCTTCGTAGAAAGATCACGCATGCAACCTTTGACCCTGTCTGACCTGAATCTTTCAGCCACTTCAAACCAGAACAGGGAGACCGGCAGGAGGAGTCAACACTGACTCAAGCTATTTGAAAATGGCTCAGTGAGGCCCCTTAAGGCCACAGCGTCAGTCCCTCCCTGTGTGCTCTCTTTCTAAGAAAGCAACAGTAAACCTACAGTTCGATGCGGACACACTGCAATGTTACTGCAACACAGTTTCTGAAGGAGTGTTTCCACAAGATTAACATGAGCAACACACAAATTGCTACAACTGTCATGTGCTTTAAAGTATTTCTGATTTTCCATCCCAAGTCAAGAATCTCAGTCAAGAATCTCACTTCAGTACAAACAATACCTCCTGTATGTTGTGGAGGTAATGTACTTTTTCCTTTTGTGCTGCTTATGGAGCTTTTAAACACAATTCTACTCATCATCACAGCAGCACTTTAATTCTCAGTTATTATTAGAACTACCTTGGAATATACTGAGTGCAGATCAACAAAGTAGAATATCATGATTTTTTTCATTGGTTATTTAAGAAAGTGAGCATTAATATACGCTCATTACATGTAAAACAAAAAGTTTCAAGCATTTAAATATTTCATTTGTGATCATTATAACGTACTGCTAAAAAAATGAACACATTTCACTTACTGTTTAAGCCATAATCGTCAAAACAAAAAATATTAAAATAATTAACTTTATGTGTAGTGAATATAAAAAAGGTTTTTGAATTAAATTCTAAAAAATAACTTTCCCATGATATTCTACTTTTTTGTATGCAATTTGTAGTAATATTAGAGGAATATTAATTGAATTTTACTCAAAAAGTACAACAGATTTATTGACATTTAATGTCTGCATTATTCAACATATTGTTCACTTATATTGTCAGACACTTTCAGAACTAGAAATTTCTTGTTCTAAGAGAAATTGCGTAAGTTGTACTACATAATATTTCTTTACTATTCTGATAGTTTAACCTATAGCATACAGATGCCTCCAAACAAATTTACTTGTGTTGATTTTCTGGATAAAATATCTGTTGCAGAATTTCAATTTCAACTGCTGCTGTTCTAAATACAACTACAATGTTCAGTTCTGTGTATGTTCGTTAGAGACTGACATTTTGGGAAATTTACACGCACGCTGCAGTTTTTACATTTTACTGTCTTTAGAAAATGGATAAACGTGAGTTTTAAAGGTAATGATATATTTTTTTAAAATTGGTACTTTTAGACAGAGGCATGCCAGCTGTTCCCTTTGCTTCTTCGTGCTAAGCTTACTCAGCTGGCTGTCAAAAGGGTCTGGCTACATGTGAAACATGAATTGATGACCGTGTGTTGTGCAGTTGATTCTGCACAAATAAAAATAAGGGGATCTTAAAGGGAAAAATGATCAAAGCCTCTAGAAAATGTGAAAACTATAAATGTCCAGATTGATTTAAGAGAATGTGTGGACATCAAATGGACATTTCAAAAGTCAGAATATCACATAAGTAAAAAAACAAACTACTAATGTCAGTACTGAAATGTATAACATTTAAAGCATCTGAAAGTAAACCCATCCTGAGGTTTGCCTCCACTTCCACAGCTTCTCCTCCAGTCCTCCATCGCCTTCCTTATATGGAACCTCAGATCACCTGTTCCTGGCCAATCCAGGCACAGGGAGACACATAGCTCCTCCCACTGCAGCTGATGATGTTACCATGGGTTACAGGGTGGTGGCCAGCTCCATCTCCATCCCTCTGGTGAGGAGACTTTCCTCCTCTCCTTAGGATTCAATCGGATGGCAGATAAAGACAGTAATGAGGAATTCTTCAGTGCAGTCAGTGGCAATGGGCAACATCTGCTTTTCCGGATGCTGCTCCTGCACACGACGACAGCTTTTTTGTGTGGTTAATCTAAAACATCAGCTGTGTTCATGCATTATTTACACAGTACAAAACAACAGATCAAACTGCTGACACACAAAGCCATAAATAAAGTAGAAACTATTTCCCCTTGTTCACCTTGATTTGTATAAAAATGCAGCATTTGACAACAATAACAATTCTAATACTCACTCACTTCAGCTTGTTTCCCACATGAAAAAGACATGTTAAAATCCACCTGAAATCACTCATCACTTTGAGTTTCTGTACATTAATAATTAATAGTTTGATTAATAATAAGATAGTATGGACTCAACCTATGTTACATGTAAAGCGTTGTGAAATAACCTTTCACTGTATACATACACACTAAAACCAGTTTTTAATTGAAACTAGCACGAAGAAAACATATTGAGTATTGAAAATAATCATAGTTATTATGCTTTACAATAAACTCATTAAGAATCTGATTCAGATTCAGATTCAGATTCAGAATACTTTATTTATCCCCGAGGGAAATTGTTAAAATGATGCCACCAATAATGTCAAAATGCATTAAATTCAAAAATCTGTTGCATCACCTTTTCTTCTAAAAATCCTTCTTTGGGAAGTGTACGGACCAACCCTTTTCATGTTGAAAGTGAAATGTTTTGCCATTCTTGCTTGATGTAGGATTTTAGTTCAGGGCCAACAGTCCAGGGCCTCCTTTGTCATATTTCATGTTTCAAAATGTCCCAAACATTTTCAATGGGTGTCAAATCAGGACTGCATGCAGGTCACTTTAGCACCTGGTCTCTTTTACCATGGAATCATGCTGTTTCAATATGTGCACAATGTTTTCCTTGAACTAAGCAAGGCCTTCCCTGAAAAAGACACTGTCTACTTACGCTGCATACGTTGCTCCTGTATATATCATTCAGCATTAATGGTGCTTTCATAAATGTTCAAGTTACCCATGACATGTTCACTAATGTACCCCCACGCCCTAACAGATACTGGCTTTACAACAAGCCGGATGCTCATGCTCCTATTTGGCCTGAAGGATGTGATATCCATGATTTCCCCCCCCCCAAAATTTTCCACTTCACCTCAGTCCATCTTAAATGAGCAGTGTTCCTGGATCTGGTCTATGTACGGTTTCCTCTTTGTTTGAAGGAGTTTCAACTTGAGTAAGTGGGTGCAGTGACAAAACGATCGGTTTTCAGAAGTTCTCCGGGTCTCATGCTCTGATGTCCTCTATAGTATCGTGTCATAATTTTCAATAAAGTATCATCTGAATGCCAGAAGATCATGGCCATCCTGTGGCCATCCTGAATCAGTTTTCAGATTATCTAAATCTTTTAACGATACGATGTACTGCAGCCAAGGAAATCCTTTAATCCTTGCAATTTTACACTTAAAAACATTATTCTTGAATTGTTGCAGTATTTGCCAGTGTAATCTTTCTTAAAGCAGTGACCTCCTCCCCATCTTTTTAAGGGTTCTCTTCAGAAAGACTCAGCATTTCTGGATGCTCTTTTTATAGCCCATTAGGTCAATAAACTGTTGCCAGTTTATTAATTGTCAGGTGCTCCATCAGTTGTTTTCTTTTACCATTCAACAACGTTTATGAGACATGTTTCACATTTGATGTCATCTTTCTGCTACTTTCAATTATATAGAAGTTTTCACTGTTTTCAAATCATCACATTCTTTATTGATTTGCATTTTACACAGCATTCACACCTTTTTTTGGAAACAGGATTTGTACGTTTGGATTTGTGTATGTGCAAAAATCGGCAGATATCAGCAGAAAGACAAAGTGCCGTGTAAAGGGAAGAGGCCTAATAATCTTATTCCAGGGTGTTTTGATGAGGAGCAGCAGATACTTGTCCTACATCTGTTCCTGCATGCCATGACCGTGCCCCTCCTGCGTGGAGACCAGACGCTCCCCCTGCCACCTCCAACTGTTTATCAGGCCTGCTGCCAACTTTCCCCTCTAATTATCTAACGCCCCCCGCCATCGGGCCTCTGCACTCAGTGCAGGGGGGGGTTTGACTTGTGGAACAACAACAGTTCAGCAAGAATAGAGTTTAGGGGGGGGTGTTTAGTGCACTGTCTCAGGCTTTGGGCGTGGCTGCACCCTCGACATTCTCACATTGCAGAATCCAGATCTGACATTCAGACATCGGACTGTCATCCTTTCCTGCAGAGATGACCACCCACACACATACACACAGCGCAGCCCTAACAGCCCTCCGGGAGAGGAAACAGTAGCAGCAAAGCCATTTGCTGCCCACCACGTTGTTATGGAAACTGGGCCGACATGCACTCAGTGCTAAAATGTTTTCCATGGATACTCGGTGCAGGAGAGGTATTGTCTGTTATAATGTGTGTTAGAGGAAGCTGCCTGCTCACACTGATCACCATGCAGCACTGGTTTATTGAAAACGGTGAGACTTATCTGAAAAAAGAAAACGTCCATTACTTAACTTAACATATTGCTTAGCAGTTTACTTTGAGATGCAAGTCCAGGGAATTGAATTTACTTTTTTAGGCCGTCACAAGTTGTTGTGACTCTTCCTGGGACTTTACACTGTCAGTTTATTTATTACTTAAAGGAGAAATCTGGTAGTTTTTTAGTTTTAGGATCTAATCCTTACAAAATACACCTATTTTTGAAATTACTATTGATCTTGATGGCGGTGCTTGAACCATTCATCTCGAAAAAGTCAATACAATAAAATGACTTAAAAATATCTATTCCATACTGTGGTAATTTAATAAATAATCAGACATTGCTTTGGAATAAATGTACATGTTTTTTTTGTTTTTTTGTAAACTTTGGAAGACTTTGGGAAAAAGTGCCCCTTTGGCAATTGACTTGTCATGTCTGAGGTTCACTGTCAGCAAAAGGAAGTAAAACAATGCAGTATCTTTACACAGGTGTTTCACTGTATCAACTCCATGGTACCAGACACTCGCAATAATATTCTGAGAGTAGTTAGTGGAGAAAAAGTTATTTATGTCTGATGTTTTGACTTGCCCAACTCCATTGTGTTGTGCAGCCTTGTTGAGTGAATTGGTCCAAGAGTTCAAATTCAATTCTGGAGTAATTTAAAATAAAGTTTTCTGTAAATATTTACTGAGAAATAGAGCTTAAGTGGAAAACTGCTGTAGCTCTCCTTTAATCTATTCTTTCTGTATATCCGTTACCCTGTCCTTTAAATTCTTGGATGCAGCACAAAACGTAATTTGAAAATGAATGGACTTACACCAACATTAACTGTTAAATGTGGGGGTTTTTTCTAGCGCAAAAAGGACAAATTAAGCCATTATCGAAAAGTATTACAAAAAATAAAAAATCCACTCATAAGGTTCTGTAAGGTTCTGCGCAATTAATCATGTACTACAGGTTGATTATTAACCTGAGCAGAATCTTCATCTTGCAGCTGCTCCCCATTGTGGGTCACCACAGCACGGGAGGCGCGGTTCCTGCCAGATGCTGTGACACAACCCACCTCTTTAATCTGGGTTTGTGCATCCCCAGAGGCTGGGGAGCAGCATGTGTTTCCCAATGACACAGGGACTTGTGGACAGG
>KV751320.1:13702567-13716602 GCA_001698575.1 Mola mola | reverse complement strand
CACCTCCTGAGCCAAAACCGAACAACTATTGGTCAAAACAAACAGAGCAGCAGTTGAGATATATATGCACTTACAGCCTATTCTGATTCTGACATGTGCTATGGCTGCTGGGAAGTTTGAGCCTCCCATTGGAAAGCATACCATCATCATATCCTACAGTTCACTGGTATAATTCTGCACACACATGATCTTACTGCACAAATTATGAGGAGGACTTCAGACATGTTTAACTCGTGAAAGAACACAACTTTCTAACATGGCATCTCTTATAAATTGTTTATACTTGATATCAAATGGCATTATTCATGTTAAATGTTAATGTTAAAACTTACATTTTCTACTTTTCTACTTGCCTGGATCAATTAATAAGAGCGAATATTGGGTTGTCAGCTTGTGCAGAATCTTTCTGGCTGGGTTGTAGACTGCTGCAGGGTATATGGACCAAAATTCCAACTGTTTATTCACATTTATAGCTGAAGAACTGAAGAAGAAACCCGTCATGATCTTATTAGGGCCTGAAAATGTGCTGTACAAATGCATTAGTCTTCATTTGAATGATGGGATCCCAGATGAATATACATTTTTCTGCCCAAAACAGTTGCTGTTATTTTTTGAAAATTTTAGCATTATTATCATTATTATTATTAAAGATATTTGTGTTTGTCTTGCTGGTTTCAAGTGGGTGGGGCTCTATTGACAAAACATGATGTCAGGCAAGCTAGCCTGGTGTAAAGCAGTGACTTGCCAGCCAATGAAATTTTGGTAATGATTTTTCTGAGAACTTGACTTAGTGAGTTATTAAGAGCTCAACAAGTAAAACTTGGCTAATCTGCTGCATCGAGTGTGGTTTGGGCAGCTGACCAGCATCCGCCACCAGGATGTTAAGGGCTGGCATAGGCCACTTTAAAGTTATTTTCTCATGCCATTTCATGCGTTTTTTGCTGTTCAAGTGTCATTTAATGACTTTTACTAAGTATGCTTGAGTGGGTACCACGATCCCCGACTTCAAATTACACTATTGAATGATGACACTAACGGTCGACTCTTCCACTCTTCTAAACGGGCATTATTGCCTTTCCTACGTATTCCACTGGGTATTTAGTACCTACTGAGGGCTATTGTTTGTTCATATCCAAACAATACATGTGATGCATTAGTTTTATTTTTACACTTTATTTTGATGCTCATTTTTATCGACTAGCTTTATTTGTGTACTACAGTCCTGTAGCTCTAACCAGAGTGCGTTCGCAGTGAGCTAGATATTAGAATCTCACAAGGGTTTATTGTTGAGGCAGAGACGGGTCTCAAACAAACTTTTTTCTTTCTCTTCTTACCCGTCTAACAATTTAAGTGTCAAAATGTTCAGAAGAAATGTGGCTTGTGGGTCTAGCTTTTACTGATGTGGGACACTGGAGAAAATGAATTATATTACAAGAGTGTGTGCCTTAAAATTGTTTACCACATGTTAACCCTTTCAAAGTTATGAAGGAGATATGGACGCTACTGATATAGCTAACTGCTTGGCCCAGTGGCTTTCAAACTGGGGAATACTAATATAACTACGGAATGTATGACTATTTTGGTTTTAAGTGTCATAAACTTTCTACAATAAAACATGCAAAAATCCACTGCAACCTTTACTTTATTTGTCCCCAAAGGGAATTTGGTTTCTAGCAGCTTACATTACATACAAGAATTAAGTCAACATTATGATGATGTTACTAATATTCATTACAATACCTAAAACTCAGAGTGAGGAGGGTGAGCAGTGACTGACAGGATGGACTTCTGCAGGACATGTGTGGTTTTGGCTGATTTTACCACCAACCTTCACTATTTTGGAGGGTACAGTTTTGGCCTTGACTGTGATTACGAGCATATTTTTTTTATACTGTCATTTTATGGCGGCAGAAGAGATGCTGCTGTTTTTTTTGGGTGAGGGGGGGGCTTAAAATTCATCTTATTCTCAACCAAACCGCTTAGGTACTTGTACGACTCATCAATCCATCCATCCATTTTCTACTGTTTATAGGCTGGAGCCTATCTCAGCATCATCGAGCGAAGGCGGGGACACCTTGGACAAGTCAGCAGTTCATCACAGGGCTGACATATAGAGACAAACAATCATCCACACTCACATTCCCACCTACGGGTAATTTAGAGTGACCAATGAACCTAACTCCCAGTTTGCATGTTTTTGGACTGTGGGAGGAAGCCGGAGTACCTGGAGAGAACCCACGCAGGCACAGGGAGAACATGCAAACTCCACACAGAAACGTCCTGACCCGGGAATCGAACCCAGGACCTTTTTGCTGTGAGGCGACAGCACTAACCCCTGCACCACTGTGCCGCCTTGTGCTACTCAACCGCTTCCATAAAATGTCCTATAATAACAGTGATCTCAAAAGCACAGATCGGCATTTCCTTCATTTTAGACATGTTTGGTTGTCCTGTCACCTAAAACAAAACCGTGAACATTTTCACTGGGATGTAGAAGCCTGACAATATAGCTGAGTCACTGGCACATTTTAAAACGTGTCAGCTGTCATGGTGGCTGCAGATCATATGAAGGATGGTGCGTGTGGTCTAATTTGTGCCAGTTTAGGGGTTCTGATGTGAAAAAGTTCAGATCCACTTGACTCTGGAGGAGGAAACTAATTATAACAGAGAATATGGCCTCCACCCCCACGTTGTAACACATGAAGCTTGTGATATTGAGCACGTTAGTGTGCCTTGGCGTGTGAGCCTCGCAGCTGTTTCCGATGTGAGCCTGGAGGAGCAGCAGACATTCCGTGTGTGGAGGTATGTGAGGGGTGTGGTGCTGAAGGGACAGCGCCCTTCATTGGCGAACTGGGTGTGACTCCGGGGGAGCTGTCCGCGGTGCTGATCGCATCGGGACCTGGAAAACCTCCTGGCAGAAACGCCCCCGAGCAAAAAAAAAAAAAAAGAGACTGCAAAGGCGCAACTGTAAGACATCTGTGGTCTGTGACACAGCGTTCAGACTCAACGCCCCGGTGCTCTCCAGCTCTATCTTTACTTCGGACGAGAGAGGACCGATCGCTTCCGGACGGGTTCACACGGGCTACAGGTAATCCCCGATCGGGAAACAAACTCCTCCTCTAGCCTATCGCATCTTTGTTTCCACACTGTAGACCCCTCCTCGTTTGCTGACTTATAACCCGTGAAAACGTCTGCAGGCTGGATGCTAATTCAGACTCATGAGTAAGCAGTTCTAAACAGTTTGGGATCGCAGAGAGGCCGAGAGGCAGAGAGGCAGAGAGGCAGAGAGGCAGAGAGGCAGCGGAGGGTTGTAATTTCTCCATATTATCAGTGGATTCACGGCGCGCTTCTCTCTCCACACTGGAAGTGTTTCCACGCGGCGTTATTCGTTTTTGTGCGCTTTCACTGCGTCCTCCTGCGCTTGGAACCCGTCAGAGGCGGTGCCTGTCCGAGCAATAATAAACATAACAACAAGAGGAAGTCAGCATCTGCGCTGCTATTCCGAGGCAAGGCATGTCGAGTGCCGGG
Organism: Mola mola; assembly: GCA_001698575.1. NCBI lineage: Eukaryota > Metazoa > Chordata > Actinopteri > Tetraodontiformes > Molidae > Mola > Mola mola. The sequence continues at coordinate 13,713,074 of KV751320.1, read as the reverse complement.
GAAGTGCCAGCCTTCTTCAAGAGCATGGGCTCCGACAGCCCCGCTAGGCCTAGGCAGAAATTCTGTGGCGTGTTCTGCCCGGTGGAAGGCTCGTCGGACTGCAAGACGCTGGACTTTGACGCGCTGTCGGCGTGCCGGGGCAGGAGCGACGGGCGAGTCATCGACCGGCAGACCGACATCTCCCAGCCGAGGAAGGTGGAGATCCGGGAGAGCACGGGGAAGGAAGCGCTGCAGAATTTGGATGATAAAAGGGTAACTGGTTTGTATTTTTTTTTTTTTTTTGCATGCCTTTTCGCACCTCTCATCGAGTCTGTTTTTTGTCTTCCTCTGTCTCCGGCGGCGATTTCTTTTCCATCATCCAACATTCAGGTCTTTTGCATGCGCCTTATTTCTCATCCAGGTGCTCCAGCTGCAGCCTCTGACACTTTGAGTCTAGTTTATTTAGGCTTCCAGCCGTTGCATGTCAGCCAACTTGCTCTGACTACATTTCCCAGGAAGCACTGTGATGTAACAGAGAAGAGGGCCCATCATGAGGGAGTGGCCCCCGTTAGCATGTTCCCCTCTGCTGCACAGAGCATCCGATGATACAACACTGCTGAAAATGCAAACACCCATTGCCTGAATGAGACAACCATGCAACACGTTTAAATGATGCTCAGCTGGATGCGTCACCACAGTGTGCTGCGTGGTTGCAGCGTTATGTTGCTGGTGCGTTTAGGTTCAGTAGAACTGACCTGATGGACATGAGTCTGCAGCTTTGAGATTCTGGAAGCTCCACATGTCTCCACCGTCCAGGTTTTACATCTGGGTGTTACTGGGGCACTTACGATATCAATGCTTCCTTTGCTTATTCTTTGGGCACTCTGGATGTTGTTAAAAGCTTTTGGCCACTGGTGTATCAGGAGATCATGTTACATATTGATTGGAAGCATTGGCCTCCTCCCAATGTCCTCTCTCTTTAATCCATTCAAGTCTTACATGCAGAGTGATTTGTCCTCGACTCTGACGAACAAAATATACGATATATTTGATATGTGTCATTTGTTCCTGTATATTTATAATAAAAGAGATAAATGAAACGACGAGTTGTTTAAAAGTAGTTTATCTCAGGTTTGTCCTTGACAAAAAGTTGACTGTAGCAGTGAAAATTAAATTACTCAGGTATTGTTTTTAAATAACATTTTTGTTTTATAATATTCTAGTTTTCTGCCATTTTAAACCCTTAAAGCACATTTCAGCACATTGTATTTCTTTTTACTACGCTGCATTTATTGAATACCTTAAACAGGCAATAGACCTTCTTGCTTTAACTTAACCATTTTACAGAAAACAGGCTATTTCATAGTACAGCCCCTGTTTAGATTGTTTCCCCGTGACTCTCTCTTTAAGCATAAATTCATGCTGACACCATGGAGGATTTTATCAACAAAAATCAGTGTTTGATTCACGGCACAAAGGCAACACGTCAGACATCGCAGACCAACCAAAACAGGAAGTGGTGTTCCTCTTCACTATCCTTAGATAATGGTTGAATAAAAAGAAAAGCGGTGAAACCTCTGCTATGCAAAAGGAACGCTGATGGGGAGGCATTCGCTCCCAAGGACACGTTTAACTTGCAAACTAGGGCCTATGTCGGACAAAAATGGACATTCTTTCTGCTAAATCAGTACGTAACAAGACCTGTCCACTTAACCAATTGTTTCATCTGTCTTTATCAAAGCTCAGAGACCCAAGTTTCTTCTGCTAGTTTGAACTCTTACGTTTGCTTTGGACAGTGGCTAGGCTAGCAGTAGCCATGTTGTCGATAAAGTCTTTGCGACTGCAAGGTAAAGCTCTCCATTTCTCCTTAAATTACATTCAGATTATAATTCAAAATGACTTTACACTGAAACATCATAATCATCATAATCATAAGTGGGACATTGTGAATGATGAGTATAGGCATCTTTTATTGATACTTTAACAAGACCAGCCTATTTATTACAACTAAATATCTGCTCTGCTTTTATCAACACACTAAGACTGCAGTTTCTTTAAAGATCTTACAGCTGCTTAAGGACCTCCAGGCCAAGGCCAGGCGACTCTCAGCGACCGTGTCGCCAATCTTTGAACTCCAGTGTTGTCCATTCAATTTTAAGTTACTTTGCAGAGTCATGTTAATAATACAAAATAACTTTATAATTAAAACAAATCATTAAGAAATGGTACATTCCACACAATGGGCTATTTTATTGGCACAGCTGGATACTTGAGATGTTAAAAAAATCTGCTTTAATGTACAATTGAAACAACACATTCATCATGCATTTACATTGTGGTCTGGTTTGACCGACAAACGAATATTTGCAGACATTTCTTACGCTCTGCATCTGATTTAATCGAGTCAGTGTGCTGACTTGATGACTTTTCTCTACTGTAAGCCAAAGAAAGATAAGCAAAGTTCATTTGTGAATAAAAGCCTAGATGGCTGTTCGTGATAATGACGTCATTGGGGTCAGCACAACCCAGACACCAGGTGAGCTTTATTCCGGCTGATATTTTACAAAGAAAGCTCTGGAGATGTGAGAGCCGGCAGGAGTCTGGAGTTAAGATGGCAGCTGGACGCTCTCCTTGGGTAAAGTCTATGCCTGCACTAATCCACGGGGAGCGATCGACGGCATTATCGGCTCTCTCGGCTCTCTCCTGTCCGTGGAGCAGGGCGAGGCTCCGCGCATGCGCCGTGCGGCTCTCTTCTGGGGAAAAGGCTCGCTCGCTCCCTCCCTCGCCTCTTCTTCTGACTCCGTCTGGGAGGCAACGCGTCGGTGCAACGGGAGGCTCCCGGGGAGGACGCCAAGCGGAGTTCAGGGATAGTTTCTTTACTTTTATTTTTGTGGCCTGTTAAGGAGCAGCGGCGACCTTCTTCTTCCTCTCCCCCCCCTCCCCCCCTTTCCTCACCATCCTCCTGGTTTCCGCCCGGCGAGCAGCAGTAATCCACGCACCCCGTCGCACTGATTCCCGCGCTAGACGGTGAAGATGTCCGGCTACCAGGGCAAGAAGAACATTCCCCGCATCACGGTGAGTACGGCCCTGTCTCAGACGTCGGCGCGGTTTTTTTTGCCGCAGCCGACTGACCGCCCGCCACAGATCTACAAATCCCGCTCTGAATGTGACATGTACTCATTACGGCCTGTATATTAAACAGGAGTGCCGAGGCTGGAGATGTGTTTTTTTATTCTTGCAGCATCGCAGCGGTGAAGTCTGGATTTAGCGCTGCCGCCTGACCTTTAACGGTCTCTGCTGCTGCAGATCGACCCCCGGTCTGCAGCTCTTTGTGTGGCCAGTGCTGGAGAGCTCTCGCCGGTGGTCTTTGTTAGGCGGTGTGTCTGGAAGCCGGTGTCATTATACACCAACTGGCGGGGGCAAATGGTTTCCTGCATCCGCTCACTACCCGGCTGTTATTTTTTCCCCCCAAGGTCTCATTTCACTTTGAGAAAAAAACAAAACGCAAAATTGACTTAGATTTTCATTTATTTGTGTTATTGTTTTTTTTTTAAAAAAAAATTGTATTTATGGAGACAATTAAATGCACAGTATAGTGTCAGTGTGGGCAGATTATTTTCCCCCTGAGTTCACAGTGAGCGGAGCTGCGGGGATGGTGGTGGTTGAATGGAAAGTAGAGAACAGGGAGGGGAAGGGTGGGGAGCCAGGGGAAGGGAAGGGACGGTGGGTCCTGTTTCCTTCCATGTTTCCCTCTCTCAGTTGTGTCAAGATGCATAAAGGCAGAGCTGATCAGGACTGGAGTGAAATCATTTAGAATCTCAACCACGACTGACAGCATGCAGAGCAAAAGCCTTGACCTGCGATCACTGTGATACATGATTTGTTTGGGCGTAGGCATCTGTGCCCAGGGGCCGGACAATGAGTCCTGGTGCCTTACATGTTTAATAGATTGATCGGTTGCTCTGGTTTGCTAACTTTATATCCAGTGGTCCCAGAAATACAACAGCCACACATTGTACATGCATGTCCCAGCCTTTACTGTGCATTGTTGCTGAAAGGATCAGTCACTTGAACAATCCTGACAGCCAGTTAGTTCTACGTTCAAGCAAAGAAATATGAGGATTCACTGTTATATTTCCATTTTGCATGATTTTGAGTTAAATCTCTCAGATAGTGCTGCTCAATTTGAGCGATTTGGAAAATATTCCCTTGTGCTCTGGAGAATTGTGAGGTACATCTCTGTTTTCTGACAATTTAAAAGCATTTGATGGAGCAATACTGGAAATAAGACAAGATTTGTGATGTTGCACATGGGAAACATTTCCACAAAGCTTAGATGACGATTTAGAATCCCTTTGAAACTATTGCACAAGATGAAATGTCCCAAACTGATATTCCATCGTTGGTATCATGGGGTTAGTGGTGAAAACAACCTCTCAGGTGCATCTTGTTCCCCTCAGCTCTCTGCTGAGTGATGGAGACGTGGAAGCGAGTGGAGAGATCAGAGGATTACTAAGTGTTGCAGTCCCAGCAGCGATTAAGTCAGACCTAAATGGATAGACTTCCTGTTCTTGAGAGGAAAAGCGGGGCAGAGCCAGAATGGATTTCTTCATGGTTACTTCTTGGATTTTAACTTCTTAACTCGGCAGTCGAAGGAACAAAGCTCCTCCCTGACCAGGGCTCGGTGTGAAGGGCGGAGGAGCTTATTAAACCAAACAGAGGCTGCGGAGGAAATGATCGAGTTTAAATTCAATAAAACAACTAATGGACGGAGGCTGCAGACATGAGAAAAGGAACTCCCTATGTTCTGCATGGTCTCCACAAACCAATCTAATTTCCAGTTAAGATCATACATCATGCTGAGTTTCGACATTTGTCTGTCCGTCCGTCCCCGCTCTTTGTGGGTGGAGCGCTGATGGAGCATACTGGCTTGTTGGGGCCAGATGGAGCCGAGTCAGCCGCGCAGACAGGGATGTACTTTAGGACGAACTCATCAAATATGAATGAACCCCAGCGAGTTCACCACCTGGTATTGGCGCTTCAGTGACTCATGCCTGTTTTCCAGCTTTCTGATGCATGCAGCTAAAGCAGAAAGAGGACAGAACAGCAGGTAATAATGGTTTCTTTTTGGGCGGAATAGTGTGGCCTTAAAACAGTATCACAATATTTCAGGCCTTATTACCATACGTGGTAAATACCAGGATATTTGTACTCCAAAGCTCTTCGTAAATGCTAAAACTGCACAACAAAATCAAATATTACAATGTTTCTGTCCATACACCTTGATATCAATCCAATATTGTATGGATGACTGTTGGTACTATAACAAAATATTACCAGACTTTTTGATAGATAATCATCAGTAATGTGGATTTAACGACTCGGGTGGTTGAAGGCAAAATGCTAGAACAATCTAAGGCCAGAAAAATACACCTTTTTATTTGTAACCGGCCTTTAAAACCACACTTTTGACATATTACGATATATCCGTATCCAAAAGCTTTGATGATATATATTGTTATTGTGATATGAGAATATATAATGTACATATATTTGCCCAGCCCAAATGTGTGTAAGGAAATTCTTATTCAATTGGTGTTTAAAATGTCAGAAAAAAAGCAGATTATTGAATCAAATTCCTTGGTTTTTTTTTTAAGTCTGACTAACCTTTAGAAACACAAATAAATTCTCTTTACAGTTTTTACTCAACACTTTTGATCGTTGTTGAGATATTTGTTGGTCACACAAAATGAATTTGAAGATTTCACATTGGAGTGCATTTACAACTACTGAGTTATTCTGAGAATCAATCAATTGGTTATAAATAACCATTATGGCCCTGAATGATATAAACCAGACATACCCCTAAAATTCTAGAGCCCGATCGACCGATAAGCAATTTTGTGAATTGATACTGACATTAGGGAGTAAAAAGCTTAAATATCAGTGTTTTGTACTGATATACATTTTTTGCAATGACCCCTCAAACTTGACAAAGACAAAGATATGCAATGGACGCAGAATATTTTACAGAATGACAATGACATTTTTTTTGTCTTAAATTACGCCAGATCACTGAAACAGTAACCTTCACCTTAAATGTGATAATTATAATTCACCCAAATCATCTTTTTCTGCAATGTGTTCCGTAAAAAACGTTTTTTTGATATCGGTTGATCATAGCAGCAAACAGATTCATTGGACCAGAGAATGTAGAATTGTAACCAGAGAATGTTTGGCCTTTTCAGCTAAATTTGAGTAATTCAAACCATAGACGCTCAAATACATGTCTCTCGATAAACTAATCAATTATTGGCTGATTATTTCAACTCTACTCTGAAGTTATTTTTGACTTGCTTTGCACTACAGTGACAGATATAAATATGGACAAAATCAGAGTATAAAACAAGAACAAAGACAATGTTTTAGTAAGCTAGGGTAAAAATAGACTGAGGCTATAATAAGACTGTCCTGGATTAAAGTCTCTGTGACTTCGATCCTCAGCGGAGGAGAGATCGCCAGGCTGTGTGCCGGTGTGGCTGCAGTACTGTAGCTTGTCCCCAGGGGCAGCTCAGTGCCAGTGTGTTTGTGTGTGTTTTTGTGTAGGTTCATGCTGTTATCTCACAGGCACACGGCAGCCCGGGTCTGTTCATTAACACACAGCACGGCGCGCTCCAACACACACACCCACCGGCTCTGCCTCGTTTCTTATGTACCGCATCCTCCCAGAATCCCCTGCTCATGGAGCCAGAAGTCGGTGAAAATGTTAGTTCATGTTTGTGCAGAAGGTGGACTTTTCCATAAATCAGCACCTCAACCAAGGGGAACTATCGAGTCCAATCTCTAACAGGATCTTGACGCCTCCAGCTGAAGCTGAGCGCAGAAACAGGTCAAAGAGACGGCTTTCCAAGAATACAGTAGAAGTGATATACTGTATGTGTATTCAGAGAGCAGCAAGAAATTATTACAATTATTAAGAGACAAAGCCTTGTCTAGAATGTGTACCCTAATCTGTTTGTTTTTTGAAGATTCAGGGTGGCTCAAAATTGATTTTAGAAAAATTTATGGGGCAAAAAGCATACAAAATTGAATGTTGGCAAATGGGACCTGATCCTCATTTGGAAGTAGTTTAAACTGCGTTTCCATCTGGACGCTGGTCAAATCAGATTTCAAAGTGTTACATCAAACCTAGAGTAACAGTCCTTTGGAAGTTCATTCATCCGTTTTGGAAATCCACATCACTATCGTACAGACGTACTGAAGCTTTATTGTTACTGCAGCAAACCACGCAAGTTTGTTGTTGATGTCCGTCCGATGCAAATCAAATTTAGTCGCGTATGAAAGATAACAGTGTGGAAATTCTCTTCTGAAGGTGTCATTTCAGAAGGAAATCTGATAAGTCTCCAGTCTGAACCAAAGCCAGAGAGAATTTTTCATATCCAGACTCACAATTCAAGTGGACTTTGCAGTCAGAAACTGAAATCTGTACAGTGAATTTGTCCAGTTTCTCTGAAAGTACAGATTTTCTGGCACTGCAGATCCCCAAACTATCTGTTTAAAAAACACACAGGGACAATAAATCACTGTTTAGATTTCCTTCATGAATCACTTTCACTTGCTTCCATTCCTGTTTTGTCAGACAGTCATGAAGTCTTCTGTTTGGATTGTAATTCTAGCCGTTGTCTGAGCACGTTGTCAGGTGATTTTTGTGGCAGGATGGTTTTTGAATAACGCACATCGTAAATAAATCCTAGTGCCAAATGAGTGACCTGGCAGCGTTCTCCACCTGACATCACAAATGTTCCCTGTATATTTTTCATTTGGACAACAACACAGCGTTTCTAGGTTACGTCTTACACCGGCAGATGTTTTCAGAGGGCCAGTATGGACGTTTTGCCGTGATATCATAAAACTTTGTGTACTTACTCCACAGTTTTTTAGTTGCAGAGTGTGGCGCTGCAACTTTGTTTCTGAACAATTATAACTTACAGCAGTCGTGTGAAACAATACATAGAGCTGATCTAATTAAGAAATAATCAGTATCATCATCAGTAGTCTTTTATACTCAGCAGTCTTTACCATGACATTTCCTTCTATAAATATTTTTGCAGCTGCTACTCTCAGTGGACGCCCTGAATGTGAGTAATGTCATGTGTTACGTGTAATGATGAATCCACAGAGGAGTATCATTTCATTCTGCAGTTCTGTGTAATGTTTGAGCTACTTTGAGACAATATTTTGAGCATTTTTTGAATACCTAAGGCAGTCACTTACTTACAAATTTGCTATACAAACTTAATAAGGTGTCATGTCAACATTTGAGTTGACAGCCTGTTGTGCTGCCCCCTGTGGTCGGTTTTAAAGCCTACAGCTTTCTTCAATATTCTTCAATTTTTACACATGTAAACCAAAAACTTTAATCAACAACAAAAGCTAAACCGAATGCTATTTCATGAAAATAACATAATAAACGTCACGTATAGTATGTAACTAAGTGTGAGGTGCACCACAGCCTGTAGGAAAAGGAGAGGTATGCTTTTCTTTGGGTTGTTAGTCTCTTTCACCACACAATCATTTTGGGCTTAACTGTGCATATATATTAAGAAATATAAAAGGTTAGGAGGGGGTGCTGAGATCTGTATGGATGTCTGAGACCCTAAAAAAGAGGCAAAATCACAGGGAGCTTTTTCTAAAACACAAACATGCTTTTGCAGTGCACAAAAGGCTCACTGCCCATAGAAAACAATTGAAATTGTGGTAAGAACAATTGGTTCTCACCGCAAAAAATGTTTTCTTTCTGATCGGCCCTTAAGTAGGCCAATCGTTTTTACCAGAATTTGTTTTATTTTTACCTCTCTTTGCTAGCACTGAGGTGTGCTTTTTCTGTATTTTTACCTCAAGGAAAGGATGATGCAGCTTTATGGACTTGGTGAAAAAAATCGATGCTTGACCAGATTACGTTTGCAGGGCTAATTATTACAGTCGAGAGTGAGAGCAGCACTTCAGAAAAAGTGAACCCATTGAACGCCTTGCACATCCTGTCTGTGGAGCCCGAGGAGGTTCCCAGAAAGGAAAGGTCACTGTCATGTTTGGCTGAGATCCAGTACAGTTGGACAGTCTCTCCTCAACCACACTGAGCTCCAGAACAGTTGTTGTAGTGATTGTACAGTAGGGCATCTCTTCTGCTAATTTGATCTGAACCCTGACGACAGCATGGTCTCCCTCTCTCTCCCTGAGAACCCAGTAACTATCTTTTAGGGTGAAACGTTACTAATTGTTTCTGTAAAGATAGTTTTCTTTCTTGGCTTCTGCAGTTTTCGGTCTGTGTGAGTGCTGAATCAAGAGGTTTCTTGGCGAACCCCACATTGTGTCGCCATGTAATGCGATAATAGCAGTCGTGATGAGGCCTATATGATGTAATGGCATCTTTCAAAACAGTTGCCAGGATGAAAGCAGCCGGGTGCTGGACTGGAGCGAGGCCAGTCCTCCCACCACAGCAGTGTGTTCCACATACATACATACATAGAAGATTACCGCATAACCTTTTTACATTAGTCCCATCAGCACTGTCACCGAGTGTCACCACACCTCTCTGATGACAACTGCGAAGCATTTTCCAGTGTGTGTTTGTTTAAAGATTGCATGTGCATGTGTTCCCCTTCATTGAGCAGCCACGAGTGTGTGGCTGCCAACTCAATTTCTCTCCAAGAGCAAAGAGGATATGACTTTATGGCACATGCCTGTCCTCCATGTGTTTGTGCAGTTCCTATGCAGCACCATTATAAACAAAAGATAAGACCTTATGTCATCTTCATACTGTAAGGTTGCATCTGTTTCAGATTACAATATTTTGAAACAGATATTAGGCACTTTGAAACCTTTTCATATGTTGCATTTAGTCACAAGGTAGTTCAATACAAGTGAAATTGGTCAATGTCTAGTGCTGCTGTATAATAAAATGGGTATTATTCTGTCCAGGGCTGCACACAGAAATGCGTTGGGGGCATCAAATCTGCTTTATGCTAGGATGCCTTCATTATTATTTTTCATAGTTAAAAATTGTACTTTTTTTTTAAGTCACAATGAATAAAATGTTTACTCTGTTGTGTCAGTAGAGGATGGTGAGGGTTCAAAATAAAATTTGGTTATCATTGCAATATTCAGAAGTCAGTGCAAACTTGAGAAAGCGTTCCCCTGAATCTGTCCATGGCTCCACTTTTAGCTGCATGAAAATTTACTAAATTGTCCCAAGTAATGTCACGCAAGGCGGCTGGTTCGGAGTTTGCAAGTTTTAATCTTGGGGTGTGTAGTCTGCTCCTCACCTTTGCCTTAGCATTAGCAGCTGCTAGGGTAACACTCCTACGTGTCTGACTGAACTGTAGGCGGGTTTCCTTTGTTCTACGTCTGTGTCCAGGCTGCCCTCAGATCAGCGGGGCTGTGTGTTGTATGTTCAGAAGCAGGGCGGGGCTCTGCCTGGGAGCCATCGCAGAGCAGCAGCAGCAGCAGCAGTTGTGCTCGGGGGAACCGG
>KV751320.1:13639436-13693431 GCA_001698575.1 Mola mola | reverse complement strand
GATATGAGCACATCCTTTACACGAATTATTGTTTTTACTCATGAACATCCAGATGTGGAGACAAAACAGGGAATCATTTTTTGAGTATCACTAATTGCTTATTAAGCCTGTGAGGAGAGCGCACAGCTGGTGTGTCGAGATACAAACCAGCATGAAGCAGGAGATATTGTGTAAATTAATGGATGATGTCTCATTGCCGTGCAGGAAGTTTCCGTAGCTATTCCTGCTCCACTTGATTAAATCTTGGTTGTAATTCAGTCTGTTATTCCGAGTGATTTACAGAATTAATGTTTTTAAAAAAAGGAAAAAGGACACTCAATAAATGCAAGAGAAAAAAAATGAAATAACAACAATCCTGAGATCTCATTTTTCGAAATAAAGGGCAAGCATTTTACCATATGTTTGTTTCCATGGCAAAAAAAAAAAACAGATTCAAAGGAAACAGCTCATGAGCTTTGAATTTTCTTTGTTTTGATGCCCAGAGTTAGATGATATAATGATGACGATACCACTCAGATATGTACAAAAAAATGAAACTACAGCTAGTTAGCTTAGTGTAGCGCAAAGGCTATAATAGTGGAAAAGGCTGGGCTGGTTTTGTTTGATTCTTAAGGTATCCGAATCCTTCTAAATGTTGTTTTTTTACGAATTTCTATAACGTTTTTCTCACCATCTCCAGTTTTTATGCTAAGCTAAGCTAACTTTACAGATGTGAGCAGTATGTATTTACTGATTTTATTCTTGGCAAGAAAGGATTTAATCATACTGCCCAAAATGCTAAATTTACCTTGTCAATATAAATTGATGCTGCAAAGAGCCAGAACATAGAATATATATTAAAGAATATAGAATGTGAGAATGAAGAAGATATCATAAAGGACTGTTTGTTCAGGTTATTCTTTAACTTGCATCGATTATCCTCATCTCATTTTCTGTGTTAATAAATAATCACAGCTATAGGTTTCAAGCATAACTTTAATGTGTTCTTAAGAAATTTGTTGTTATTATGATTTTACATTGAAATAACAGGAAAGGAACAGCTGCGTGGGTAAAAGCAGGGTTTCTCTGTGATTGTGGAAGAGGACGGAGGGTCAGTCTGATGTCATTCCTCCACTTTCAATCATCCCACCTTAGTCGCTGACATTAAAACGTGTCTCCTCTCCAGGTGGAGGCTGAGGCCGTAAACCGCTCTGTGACTGTGGCCAATCAAACCAACTGCCCTCTCTACGTCACCAAGGTGATGAGCAAGAGTGCTGCTGATATCATCGCGCAGGCCAGGAAGAAGGGTGAGACTCTGACACAGAGCAAAATTAAGTTGTTCATCCAAGAAAACTGTTGGATATTGAGATACTGTTTATCCTAGAAAAGTATTTATTATTTTTTCATCACAATTAGATTTAGGTTTTGGAATAGAAACAGTTATTTCGAATTACCTTCAATACCAGTTACAAACTTCTATATGACGTACTGTAGATGAAACACACTCCAGGAGTGGAATGTAATTTGACTTTTAGGCACCGTGGTCTACGGAGAACCAATCACTGCGAGTCTGGGGACAGATGGTTCTCACTATTGGAGCAAGAACTGGGCCAAGGCAGCTGCCTACGTCACTTCCCCTCCCCTGAGCCCTGACCCGACCACACCAGACTATCTCACCTCCCTGCTGTCCTGGTGAGAGAATGAAGAAATAATTCAAACTGGACACACAGCAGAGAAAAAATAACCTAATGAAATCACTGTTCTTTCTATTAGAGTTGCTCAAATACAATTTTTTTCCTTCCTGATATCGGTTCCAATATGTGAGCTTTGAGCGTCAGCTGATACTGAGTGCCAATCCGACAACAGTGAAAAATAATAATATATGTAATATTCATTTTTATAACAGCTGTATACTGCTTCCCATTTGTAAATGTAATATTAATTCCATTCTTTTGTGAGCATACAAAGAATAAAACTACAGAACTTTTTTTCTTCTCGATTATCTTTTTGACTGTTTGCCATACCTGAAAAAAAATGTATTTGCACCCTGACAATCTGTACATTGGCTCAAAATAATCCAGAAAACCGCGAAATCCCAAGTTTTCTGTTAGGGGCTGGTCATCCGGAACATACGTTGTACACTTTTTTTTGGTTATCCCCATTGCTTTTATGCCGTCTTTGTGGAATCTTGTTTGAATGCAGTTTCCGTTGTTTGCTGCTGCTTCCCCTGTTTGCCTTGGTGAAATCATCAAGCTCTTTAGATGTGTCAGCCTTCAAAACTGAGGACTTCCATACCATACACATCGTTGTTTCCCAGGTGGTACTTTGCAGTGTTAAATATTGCCAAATTGCTGACATTTTTGTACCTTTGGCTAGCCTCACACTACTAGAAACCAATTTTTTTCTGACCTGAACAGTAGTTGGCAGTGTCAGCGCTGTCTGACAGCCATTTTGTTTTGTAAAACTACATAGCAATACGGTATCAGATTGATTGAAAGACTTGCTCGCTCGGCAATACCTGCTCTGTCATTGTTTGCTGTATGGCAGACATGTCTGATGCTGGAACAACTATGCTCTCTATAAAATCAACCTTATGCCCTTTCTTTACTCTGTCTCAATTTTTGACCCTGTGTATAGCGGTGACCTGCAGGTCACAGGAAGCGCACACTGTCCCTTCAACACTGCCCAACGTGCTGTGGGCAAGGATGACTTCAGCTTGATTCCTGAAGGTGTCAATGGGACTGAGGAGAGGATGTCTATCATCTGGGACAAGTGTGTGGTACGCACATTTCTGCTTTCTCAAATGAAGCGCGGTCTTTTGGTATCATACGTAAAAAGAATAGTCACGCTAGAGGAATGACACTGCTGACAGTATCTGTTGATCTGGCAAAATAGACAACTAGAAAAGGAGTACAGCATCTTACATCAAAAGGAGAACACTGGTAAAAGTGAGGAACAAAAATTATGCAAACGTGCAAATAATACAACAAACAGGATTGTGCTCATTAGAGTGGAATTAAGTGAAATTCCTGGTTCAGCACCATCGTTGAATGGGTTCTTCCTTGGCCCATTCCCCATCTTCCCGCTAAGCTATTCTAAAATTCATCAAGTAGTGTTTGCGTAATCTGGAAAAATATAAAGCACACATGACCAAAAGCCTACCCTCCTTGGCGGAGGTGAAGAAAAACATGCAAGAAAAGGAGGCAAAAACCAAGTGACAGTAGGACAGTGACCCCTGTACTGGTCTCACTCTCAGTTCTGATTCATTTCAGGTGACGGGTAAGATGGACGAAAACCAGTTTGTGGCAGTGACCAGCACCAATGCTGCCAAGATCTTCAACCTGTACCCCCGCAAAGGCCGCATAGCTGTGGGTTCAGACGCTGACCTGGTGCTGTGGGACCCAGACTCCACCAAGATCATTTCTGCCAAGAGCCACAACTCGGTATGAAGTTTTGATAACAGAGACGCCTCTTAAAGGCCGCATCCAATGAGAATCACAATTGTCCATTTGTTCTTTTTTTAATGTACGATGACTCTCATCATGGCTGAGAAAATCTTCTTTCCCTCATTTCACCTATAACAGTGTACAAAAATTGCATTCAGACAGTCAGGGTCTTCTTCGCATAAAATCTAAGGGACCAGTCGTGATCTCTTGTGGGGTTTGGGCTAAATGTTTTAGAACTAAAACTCACCATTCTGATGCATCAACTAGTAGGTGACCTTATTCAAGTAGCTCTGCCTCTTCCTCCAGTGTTGGAACTTCCCAATCTGCAGCGTATAGTAGGCTATTTTAAAAGTCAGAAGATGACAGAGCGGGTAAGCTCCTGCTTGTTCTGGAAGGCAGAAAGATGTGCCAAACTCAAATTTGAATTCTACGCATAGTGGCACTAAGGTGGCATTCACACCAGAGCTGTTTAGTCCACTTTAAATGAACCCTGGTGAATTTCCCCCTATAGTCTGGTTCCTTTTGGCAGGTGTAAAAGCTCATTTGAACTCTGGTGAAGATCCAATAAGCGAACTCAGGCCACCTAAAAACGAGCATCTCGGTTTGCTTTCAAGTGAGCCCTGGTGCGGTTCGCTGGAGGTGTGAACACTTTTTGGAAATAAAATCGAGGCGGCTCCTTGTCTACGTAACCAGGACAATACATCACAGTCTCGTGCTCTCGTCATGGCTTTACCTTCTCCAGTACCGTCTCATTCACATCACGTAGAATATGAAACGCTCGCTGCCTCACCTGCCGGGCGCCTTCTTTCCCTCTCCCAGTTCTGTCCAATAGATGGTAAGTCATTTCATTTCAACAATGTGACATTATTAACAAGGTTTCGTTTGACATAAGTGCGGAGCGAAGACGAACTAAGCCAAACGAAAATGCAACAATGTTGAAATTTCACTCCCCATTCCGACCGTGTCCACTGGAAGAATCTGTTATAGGCTATTCAGTTTACTGGTGTTGTCGGTGCAAACAGTGGCAGCTGTATGTGTTCACACAGAAAGCAATGTGAGTTCAGTTCAGCTTCTGACTGAATTCAGCACTCACCAGAAACTCTACTCCTGTCGTTTCCCTCCATCTTCCTTTCTCTTGCTTTTCCCCTCTTCTCTCTATTCTTTCACAAAGTAGATATTTCAGTACAATAATATAACCAACGGTGGAGGCAGTGGAGGAGCACGGTGATGTTTAACATAGGAAAAGACTTCCCCAAACTGCTCTCACAAAGGTGGAATAATGATATTACTAATAATCTTCAATGAGGCGGCATTAAGATGTCTCATTAAACTTAAGGAACCCAAACCCTGAATAATGGGTTACAAAAAGTAAAATTATGTGAACATTGGAGTCTGTATACTTTTTCACATAGTGTTAACATGAGAACACAAAGTTATTTCCCATTACAAAGTTTTTACTTCCTTAAAAGTGCCAAACACGGGGATAGAATACACTGTAGATTGATACATACACACCATGAGATAATGATTAATAGGAACACTGTCAGAGGACCAAACTAGTTTATTGGCCCTCTTTTGGCGGTATGACCCAGTGACTGAGTGTTTAAGAGGGCGTGGGCCTCACACACTGCCGAGGGACTGAGGTCATATCCTTAGAATCTGCCAGAGAACTGGAACACATCATTTCTGATTGTTAGCAGATCAGTGTGTGCGTGTGTGTGTGTGTGTGTGTAATAGAGACAGCGGGAGACAGATTATTGCCGTGTGCGTTCTATAATGTGTTTGTTTAAAACTGTCATTTTCTTGGGTTTCTTTTTTGTTCCTCTTATTCAAAAAAGGACTGACTACTGTTCATGGCAGAAACTGCTCATTCACAGTGTGTATGCATACATACATGTGTGTGTGTGTGTCTGTGTCACAGGGGTAGGCCACTCTAGTTGTGATCTCATTCCAGGCTGTTCAAGTCTAAAGATTGCCATGACCTCAACTTTAGCTCCAGTAGTGGAGAGTCATCCAGCTGCCAAATTCGTCGCACAGCAACATCCCCACCCTCCCTGTCAACACACACACACACACGCACACACACATATACACCATACGCCCCATGCTTCTGCTTCCTCGTCTGGCATGAGAACTGAGATCCCAGCAGTTTAGCTGGTTTTTCCCTAATGATTAGCTTTGCTTTGGAAGAGAACGCTTTTACCTCTGAATAACTTACATCAGTTAAGCTCCTTTCACACGTGCACTTTAATCCATAAGCATCCTGGCAATTTTTATGGCTGCGTCACGTGAACACAACTTTTAGCTCCGTCTCCGCCGCCCTGGCAATGTTTCAGATCGAGACGGAGCGAGGTTTTCATAAATCTGTGAAGTAAAGCAGCAGCATTCCAGATGCAGCATGTGACATGAGAGGTTACGTCAGCCTGGATAAGGGGAAAATCAGCAGAAGAAAATAAATCGGTGTATCTCTGCTGTGAAGGTTTTGCTGCGATCACGTAGCCACTGCATTCATGTTGTGAGAGACAAACTAGTGTATTAAAATGTCACAGGACCACAGCTGCCTCAAATAGAAAAGACTAACTAAAAACTAATAATCACCAGACAGTCCAATCTGTTACACATATCTACAGCACCGTGTCATGGGTAATGTTGCAAAAACAAATGATTCATTAGTGGCAGTCATCTGAACTGAATCTACCCACTTCTTCATTATGATTTAAAAACAAGATGGACTGATGATGTACTGCGAAACAATGAATAAATATGTAATTATATGTAATAATAATATATTTGAATAATAATAAGAATAATCATCTTTCAAGATGTATTAAGTCAGTCTTTCATTATCAGTTAATACTATTAATTAACAGAGACCCAAGAAGCAACAACTGTCTTTTTAAAGTTAGAAACCTCAGAGCAGTCCCTGGTGGTATGTGGGCGGCCATCTGCCTGGACTGAAATATTATCAGCAGATGTTCATAGTTAACTGTCTTCTTCATTCTCTCCCCTACAGACTGTGGAGTACAACATCTTTGAAGGCACAGAGGTACGTGGTGGACCCTTGGTGGTGATCAGCCAGGGCAAGATCGTCTTGGAGGATGGGAACCTCCACACCACCGAGGGGTCGGGACGCTATGTAGCCCGAAAACCTTTCCCTGACTTTGTCTACAAGAGGATAAAAGCTCGCAGCAGGGTAGAAGACCTCTTTTCGATCATCGTCTTGTAAGACGGGCAGACCTAAAAGCTGCTCTGCATGGCCACAGTGGTCTACAATGAATGGAGATGAAATAGTTCCTTGCTTGTTTTTCCTGCCGTGACTGTGGGTCTGTGCGCTTACATTGCAGCTGGCTGAGCTGAGGGGTGTACCCAGAGGACTCTACGACGGTCCCGTCTGCGAGGTGTCACTCACACCTAAAGCCATGACTCCCGCCTCCTCTGCCAAGACCTCTCCTGCCAAACAACCCAACCAGCCTGTCCGCAACCTGCATCAATCTGGATTCAGCCTATCCGGTCAGTTAGTCCCTAAGGAGGAATGTTACTCCTGATGTTGTTACAACCCCTTAATAAGTGATTCTGATGGCACATTCAAGAAACGTTTTTTCTTTAAATAATTGTTTTGCATAATCAAGTTGCACGTCCTATCAGAAACACAATAACAATGTGTGATTTATCTTCAGCCATGGAGACGGTGGATATACAGTATGTACTCTTGAGAAGTGCTGCTACTTCATGCTGTAAACATACATGAATTGAAATTCACTGTTCAGCATCGACTCCAAACTGCAGGCAGAAAGTTTAATACAGATACTGACTGATAACAATAAGACTGCTGATATACTGTGCATCCTTTATTGCCTCAAAGGTCATCATACTGCACAATAGGGGAAGCTATTTTTTTAGCTAATGTTTCATAAATTATCTTTGACTGCTGTCCAAAACTTTTGAAGGTCAGGGTACAATCAATGCGTAAATATAAGATCTATCTAGCTCTCAGTTAGCAAGCTTGCTAGTTTGTGTCACAAGCAAGCTAACTTGCTAGTGGTACTGCCCTTAGTTCCAACAACACAATTCCATTCTTCAATTTTTCAGGTGTGACAATGTACATTTCTAGTAAGAAAATCCGTTCACTTGGTATTGTTGCAGAATATAAACACAACCTTTGGAAGTCAACTTCATATTTAATCCCACAGGAGCTCAGATTGACGACAATGTCCCCCGCCGGAACACCCAGCGCATCGTGGCGCCACCAGGTGGCAGGGCCAACATCACAAGCCTGGGTTAGAGCTCCGCCCCCGGCCGCGGAGGAGGAAATAAAGATCCGAGGGAGGACGGCCAGCGGGAGCTGAGGCGTTAAGGAATCGCGTCACAACATCGGGAGCCAAACCCCTCACTGTACCTGACCGGGCCATCCGCCAGCCGCCATCTTTCACCTCCTCCTTTGCTGCTTCTCACGTACCCCTCCTCCCCCAAACTCTAATCCTAGAGGACACAGTTAGATATAAAAGAAATGTCTGCCTCATGATGAAAAAAAAAAAAGAGGAAAAAAAAGTCCAAACACTCCTTATTTGAGCACTTTTGAATGCATTATTTAGTTGTTTTTTTTTATGCTGTTCTTTCTCCCTGCCATGTATTCGTTTAATGTTTGTTTTACTGTTGTTTCCATGGAGGGGTCGAGTGAGACTAAACTGATGTGACGAGAAAATAGGATCGTTTTCACGCAGGATGTCCGTCGCTTTTTTCATTTATTCCTCTATTTTGGGAGTAGTTTAAATGGAGCATGCGTACAAAAGGCCCACTGTTATTCTTGCTTTTATAGATCAAACAGTAAGAGTTGTTTGATCAGGCTTACAGCTACAACAAGCTAATACATAATTCAAATTTTTGACTATGTGTGTTTTTTTTTTAAATTATTTTGCATTTCATTTGCTTATTGCCATCTGTCTAATACTCCTACCATCAATGACCAGTTGATTACTTGTCATGAGGACGGCCTTAAGAGTTGAAACAAATGACCAAACTGCAGTCTTATATTAGACTCTTGCTGCATCCCATGTTCTTTACCATCTTTGCTAAGGCACAGATGGTAAACACCATCCTGCATATTACGCAGCTGCCCTACAGCTCTTGAGTGTTGTGGCACAGAAGGAACTTTGGCAGGTAGTAAATGGAGCTTTATAACACATCTCGGATGCTTCGGGCTTTGCTATGCGTGCGAGAAAGTTTGACTCTTCAGGCTCGAACTTTCCTCCTCTTATTGTCTCTCGTTTGCCGTCTTTTTTGAAATGCAGGGAAGTGCCATTCCACTACGCCGCCACACATTTGTTTATTTCACATACCTGTGATGCATAAAGGTCCATTGTTTTGATTAACAGCACCGTCCATCACCAACCAGTGCATTTACGCGTGTATGCCGATTCTCCTCCTCCAAATGTTTTATATAAAAAGTCCCTTTTTCCTTTCTACTCTTAATGTGCCTGAACCCACACAAGTTGTACTAATTGTTTGATTTTTTGCTTTTGCTATCTTAATCGAGGTAAGTGAAGGATGTAAGATATAAAAAAAAAAAAGATGTAAAATAGCCAGGATTAACCGATTCAAAGGTGCCAGATTTTGTGCTTTCATGGGGCCTATTCTGACGGTAGAGCCCCCGTAAAGGCGACAAATGCTCGATATGTTGAAATTTTTTTAACTTGTTGTCAAACTGCTTTTTAGTGTCATTCTGTAACTAGCTGGTTAAGGCCTGAGCACTATTGATTTACGCTTGAAAGTATACATACACGAGCTAATGTACTTCTGACTAGAGCAGTGCTTGAGGGATGGGACACGAACAGCAGGCTATATACAGCACAGCTCACCTCACGGTTGTGGACGTGACCTCGCTCTGAGCGCTCAAAATACCTCCTTATTCATGGCTTGATTTTGCATGATCTGGTTTTTATTAAGCCAAGCAACTGGTTTCCTGTGCTAGCTCTTATGTCAACAAGTTTTGGGCCATTTTTGTGCAATTTCCCCCCCCGTGATTAATGAACATAGCCAGAGGCCAGTTATGTAAATTGCTGGACGAAAGACGAGGACCTGCGTAGACCTGCTACTTGACACACATAGATTTAGTTTAGGATATGGGAACTTGGAAGACCACAACAAGGCTAACTAACACCATATTGATGTCTGTTTTTATAGACACAGTCTATATTACTCACTACACTAAGTGCTCAAACACTAACACAATTTGGCTCTGGTTAAAGAAACAGTCTGCTTTTTTTTTTAAATGTCACTCCCTCCTTTCACTTTTGCCTATCTTTTATTCACCTCCGTGTATTCTACTCCCGCCTCTCCCTCTCCCTGGCTCACATCTTGTTTCTGGCTGTTGCTGTGGAGACAGACCCCTCCACTTTTTATGTTTTGTCATGGCAACACGTCCCAACCTGGTGCTGTAGTAGCAGCATTGCACTCACTCACACACACACGCACGCACGCACATTTTTGTAATTGTTCTACGACCGTGTTGCGGTGCATTTTCCCATAATCCCTGCTTCTTAAAAAGAAACTATTGAAGAGTTGCAAACACATTACATGACATTAAACGCTCACAAACACTAAACGTCTGTTGCTGTGAAGAATTGACTTGGATATAAAAAAAAAAAACAGCTGTCAACACTTGTGTCCTTACTGTGTCCCATGCCTCCTCCACTTTCACACAAACACACTTGTACTCCTTCAACGCTCTGTCAGCTTAGATGCTTTTCTATGCCATATTATGCTAATGATATATGAGTGATATGTATGTACGCAACCTGCTGCAGACTGAGAGGCGCTTCTCCGTGTTCTGAGGTCGTTGAAGCTTTTTCAAACACCTTCTTGCCCTTGGAACCCTTTCATCCCCCTCTGTAAGTCTCCCCCTCCCCCTTTTGTGACAGTGAAACTGTGCGATGGTGTTTTTCTTGGTGACTGTTGGGTCTCTGGGATGCTTGCTCACTATGGAAGAAGTGTCAAATCCCATGAATGGTAATGTAAAACAAAAACAAAAAAAAGTACAAAGAATTAAAAAAAAAAATTAAAAAAAAAAAAAAATCTCAACGATATCCTTGTTTCTTTTGTTCGGCTATTCGTCTGTAAGTCATGAAATGCAGACAAGCATGAAAAACATAACCGAAAACATGACAACACATTGTTTGGCCAAAGGTTTTGGGCTCCCAAGAGGTCCCAAAAGGGGTCATTTAAAAGTAATTTAAAACCGAAACCGTCTGGGCTGAGCTGAGTGTCCTCATATTATCAATCATTTTAGTGTTTGCGTTGGATCTTTCTGTTGGCTTGGTCTGCTAACTAAAAGCACAATCGTCTGCTCAGCTTTGTACAAGACTTATTTCATGGTCCAAAATCTACTAAAGACATTTAAGGCTACTGAAACAACCGTCACACACTATTAAAATCAAAGTCTACCACACACTGCTAACAACCACACTATGCAGCATGACAGGAGGATGAATTGTTACAGCCAGTCAGACGATCCATTTGACTGTATTCTGGACATGGCTTGGCTTGTTTCCACTCGTGGAAAGTGGAAGTGGAGCAGCTGCCCAGCTTTATGGTTGTTATGACTGTAACGATAATGTTAGCCTTGTCACAAATGGAAATTGCTCTGCTTATGCGAGAGTAAATGATTAAAAAAACCCAACAAAACGGTATATCTGAGTGATACGGTGCTTTGCACTGTGGGAAACAGCACACAAGGGAGACTGATCCAATGCACACTGCAGATTTTTTCGAATCAGAATGACACCTGGGTACTTTTGCCATAATGCAAACCACATGCTACATTTTGTCGGTATGTACTGTTAATGTAACTTAAGGACTCGATGTGTGGTGGTTGGATGACTCGTGATCCAAAGACAAAACAGGATGTTTTAACAGCACTTAACCTCACACTGCTCCACGAGAGTACTTCCTCATACCTGGTGGCGTTTGACAGGACTCGCCCATCAAAAGCCAGAGAAGTCTCAGCCAGGTAAATATGAGTGAAACATGCAGAAACAAGATTCATCATACTATTGGATCTGGATTGTGTATGTATACTGTATATATATTTTGGGGTTGTTTTACTTAAGAAAATAAACTGAGAAGTAACATAAACACAATTCTTTTTTTTACAATGTATGAAATGTGTGGGACAGATTGCAAACCTAACCTCATGTCTTAAGGACTGAGAAACCTTCAAACCAAACATGTTTGTGGCTTGATCTTGTGTAAAAGCAGTTAATGCCAGAAACAGAGCTTTCCTTTGAAAAGCCTATTTTTTTTTTTTGAAGGGATTCTTGATGTTCAAACATCAAAAATAACAAAAATAATTAACTGTGAAGAACTTTCAAATCCTGTCTGCTTCCGCACCTTCGCATGCAGAGGAAAAGCTTTCAGAGGAGTTTTTTTTTGACAAATGATAAGAGCGCTTTGAGCGAAACAGCCTTTGTTCTTGCAAAGGAACTGAATGAAACGGTTGGAATTGGGGAAGGACCTATTATTTTGTGGTTACACTGATCAGCCACAGCATTCGGACCACTGACAGTTCGGGTGAATAACACTGATGTTTTCACTACAGTGCAGTTTGTGTGGATGTTATTTTACCCATAAAGCCTACCCAAACATTGTTTCAGACAAAGAAACCACTTCGTCCCCCCCTGTAGGACAAGGTGCCCTGCCACGCCACAAAAACCACACAGGACTGGTGACATGAGCAGTGTTCAAGAGCTCAAGGGTTCTAAATTTGGATCAGACTGGGGTACAATCTTCCACCAGAGCAAGTCCAGCTATTGCAATTAGGGTGTCCTGGTGCCATGGAGGATGTGTTTGGTCTGCAAGGCTGTTTGGAGCAGAGGGTTTGTATCATACTGCATCCACACGAACACAAGGATCCCTGGTTTCCCAGCACAACATCATCCTGTCTTGAATCCAACATGGCTGGCTGAGACTGCCTGTATGTTTAGCTTCTATGTTCTCTCACCGTTCAGGTGTGATTCTTTTGACAGAGGTTATGTGACCTGGAAAAAGGCTAAATTGCATGCAGGTATGAATGTGTCTTCTTCTTTTAGCCCTGTGATAGCCCCTTTCTTCTGCTCACCGCATGCGGGGATGTTCTCCAGCTGTACAAAATATCCAGGTCGCAAAAAGGTTCAATGCTTTAGCAGAGAGGGCTCATGATAGAGTTATAGTATTGGTACATGCAGTAAATGACTCCTTGCAGGATGTTAAATGTTTGTACACTAGGTGGCAGTGCTATCATCTTAATCAATCAGTAATTTAGCTTCTACTGCTTGTGGGATTTCCTTAGTATTTTACTAGTCTAATGGTCTGTGGCCCATATTCTGCTGCTTCTATTTAAAGCAGACACAATAGTGCATTAACTGACTGCATAATAAGAAAAAATAATCATTCACAGTCATTGTCATTTTCATGTTCTCATCCAGATTCATACAAAATTAGCCAGAATTTAAATTTTGAATGGTACAAATGGAAACCAACCTGTACTCAAGTCACTCAAAATATCTGCAGTTCCCTGCACTACAGTGAATTCAAATGATTTCCAACATAAAGGTGCTCTTTGACTTCACAGGGCCCTTTCATGTTGCGTCCTTTGAGGCACATGAAAAGATGTGGGGGAAAGATGATAAAACAGACACAGAATAATGAACAGTTGGAGACTAAAATGAAATGTTTAGCTTGTATTTTCTCATTTGCTACCAATTATCTAGTTGGGTTTAATCCCAGTTTGCATTTTGAAACCAGGATATGAACTCAAGTCCACCTGTACTTTCAGTAGGAGAACTCAACCATATTTCTCAGCCATGAAATGATTAAATATGATTGTGTCCACAAGCGGAACTTTACGGATATCCGGTTATCTGAGTGTGTTTGCCACAGTTTATCACAATGGTGATCCTTCTGGTCTATGCTGGTAGTATACAGCGTCCTCTAGTGGCCGCTGTATGTTATGATTTCTTGGCCAGCAGGGCGCGCCTTTTGTAAAGGGAAGCATTCAGCTCCATCCATTTAATCCACTGATCCCAGTTATTGGGGAGCCTATCTCAGCCTATTTCAGGTGGGGATACTCCTGACACAGTCAGACAGGACCAGCCTATCTTAGGCAGCCACTCACATTCACTATAATTAATGTAAAGTTTACAAAGTTTCACCTGAGGTACTAGTTTAGATGATGTTGGAGGAAACAGGAGCGCCATGAGAAAAAACCTTCGGACACCCAGAGAGACAGTTTTCTCAGAAAAATAAAAGCTTAATTTACAGCAAAGGGAACCAAAACAGAAAAAGAGATTTTTCTACTTGGTTACTCTGCAAGGATAGCAAATCGAAGAAACGTGGAGACTCTACCCCGCAGAGGAAAAAAAGAACTCAGCTGGAAGAAAAGGCAACGAAGGTGAAGGAGAAAAGGAGTTAAAACAAAACTGAACAGACAAGCGCTTTGATTGAAACAGCCTTTGTTGTTGCAGAAGAACTGAGTGAAATGGTTCAAACTGATAACAGACCTGTTGCTGAGTGGTTACGCTGATCAACCACAGCAGTAAAACCACTGACAGTTCAGGTGAATAAGACTGATCACCTCACTATAGTGTCATTCATTTGGATGTCATTTGTCCCATTAAGTCACCCCAACATTGTTTTTTTCTCTTAGGATGGTATGTGTTTGAAAAGAATTTGTATTCTTACTGTTGAGACACGCTGCTTCAGTTACACTGTTTACACTGCAATCACACAAACAGCTAGAATAAACAGAACGGGTCTACCGGACACATCTAGATTTCTTCAAATGTCTGTGAGTGAAAAAACGTTCTACTTAAAACAACTGCCATTAAATCTAGCATTTTATTCTGTTGGTGAAAGTAGCTAAAAAGTGACTTTTGCAAAACTGCTCGGTGACCTTGAAATTTGATCTGTCAAGGTAAATCTTATTTTGGGATTAAACCACAAATCACATACATATTCTGGCTCAATATTAACAAATGTGAATTTGCAGATGTTGGGGGATTTTTTCTGACTTTGACCTACAATGCATATAATCTTATCGGTTTCAGCCACTACCAAAAGGAACTCAATGAAAAAAAAAAAAAATTAGGTCTATTCTACCGAAATTGTGGATGTATAGGTGACAGACAAACAAACAATTAAACAGAAAACATTACCTCGTTTGCAGAGGAAAATAGAAAGACATCAGAGCCCACCAAGACCCAGTGTTTGAAATTAAAACTCCTACATCCACACTGAAATTGAATGTTTTCTCTTCTTCATTTCCTTGTAAGTTTTGTTTAAATCCATTCAGTTGTTTTTGTGTAATCCTGCTAACAAATCAACCAACCAACCAAAAGATGTGTGAAAGCATAACCCTCTTGGCAGAGCTAATAATACCACAAGTGGAAAGAAAATTTATATTTTTCACTTTAAACACGAGTTTTTTTGAGCCTCTGGGTAAGGGTTTATTAATTTTCCAGCATTTCCTTCTTTCTTTCACTGATTAGCTGAGGCTTGAAAAGATCTGAACGAAGTGCTAATTATTTCTATACAATATCAAGTTTGACATGACCTTTAGACACGAACCTACTGTGCTACACTTAGCTCAGTGTTTATGTAAGTGGAACGCTTAAGCTGTCCTAGTTCTGTACGCACAGCACGGCAGAATGTGGTCCAATGACCTGACAAGTGTATTGACCTTTTCAAGCTCAGTCTTTCAAAGAAATTGACAAGAACAGAACTATTTGAGGCTAAAAAAAATAGCCCTAGTTGAAAGCAGCTTAAATGAAACAGAAATGAAACAATTGCCACATGGCAGCAGTGTACTTATCCTTACATTGTAATAGCTCTTTTCTTTAGGGACGTGCTTTAAGTCTTTTCTCAATCAAATGCAAACACAAAATATGCTTTAATAACTTCAAAGGCCAGCAACTAAAAGGTACAAAGAAAAGGTCAATTATCCCGCACACAGCGAAAAGGTTGAATTACTGAAATGGACCTGTTTCTTTGGTGATGGTTTTTTTTTTGTATGACTTTTATTGCGTTCTTTAATTTGAACAAAAAGTAATACAGAAATTTGAACTTAATTTCTTGGATCTTTTGAAAACCTATTAGTTCTGGCTCAGTCAGTGTTTGGCTCTACCACTGTACGCAGATTTATACTGTTTGCTTCGCCATCAATGAAGCAGCTGCAGGATTTGTTCTCATTTAAATTCTTCAAAGAGCTGCACACCAAAAACAGGTGTTTTAGATGCTCTAAATAATCCCAAAAAACTGTTTTAAAGGAGGGCCCTGGTGTTTTTTTTTTTAACTTGAAGCTACTTCCTGGTCTTTTAGAATCTAAAATTTCACAAAATTTATATATTTTTGTTATTAATTATTCCAGTATTTGTAGTATCATTTGGCTCAACGAGGCTATACAATGCAATGGCACAGGGCAAGTAAACATGTCAGAAATAAATTGCTTTTTGGCACTACTAACTACATTCAAAATGTTATTTCCAAGTGTATGGTAACATGAAGTAGGTACCTTCAGTGAAACAACGGTGTGTTTTTGAAGCAATACTGCAAAATACTCCACAGTATAAAACAAATGTTTGTACAGACTGTACATGCACTACCTTTCTCTACTTCTGGTCACTGTTTTGCCATGTTAAGGTGAACATGTTGGCGAGTAGCTCATCATTCAAACCCCTTTTTTTTGTCTACGTTACAAACATAACTCCAAATTCACTTTCCTCTGTTTCTTTATGTCTTTACCAATATATATTGTCTATATATCTTGCTGGTTAGCTGCTAAGGGCTCCATTTTTTCCCCCAGATAATTTCTAATTTTGTGTGATGCTGGACAAGTGTTACCTTCAGTGGATTTATCTGAAATACTTCACTGAAAAGAGCTTCCTGGTGCTGCCACTGGTTGATGAACTATAATGTAAAAATTGCGCAAAGTAAAACAGAATCTGCAGAATTGATGGTTAAAATCTGTGTGTTTATAACAGTGTTTCCATTTTGAAATCACTTTGAGTTCTCAAACAATATTTAAATCTGCTTCAGGTCTAAATATCTATTTAAGCATCTATGGCCAAAATTAAAGATAAAATAACAGTTGCTGCCTATGGCTCAACAAATGAAACCGAGAAATAATTTTTGTTGAGCTGCTATCCCATCATCAATCATTTGATTAAATCTTGGCCAAAATGTCAGTAATAGGTAACTGAAACCAACAATTCTGCCAATAAAGTTTCATATTTGCTATCTGGAAAAAAAACAACTCAAGGACTAGCAGGTTGTTTGGTGGGTTTATGGATTTCCGACTTTATTACACATTCTTGATATCAAACAGAACTTTGCTCCACTAGTTGACAATTTTGGCACACAAGTACTACTACTACTGTACACTTTTTACATCATTAGTAGTACTTGTAGGACTAAAAATGCTCCCTGGTACTACTAGTGGGAGAATTGTTTACCTTACTAGTTAACTTGTGAAGCTAAATTGTTCACTAGTAGCATTAGTGAAGTGATTTTTGCCCTACTAGTATTACTAGTTGGTAGACTAGTAGACTAGAACAAAATGGCCTCATTAGTAAAACCAAAACAAAATATCTTTACTAGTGTGACTAGTAGTGTGAAAAATAATGCCAATAATACCACTAGCAGACACTTTTGGGCCCACAGGTACGACTGGTAATGCAAAATGTTTTCACAAGCAGTACAAGTAGACACTAGATCCATTTAACACAACAGTATTTGCCTTTGACAGCTACTGCAACATTGTTTGTATCCTGTGCTGCTTTTTGAACATGAGAGATGCATGTTTAATCAGAATCTGGCGCATTTATTTCCATAAATAATATCAGAAGCATGGGTGGCAGAAACAAAAACACACAGAATGCAGGTGCATGCACATGGATGAACACAAATTCACATGAATAGATGTGCACACATACTGAGAGGAAACGATAGTTTGATGATTCTCTCTGTGCCCCTCTAGCACCAGTACTAATGATACTCACGCATTATCTTAATTCTCAGTAGGTTTTTTTTTTTTTTTTTTTTTCTCCCTCCTAACATTAACCTTCAAAAGTCACCCCCCACACAAGGCTGCTCTCTCTGGTCAGTATATAAATATGTACCATTGTGACTGCGCCGGTCATTGTTTATAGCTCCCATTGAGATACCAACTCTGTTTCAACACATGCCGATTGACGTGCATTACAGGCCACGTTGGCCGATCACCACCACATCTGGAGGCGAAAATAATATGTAAAGAGAGCTGTTGGCTTTCTCCCACTTCAATGTGAATTCCATGATTATACAGCAGTATTGTAGTCTTGATTGTTCATCACATAAAAGGTGTTTAATGAACACTGTAGCTGTTTCTGAATGCTGACATTAAGTGATCATCTGTGGAAAGTGTCTTAAACCATCTTCCATGAAGCCAACTATGGAATAGTTAGTAACTACAGGTTCAGTAGACCCTTGACGTAGGTGTTCTTCTCTGCCCCCTTTTGATCAAAGTTTCACTTTCTAACTCGTGGATTGTACCACATTCAATGTTTGTTTGATCTGCGGATCTACTCTAAGGTCTTAACCAGACCTTAGAGTAAGACACCACCACTCTTCAAGGTTATTGTATTATGAATTGAGACCTTTGATGTGGGCCCATTTGAAACACATTAGTGTGACTCAGCATAAATTCGCCTTAGTGTCTTTAATAGAAGAATTTCTAAATCAATGATGTCCAAGTGTTCCACATGGCTGTTGATTATTACATTTCAAGGTTTCCTTCCTTTGTTGAAGCCAAACCACAGCAGTGTTTTGAATACTAGGAAAACACAAGTGCAAGGATAGATCGTGTATGATCATGTCATGGTTTATGTTTTTGCTTGCTGTTTTATTTCGCCTCTCCTGTTGCTCTCTGTGCTCCTGCTTCCCCTGCCCCTCCTCCCTGTGTTTTTTCCCAGTGGGGTTTTTTCCCAGTGGTTTCTGCTCTCCTCCTCCCATGGCTGATGAGGCACACCTGCCCTGCAATCAACCCACTATATATACCTTCCTTGGACTTTTCTTCAGTGTCAGAGTATCCTCCCTGTTCGGTGGTCTCTCGCGTTTATTCCTGCTATTTCCTAGTCTCTCGTGACCGTTTTTTTGTTTGTGTCTTTTCTTTGTTTTTGTTCAGGTTATGCGGTGTGCCTTAGTCAGCCTCGCCTCTGCCTCGCCCTTGGTTCTTCTTGTGATTTTTGATTCAGGCTTGTTTGTTCTGCCTCGCTTTTTGTTCTCTGTTGTTACTTTGTTCGTTTTTTTAGAACGTCGAGCTCAGTCTCCGTTTCATATTTTGGTTGTACTTTGCGTATTGTTACCGGTATCTTCACGGACTATTTCTTTTGGACTTTGTTTTCTGTAAATAAAGACTTGGTTTAACCTGATCTGTTTCTGCACTGGGGTCCCATTTTTGTGACTCATGAGAGAATCATTTCATATTCAAACACAAGGAATGGGCATTGCTCAAACTGAAACTTTTTTAAGTTTCTGAATGGTGTTTCCAAAATGCCTACTGACAGAAACTGAGGTTAAAACAAGTAATGAACAAAGTATTCAGACTTTTGCTAAATGGGTAGATGATTGTTGAGCCACATTCCCACACACCAACCAAAGTAAAGATGAGTAGGCATATGGTTCAATAGATGAGCAAGGCCAAGAAAGGGTTTGGTAGTGACACCAGAGGAGCCAAACACCAGCTACTGGTGTACAGGGCAGTCTCTAGAGACTGTAGGACCGGGAAGACCAACCTGTGCACTGCCTGGATTGACTACAAGAAAGCCTACGACTCAATGCCACATACATGGATACTGGATTGCTTACAAGATCAACAGGACACTAAATCAAATTTATTTGTATATCCCGAAATCACAATTTACACATTATCTCACTGGGCTTTGACAAACTGTACAGATTTGACATCCTCTGCCCTTAGACCCTCGAACCGGGTGAGGAAAAACTTAAAAAACCCTAAACAGGGAAAATAAGAAACCTCAGGAAGAGCCACAGAGGAGGGATCCTTCTTCCTAGGACGGACAGACGTGCAATAAATGTCACTTGTACAGAACACAAAAACATGATAATAACCTAACCTAACTAAGAGCCTTCATCAACAACTCGATGGGGCTGTGGAAGACTACCCTGGAAGCCAATTCAAGGCCAATTGCCCAAGTTAGCATCAAGTGTGGCATATACCAAGGAGATGCCCTATCCCCCCTGCTGTTCTGCATTGGCCTGAACAGCTAGATCATCACAAAATGTGACCTCGGATACAGGTTCAGAAATGGATCAATGATCAGCCACCTCCTCTACATGGATGACCTCCAGCTGTATGCGAAGAGTGAGTGGAACATCGACTCACTGATTCACATCACCAGGATCTACAGCAAAGACATCAACATGTCATTCAGGCTAGATAGGTGTAGCCGAACCTTTGGATCCCAAAGGCAAATGGAAATCATTAAGAGGCTGCAAGGAAGTCAGCCACAGCCAAATACCTACGTAGAGTAATGCAGGTCCTGAAATATGAGCTGAATGACTGATGGTTTAAGTCCTACTAATCTGATAGATACAATTTTGTTTGTGTTAATGATGAATCATCGAGATATGACAAGGTTAGTCACAGAGTCCCACAAGGTTCTGCTCTAGGTAATATTATTAGAAAGCAATCCATTCATTTTCATTGCTATGCAGATGACACACAATAATACTTATCAATGAACCCATGCGAAACAGTTAGCTAAGCTCAGTTAGCATCAGTTAGCCCATCTCCAGACATTACGTAGGGACATTGAAAACTGGATGTGAAAGCTTATAGTTAGGGCAGGCCTATCTGGCCCTTAGTTATGCTGCTATGGGCTTAGTTTGCCGGGGGAACACTCCATGACGCACGTAGCTCTCTTCTCTACCTCCTCTAAATGTCCATATCCTAACAAAACATTATTACAAAACATTATATAGTATATTAAGTTATAGTAACTTTACCTGGTCGACAAACTGGAGAAGAAGGCGGTAGTTGTAGATGTTGCAATCCCAAGTCATAGCAACATCAGGAAGAAGAAACAGAAGAAGCTCGAGAAATACCAAGGGCTGAAAGAGGAGCTGGAAAGGATGTGGGGAGTAAAGGCATCAGTGGTGCCAGTGGTGATAGTAACCCCCAAGCTTAGAGATTTGCTCCAACAAATCTCAGGAATAACATCTGAGATCTCTGTCCAGAAGAGTGCAATCCTAGGAACAGTTAAGATACTGCGCAGGACCCTCAAGCTCCCAGGCCTCTGGTAAAGGACCTGAGCTTGAAGGAGAAACAAGACCGCCCCCAGAGGGCGAGAGGGGAATTTTTTATATATACTGTATATACTGTATATATTTTATAGCTTTAGTCATTCCTCTCTAATGAAAAGTCAACATCACATCCCCTGATACTTGTTGCCTAATGCAGCATTACATTGAGTCCTTGGCTGAATAATTTGAGAATGCACGAGCCGCATGGTTATTAATTATCAGACACAGTTTAATGATTATAATAAGTGTGGCAGTTTAAAGTGTTTACAAATGGATTTTTTGTCCTGAACAGCCACATAATGGTATGCTGTTTCAATCCCATACAGCAATGCAGGAAAATTGATTAATGCTTAACATTAGGTGTTCATAAAATTTCTAACAATTTGTCCGTTAAAAATTGTGTCAACATCCTGCACTCCTCAGATAAGCATTCTTAGGTATCTATCTTTGTTATGGTTCCTTTAGGGTAGACAAATGGCTTTAATGCAAGAACAGCAAAGGACACAAACTCAGTTTGTAACATGGGGATGCAAAGGATTAACAGCCAAGAAGAAACACTTGCAACAGATAAAAAGAGACATCCGACACGTTTATTAAAACTACTAGACAAAAATTTATGACATGCTTGTTAATGAAACACTCACATTATCTTGACACAGGACTACATAATGTTTGTTTCTTAATTTGTGTGACATGATGGGCTTTGTTTTTGCTAATTAATGAAATCAATTTCAGTAAAGGCACAGAAGGGGTTGGCACATCATAACAAATAATGCAATGCAATTCAATTGCTTTGCAATAAAAACTATGCTTTCAGATTTTGCTGCACTCACAGTCTCCAGTGTTACTACGAACTGTCTGCTGGAATATATCACAATAATCTTAAAACCTTTTTAAAGGTTACGGTATTCTATTTCTGTAACCTCTACAACCACCTCCTGCTCATAGAAAACATACTCATTCTAGGTTTTGTAAACTGAATACCAGTGATTCCGCACTAATTATTTGCATTCTAATTAGTCAGTAATTACTAATTCTAGTAATTATTCTGCATTTGCATTTGCAGGTCTTTCTGGTTTTATTGTGTTATTGTGTCAATTGATATTTTATTTTGCTTGTTTAAATGTGCACAACAGTGACTTTGGAAGAGATGAAATACTGCCCACCAGCTGCACCTTCAAAGGCAGGCAGCTTTCAAAACATCATGCAGAGGTCAATTACAGATACACAAAGATGACCGACAGGCACCGAATGAATTTCTCATGTTTCTTGCTCTCATGTTTGCATGGAGAAACAGAGGTCTGCAGAACTCAACTAACAAAAAATAGGAGTCACAAATTCTTATTCACTTGGCAGAGAGATTAAAAAACAAAACAAAACGTGTTGACATTCTTCTAATTATTTACACTAAAAGCACAAAGCCACAATGTCAGACATTAAACGCTCATTCAACATAGCTTTGATACAGCCTCAACAAAAACAAACACCGGACATGAAACGCTTCAGAGATGCAAAATGAAGGACTGTTGCTTCCTGGTATTTTATACCTACTGACATTTCTCCTTCTCTAACATTTTTCTCTCTCTGACAGACGTTTCAAAATCCCAGGCTGTGAATGTCTAGTGCTTTTTTCTTAAAAGGTTGACTCGCACTTTAGAGACACATACTGCTTCAGCACCTTCGACTTTATCAGAGCTGTCAGTGAATGATAATTGTGCTGAGATTGATGAGTATCTTTACCCTTAAGGGCCGTTTTGCAATCTGCTGAAATACCACTAATGTTTAAAGAAATAATTTTCTTGGGGTTTTAGCATTGCCATTTCAATAAGCGTCTTTTACTCCTCACCAAGTAGCAGTGGTAATCTAAGACAATGTCGGTGTTTGCAAACATAGTTTTATGCCTCCAGTTTCTTTAGAAGTTTGCGTTTTTTTCAAGCATGCATTCATGGCTACTCCAAATTCTTCTACCAATGACCAGCTAAGTAGAGGCTGCTGTGTGTAGTCAACATATTACTTATTCACTCTCCCACTCTATTTGACATTCTGGAAATTTACATTGTCATATACCCTCTGGCCAACACAGTTATCCTGTGCCTGCTTTGAAGGCAAGTCACTATCAGCTGGCGCTGCACTCAGCCCTGCACTTGGATGCCTGTAAGGAGTATAAGTATACATCGAAAAGATGTACATGCATTTAGTCTCCAGGCAAACTGAGGCATAAGATCCGATGATGAAAAATTCTTCCATGGCAATCAAACAGTTTCTCCTCTAACAGCTAGAGAAAGGTGTAAGACCTTGGCTGATCCATGACTGGAAGGGCTCTGTGGTACTGGTGTTCGACTTGCTGAGAAACACCACGCCTTCTGCAGACCCTTGCTCGGAGCCTTGCTTGGAGCCTGGTCGGGCCTGCTGACACACGAGTTGGAAATCGCCCTACAGCAACACCAGGAGGAAACAGTGGTACTGCTCTGGACTGGGAGAACATA
This sequence comes from Mola mola, assembly GCA_001698575.1. Classification (NCBI taxonomy): domain Eukaryota; kingdom Metazoa; phylum Chordata; class Actinopteri; order Tetraodontiformes; family Molidae; genus Mola; species Mola mola. The sequence continues at coordinate 13,670,189 of KV751320.1, read as the reverse complement.
TGTGTTAGGTATGGAGCCTGGACTGGAGGGATGGGTTGATATGTGCGCTTGTGATTTGAGAGCCGGTGTCCCAGTTCGTAGGCAGCGACCGCGGAGAACACTCTGGAAGGCTTTCTTGAACTCCCGGCTGAAGCATGGGTAGATGATGGGGTTAATACAGCTGTTGAGGTAACCCAGCCAGAAGGTTATCTTAAAGGTGGTTTCAGAAGGCTTACAGGAGGGGAAGATGGATCCTAGAGAATATGCATAAATAGAAAATCAAAATATGAAACACTAATACACCATCAATAATTTTTGTCTCAGTTACAATGAGACAACATCCATTCCTCCAGGCGAGGCTGAAAAAAAATTATTAATCTAAATCTAGTCAATATGTTTGACCTGTGACAGCAAGGGTATATCCCTGAAAAATCCCTTACTAGGAGCCATGGCAAAGACGGCAGCACAGCAGGAGAAACATCTAAGGTGTCACCATGGAATCAACCACCTGGTGGTCAATCTTAATGTCGGAAAATCAATCCCAAACCTCATGGATATCTATTTGTGTACAAAAAATTGTTTTAATGCTATTGAGCTGACATAAAAGATCTGCAGTGGCTTATGTCAATGATTAATAGCATCCCAGATTTTTGGCTATATGATAAATTAGGGTTGTGGTAATTGCTGGTAGACATCTGAAACAATGTGAACATTTTATATAGATTATTTAAAGTTATTTTTTATTGATTGGAATGTGACTGATTTGTTTTGAACCACGTCCAGGTTTCAGGTTTTAGGGACATCAAAAGCTATGAAAAAAGACAAGTGGTAATATCCCATCATTTTCCTTTAAGTAAAGTGTGCTAAAAATCATCAATACTTTTATTTTTAAGGATGCATTGCAGTAATTTGCTACAAAATCCAATCTAACCCCTGCTCCTGTCTTAATTTCCTACCAAACTTCATTCAAATCTATTTCACTTTTCAATATGCACTGCTAACTACCAAACACTGAAAACAGTGAAACAGCTGAAAACATCTGCTTTCTCAGTGGAGACAATAATAACTGTTTATTTTTCCAGCTTTGCACAGAAAAAGCTTCTTTTTTTTTTTTTTTTCGTAAAGTAATCAGCTCCACAGCAGCTTTATGTACAAGGCTATTGATGAGCAGCAGTCACTTCATTTTACGTGCTTGGTGAGTGCAATGAACCATGCTGCAAGTGCACACAACAGGCTTTTCCTCTGAAATGCTTAGGGGAAAAATGCAGAATAAAAAGGCAGTGTTTTTTTTCCCCAACCCTCAGTCTGAGAAAATCAGTCTACTGTTGCCTTAGAGATTGAATGAGCATTGAGCTGTGAGCCGTGAAGGTCTGTCTCAGCTGTAATGCAGAACTAGTCTCTGGTGACTGAATGCTTTGTGAGACTTTAGGGTGACTGAAGATGCCTAGCACCATTACAGCCCATTAAGCCTCACACTTGTTATCTATAATAGCTTTCATAGGAGGCAGTAAATATAGTGGTTCATTTCATGTTCATCTTGCCACTGGAGTTCCAACGTGGTGTTTCATTCAGTCAATTTGGTTGCTTGTAATTTAATTTTTTTTATGTGAGGAGCTCATGCAGTAGGGTCAAGATATTGCAGTGAAAGAGGGGGTTCTCTTTTAACTGTTTGTGTAGCAAAACATTTTTCTAAGAAAATTGTATAGCCCTCAAATTTTCTAATTCACAAGAGTTAAAACCGCTAAGCCACAAGAGTCTTATTTGCTTTTAGATCTACTAAAGGCTAAAGGTTAAAGGCTCTGTATTTTAATCCATGATAGTGGTGGTAATGCGATTTGAAGCCAGAATCTGGGCACTGGTGATTGGATAATGGAGCCACGGTATCGCGTTCCTACCCATACATCTGCCCGTCTAAATTACAAGGAGGGCTCAGTGATCAATCATATCATTTCACTCCAATTTATGGCATCAAAATAACTAATTCAGACATGACTGATTAGAAAAATGAAGACTTGGACATACATCGGCATGATAAGAACTTTCAAAAGTGACAGAGGGCATCTTTTGGATGTTGTGCTTTGAGTTTTTTGGTTGGTCAATGTCCTAGCTAATAGCATTGAAGGACATGATCATTTAGCTGTACTCACCCAGTCAACAGAGGGTAGTGCTTGGAGTGAAATTTCTTATTATCTGTTGGATGGATTGGCAAAAAAAAAAAAAAAGAAGCAAATAAAGCTCTTTGACAATGAATGCAAAGGACTTTATTATCCTTGGCTATTACCTCACTTTGTGTTAATTATCAAATGTTAGTACAGTGAAATGCTAAACAAAGCTGGCTAACATTACCTGCTGATCAATTGGTATTTTAGAACTGTCACTGACAGCATGCTAGCATTTAGCATTTAGCATTTAGGTAGAAGATCCTCTGTTGCCAGGTTTTAACTGTTGTTCAACATATATTAACTCAACAAGATATTTCAGTTACCATTGTTTACGAGGATAGGAGCACGGACATGAAAAAGTAAGAAGGAAGTAATTTGCTGCAGTGGCATAGAATTTTCATACCAGCTAGTATTCTGGCAGAGAGACACAATATAAAACGCTCACAATTTGTAAATCGCCTGCGCAGTCTATGGTGTGGGCTCATTGTTTTTCAAAGCCACACTAGATGCTTCATTATGTTTACCTAGACTGCATTTTTACACAAAATTTAAAAATTAGTAGACCCGTTTCTCTCTTACGTTTAACAATGTTACAGTATATAAACAGCCATGACGGTTTTTACAGGGCATCAGGGGTTATCTAATCAAACAGAAGACATTTTGACTTGCCATAGAAGAGAAAGGTGTTGCTAATAACATTAACAATGCCGATTACATGCTGTGACCTGTCAAACTACTGGCTAACCATTTCACCAGTGACGAAAAATGCCTTTATCTGCCTCAGAAAAAGAATAACACACAGTAACGCAATAACACAGCCATGAAAATGTGTTCTTGAGCTTGTAAAAGTGATTCTAAAGAAACATTCCTCCCTCAAGGTCTACCTATTACCTGGATCCCTATATAAAAGAAATGTCCCACAATTAATATGGATGAAATGCCAAGTTCTGTGAATCTTTTATATTATAAAAGTAAAATGGCTCATATTTAGTTATAGTGTATTGTGTTAATCCCTGCAATAAAAGACTTTAAATCAATTCAAGACAGACAGCAGCTCCTGACATTTGACAGCAACCATTTTGCTTACAAAAGGATTACATACTGTGCTTTTAGTAAAGCAAGTTATTATTGTACACAGTGGATAATAAAAGACAAAAAAGATAATACAGTTGTCCAGGTGTATTTTATCCACATCACCATTCTGTTCTCTTTTTTAATATGAGTTTGAGTAACCAAGCCCATGTTTCAGTGACAATCCCACCATCTGTGACCAGTCAAGCCGTGAATTATTTCAGAAACAATTAAGATTTGAGATTCGTCCTCACAATGGTTGGTTTCTCATATCTATGATAACATCGCCATTTATTGCTCTCGTTGACAGAGCCTGACAAAACGTGGGCAAAATGTATTAAATTTAGAGCAGAGAATATCTGGCTTACTGGATATTTACTTTTCCTTGAGCAGCTGACATTATTGACTGAAGCTTGCCTCTACGACAATAGTTACAACAGCAGAATAATCCTTAGGCAGTTTACTTGTCTTTAGTTTTACTTTTATTAATGTTGGTTTCTGAATTGAAGTTTCTGTCATGGTTCTGCCCCCTGCTTTTAGTTTGGTAGTTGTGTTTTGGTTTTGTTGCTTCGTTTCAGGACTTGAGGCGGTTCAGGTGTGCAGAGCTGACTACCTGCAGCTGTTGATTCCTCATCAGTGGTGGTATTTAAGACACAGATCCTGATCTGCTTGTCCCCAGTAAGGTAAACCTCGACAGCTACCTACATCCTGATACCTTTTGAACTTTCTGTTCCCATGTTTTTCTCGTCCGAGTCTCCTAGTTCTGCTCTCGTGACTTTTTTGTTGCTACTTTGATCCTGTGGTTCCTAGTGTTACTAGACATTTTCTGTTCAATACTTTGCTCAACCTTTCTAGCGATCTTGTGTTTGTACTTTCGCCTTCGTGTCTTCCTGGAGTTTCCTGCGCCTTTTGTTAACCATTGTTTTGTTGTTCCAGCCCTGCCGGGACTGGAGAGCTCAGCCACCACAGCCGTGTCCTTCCCTGGTGTTCGTTGCTACTCAGTTCGGTTTTGATTCTTGTTTCTGTTAATAAATCTTTATTTTGTACTTTGACCCCTGAGTTTCCTGTGTCCGCTTGTGGGTCCAGACTCTGTACGTCACAGTTTCCACCTAAATATTCTACCTAAATATTGCCTCTCAATGTCTCAGTATTGCTACATTCGAGTCACTGTAGGCATTTACAACAAATGTGTGGGAAGACCCATTATGTTATTTGAAATTACTTTGACTCTTCTGTCCATCTGCATTTAAAAAAAAAAAATTAATACAGCCGTTGCACTTTAAACTGGTTTGATACCAGTTTTTACCACTGGACCCAGACGCTCCCAAAGGGAACATAAATGAGACATGATAGTTGTTGAATTTCAGGTGTGAACTGGGATTTTTTTCAGTGCATTAGTTTCCCACAGTGCACAATGCTTTTAATTTGAAGTTGATTTATTAAAAAAAAAAAAAAAAAAAATATTTACAGCGTATTGCAGTTACTTTCACAGGGTAAATGGAGTGGATGAGTGTGTAACAGCATCATCTGCACCATCGTTACTCATGATCATAGTTTCCTCTTCCTCTGAATTCTGACAATACATCCCAGCACCATCCTTTTGGTCCTGCGCTACGCTCTTATCCTGGGGCTCCTATCCTAACCTGTCACATGCTGTAACTGTACAGGGGACAATGGTGATTTAGTCAATTTACATTAAATTAAACTGCTTGATTGGAGGTCTTGACTGTTCCACCTGTACCCACGTACCGAATGGGAGGTCTGAAAAAAAAATCAGTGACAGTTTTTGATCTGAAATGCCTTAATTTATTCTTGCGCATAATAGCTTATTGTTTAACTGCTTGACCCAGATCTTTACTCATCTGGTTTGCTCTCATTGAACTCCCATGTCCTGAAGCGTTCAAAAAACATTTGGTATTTAAGGTTTATTATTTCATGAGACATGTTGAAAATCTTTACACACTGAATGTTTTTTGTGTTTAACAAAATGGTTTTATTTTACTGCAAATACATTTAAAAAAGCAGCTTTGATAGATTGTCAGGGAATAATTATGTGAATTATAATTAAACAGGAAATGTTGCAAATGTCATAGCAGAAGATATAGCAGGTACCTACCGATGGGTAAAACCAGGAAAAAAGGGAGCCAGCACAGAATGAAGCACCCGACAACAATGCCAAGTGTCGTGGCGGCCTTCTCTTCTCTTGAGAACTTCAGCAGCCTCGGCAGGGAAAAGGTGCTGCGTTTATGGCTCACGTTGGCATCATCAACCTCCTGCCTCCCCGTCCGAGCAGCATTTCCTCTGTGCATCCGCAGTATTACCCCCTCAGTCTCAACCCCATCTCCCTTACTGCCCTTAGTGAGAGTTTTGGTCTCCCTCTTTGCGACAGTATACACACGGCAGTACATGGCCAGGATGATGGCCAAAGGTATGTAGAAAGATCCAAGTGCCGAGAACAAAGCATAGCCGGGCTCCTCTGTAATTTTGCACACTGTTTCATCTTCTGGATCAGGCTCCTTCCAGCCAAACAGAGGGCCCACGGATATCGCTGCTGAAAGTCCCCAGAGGGCAGCCACCGCAGTCAGGCCTCGCCTCCCTGTAGCTATGGCGGAGTAGTGCAGCGGATAGCTGACAGCCAGATAACGATCAATGGATATCACGCACAGGCTGAGGATGGAGGCAGTGCAGCAGAGGACGTCCAGGGCAGCCCAGACGCTGCAGAAAGGTCGGCCGAAGACCCACCTCCCGAGAGCCTCCGACGTGGCAGAGAAGGGCAGGACAGCTGAGCTGAGCAGCAGGTCTGCTGCTGCCAGGTTGGCAATAAAGTAATGTGTCACAGAGCGCCAGTGGTGGTGGAACACCACTGACAGGATGACCAGGATGTTGCCAAGGACCCCAAATACTACAAACACCACCAGCACCATCCCCAATACCACTGCCTTGCCCACGTTCACCTCTGGGTGAGTGGAGGGGCTGCAGTTTGGACACTGGTCTGCTGCAGAGGCAACGCTCATAATCTCGGTGGGAACTATCGCACTCTGTCTGTTGTGTTAGTTCCTTGCAGATTCATGCTTCATCTGCTCCTCTAGAACCAATAGCTCTTCTACTCTTCGTAATGCACAGGATATAAGCTTTTCCTGCTGTATAAACAGTTCTTAAAGTATATTTGTCGACGCAGTGTTTCTTGCCAATATTCCACCAATCATATAGCCTTGGCCAGGGATCCTTGGCAGAATGTCATTATCATAAAGAGAAATGCTGTTTGTCATAAATAGTCCAGAGATGCTTAACAGAAGTGACAAATATACAGATTTTAAGTGGCAATCACTGATGGATTTGGGGTGTTATATCCAGCCATGTTCAAAGGTGCAAGAAACCTGGTAAAAAATAAACAAAAAAACATAACAGTTAAATTTAACATGTTCAAGATCTGTCATTGATTAAAAACAACAACCACAAAAAACTCCAACCAGGCTCTTAACCCCTAGCTGTTCTCTCTTTGGCTGCACATGAAAAAAACAGCACACATAAAATTGAAAAGGTGTAAAAAATATATGAATATTTTGCTCAATTCCCTCGTTTCAGACAACACAGTCCCTTTATTATTTCCCCTTAATTGCAGACGCATTGAACAAAACGGTTAAGTAATTTAAGAGGCATTCAGAACTCCTTTGTCATCCCAGAAACATTAAAGCTCACTTGTCTTTTTGCCTCAGCAAATACAAAACTAGCAGCCATAAAACATCTCATCATTGATATCTATAAGACTCTCCTGTCAATATCTATTTACAGCGACTGTTAGGAGGGGGATCAGCTCTAAAACAGTAGAGATTCCTATAATGAAACAAAAACACAATAAAATATGATCAAAAAACAACAGGGGTAAAGATAAGGACACAGAAGCAGGAATAATGCTTGGAGCAAAAAGAAAATCATTGTTGGCATTATGGATAAACCAGTCAGCCATGAAGGGAATACAGTGATAAATAAAAGCAGAGGTATATTTTTCTGAAGTGCAGACATTCCTTCAGAGTATGTGATGGCTTCCTTGAAGGTCTTGTGTCTGTAAGCTGGGCTCTAACTCAACTGCTGGATGACAGGCTTGGAATTGAGCCTTGAGGAGGGCACTATATTACAGCAGACAAAGGCTCCCACCACTGATACCCCCCTTCAGTACCACTCTGAGTGTACGTGTTGGAGATCCGGCATGTCAGTAAGCACAGATAAACACTGGCGAGGATAAAAAAGAGTAGAGAGATAAAGCCTTCGTAGAGCAGTTATGCTTGTCGCATGTTTCGTGCAGGATCAAAGCCTTCAGATCATTGCACAGCCCACTACATGGTGGAACGAAATAAGTTGCCAGGGGCTGGAGGATGATGAAATAATAAGTAGCGAATGGATATCTGGGATACATTCAGCAGAACAGCGTGGTGATATGTAGGATACATTTTTAGCTGTAATAAGATTTCTCTTTGTGGTGAAAGGCCCTCGCTAATTTCCTAAGCCCACCTGCATTTAAAAACTTCTTCTTTTCTGTAGAATACTGCGCGGGAAACAGATTTAAAGTGACCTAAGGCAGTTGGAACAATCCAACAAAGGCCAGACAACATGCTGACAAGAAATGAAACTTGTCATAACAACACCAATCTTTCCTAAACTATGCCCTATTTGACAGACTTACAGGGTTTGAGCAGAGCTGACATTACCATTTTGCCACTGCAGTGGGATGGGGTTTAACCCAGGAGCAGCCCTGCGTTTAAACTTTCACAAAAAAAAAAATCTAGGTACTTTTTAAATCAAAGCTAATTTCAGATGCTAGGACTGTACAATGCAATAGCAATGTTGGAAATAAACTGCTTTTTCCACTTAATATACTCAAAATGTAATTCAAGTGTCAATTGACAGTTAAAATGGAGTGAAACGGTTGTGTGTTTTTGACTCAGTAACTGTTAATAAAAATGTTTTTACAGACTGTGTTTTTGTAACGGGTGTGAGAGCGGACCCAAAAACAGCACAAACCTAGACCGGAACAGTTCAGAACTTTATTGACAATGTTCAAGAGTCCAAACACACGACAATCAGGAAGCCTGGTCGGCGAGCACAGTCCAAGTTCTGAATGGGGCAGGACTCTCCGGAAAGGGAGTCCAGGCAGGCTGCAGGCGGACAGGGAGCGGGCAGATGCAAAGTCCAAAGACAGAAGGCAGGTCAGGTTACCGGGGCAGAGACGAGGAGACGTGGTCAGGGGCAGAAGGCAGGTCAGGTAGCAGGAGATCCGTCCGGAAAAGAGTGCTGGAGGGTAGTGCATGACGCGACGACAGTCTGGCAGAGAGTGAGTGTGGAGGAGCTGGTAAAGAGGAGGCTGGGTGATAGAGCCGACTGGGGGGAACAGGTGAGTCTAATGATCTTGATGAGGAGAGGCAGGCAGGCAGGTACAGTGGGTTGATAGAGGGGAAAACCAGGAGTGGACTATGACAGAACCCCCGCCTTCAAGGGACGGCTCCTGACGTCCGAAAAAGAAAAGTTCAAGAAAACCCAGGGTGGGTGGAGGGGGAAACTGGAAGGGTGGCTAGAATTCCTCCGAGGCACAGGAGCCCTCCTCTTCCGAGGCAGACGAGGAGGATGAATTGGACGGGGTGTCCACATCGGAGCCACTCTCCTCCGGCGGAGCAGCAGGCTTGTGGGCTGGGTTGTGGGCTGTCAGACAGCGAAGGGTAGTTTTCAGATCCTGGTTCTTTCTCTCCGTCTGCCCGTTGGACTGGGGATGAAAACCAGAGGACAGGCTGACTGAGGCTCCCAGCAGACTACAGAACTCCTTCCAAAATATGGATGTGAACTGGGGACCCCGATCAGACACAATGTCGGTGGGCAGACCATGGAGCCGGAACATAGGTTGTAGGACCAGTTTGGCTGTTTCTTTGGTTGATGGAAGTTTGAGAAGGGGGATGAAGTGTGCCATCTTGCTTAACCGGTCTACCACCGTGAGGATGGTAGTGTGACCCTTGGAGGGGGGAAGTCCGGTAATAAAGTCCAGGGAAATGTGGGACCATGGTCGAAGAGGAACAGGTAAGGGGTGCAAAAGGCCAGCTGGAGAACGATGAGGGGTCTTGTTCTGGTCGCAATCCGGACATGTATTGACGTACCCACGGACATCTTCCTCCATAGATGGCCACAAGAAGTGTTGCTGCAAGACACCGCAGGTCCACTGAATGCCAGGGTGACAGGAGAGTCGAGAAGCATGCCCCCACTGGAGTATGTCAGAGTGAATGGGAGCAGGGACAAACAGAAGGTCAGGCGGGCAGGAACTAGGGCCAGGCTGGTTTTCAATGGCTGCCCGTACTCTCTCCTCGATCTCCCAGGTGACGAAAACAATGAAGCAGGAGGCTGGGACGATGTTGGAGGGTTCAGATTTTTCGTCAGGACTCTCCGGAAACTGAGGGGAAAGAGCATCGGGCTTGGCATTGCGGGAACCGGGCCGGTAGGACAGGGTGAAGTTAAACCTGTCGAAGAACAGTGACCTGTGGGCTTGTCTGGAGTTCAGTCTTTTGGCTGAGCGAATGTACTCCAGATTACGATGATCAGTCCATACCAGGAAAGGCACCTTGGCACCCTCCAGCCAGTGGCACCACTCCTCCAGGGCCAATTTCACCTTCAGAAGCTCCTTGTTGCCAATGTCTCTGCTGGGTTGAGGCGACAAGAGAAGAAGGCGCAGGGATGGAGCTCCTGGTCGATGGCTGCGCGTTGGGACAGGATAGCCCCTACTCCCACGCTGGGTGCACCCACTTCTACGACGAACTGGCGGTCTGCATCGGGGACCTGGAGGATAGGAGCTGTGGAGAAACACGACTTGAGGGTGTCAAAGGCTCTCTGGGCTGCATTGGTGCAGTGAAAGGCGGTCTTGGATGATGTGAGAGCAGAGAGGCGGGTGGCAACCGAGCTGAATCCCCTGATGAAGCGCCGGTAAAAATTGGCAAATGCCAGGAACCGTTGCAGTTGTTTTTGTGTCTCTGGGACTGGCCAGGAGGCTACGGCGGAGACCTTAGCAGGGTCCATCTTTAAAGAGTCTTTGGTGATAATGTAGCCCAGGAAGGAAACTGAGGAAACATGGAATTCACATTTTTCCGCCTTGACGAAGAGGTTATTATCTAGGATGTGGCGAAGAACAGATCTCACATGGGTGACATGGTCTTTCTTACTCCTGGAAAAAATGAGGATATCATCCAGGTAGACGAAGACAAACGGATTGAGAATGTCTCTGAGCATGTCGGTAACCAGGGCCTGGAAGACAGCGGGGGCGTTGGTCAACCCAGAGGGCATCACCAGATACTCATAATGCCCTGTAGGTGTGTTAAAGGCTGTCTTCCACTCATCCCCCTCACGGATGCGGACCAGATGGTAAGCATTCCTTAGGTCGAGCTTGGAGAATACAGTTGCCCCCTGGAGCAGTTCAAACGCAGTGGAAAGAAGCGGGAGGGGGTAGCAATTCTTCACAGTGATATTGTTAAGTCTCCGATAGTCTATGCAAGGGCGTAGGGTCTTGTCTTTCTTTTACACAAAGAAGGCCCCCGCGTCCGCAGGTGAAGATGAGGGACGGATGATCCCCGCGGCCAAGGAGTCTTTGATGTATTGGTCCATCGTCTCTCTTTCGGGGGCAGAGAGAGAGTACAGGCGTCGCTTGGCAGGGGACGTGCCAGGGAGCAAGTCAATAGCACAGTTGTAAGGGCGGTGTGGCGGCAGGGAGGAGGCTTTGTTCTTGCTAAAGACTTCGTTCAGGTGGTGATAAACGGCTGGAACCCCGGTGAGGTCTGGAGCAGGAATAGGGGCCGGGGGTGCCGATGAAGACGATGAGCTGAGGCAGGTCTGCTGGCAGGTTGGGTTCCACTCTCTGATAGAGCAGGTGGTCCAGTCAATATCTGAGTTGTGCAGGCGAAGCCAGGGGAATCCCAGAATGACCGGTTGGTTAGGTGTGGGCAGGAGCAAAAACTGGATGTATTCACCGTAGCCCCCCAGTAGGAGGATGCGCACAGGGCTGGTCTTATTATTCACCTGCTCCATGACGTGCCCATCCAAGGCTCTGGCTGGAAAAGGTGACGACAATGGCTCCAGCTGCAGTCCCAGCTGGAGGGCGAGGTCCTCATCCATGATACTCCCATCCGCCCCAGAGCCAATCTTGATTAGGAGAGGTAGGCAGGCAGGTAGAGTGGGTTGGTAGAGGGGAAAACCAGGAGTGAACTATGTCAGTTTTTCCTTCTTTTCTCTGCTTCCTGTTGCTGACGGTACATCCCAGGAATGGCTAGTCAACTGAAGGATCCGTTTTCTCAAATTTTCTGATGTTGATGAAAGATAAATAAATTCATGTAAATTTATTCCAAGGTAACGTCTGATTAATTTGCAGATTACCACAGTATTGAATAAAATAAATTTACACTGATTTGTGAAATTGTCTCTTTTAAAGACCAGCAAGTCTGTGACAGGTGACTTGCTGTTTGGCTTGCACGTGCAAGTAACAGAGGTTACTATCTAATATAAAAACCCCGTTCTGCTTCATGTTTCATTCATGGATGTATTAGTATGGAACGGGCAGGCTGAGTGCAGCACTGTGACAAAATGATGGACTGGTGTACAATGTTTAAATGACCTTTTCGCTGTGATCTGTTATAAGATGCTCTCCCCTCCTTCTCCAGCACCTGTCCTGTGAGTTTTTGGCATCTCTTTAATCATAATTTTCTTCTCCTGGGAAAGGAGGAGGATCTGACAATTTAGAAAAGCAATCAATCTGCTGTAGGCAGTTATGAGACACCAAAACAAATGCAAATCCTACATCTTCAGAGCATTTGTGATGAAAAAAAATGTATCTCTAATTGTTATTGCTCATTTTAGCTACATAATTGTGATGATTCGCTGCTTTGTCAATTATACACCATATCATTTTGTTTGTATAGAAGACACTAAAATGGTATGATGCTCTCTCAGTCTTATTAAAATATAATAACGTAGAGAATGCAAGACTGTACATCTCTCCCTCTCTACAAGAAAATATTTGATTAAAACCTATCAGTGAACATCGCTACAGTCCAATTTACATCTGAAATCCAAAAATGCACCACTCATCCTACTGCATTATTAGATCTCCTGAAAAGTCAGCACTGTGCCCTTGAAGGGGCTTTCAGCCTGAGGGGCCATTACAAGATTGAAAGAACTCAGCCCATCAAATCTGTAATTGTTTTCATTAGGATTTGTTTTATATCAGAGAGATAGTTAGGGAGCATATTAAATGCTTAATATAACCTGACCACAGGCACATTTGATCAGAACTGCAGTTAAGGGCACAGGACGGCATTATAGGGTAATCTGCAAAGTCTTAACATGAGTCCTCCTGCAGCAGGTCATGTGGTCTTGCTCTTTTTAAAGCACATGTGTGTTTGTGATCACTTTCCGACATACAGTCTCAAAACTTCTGTGCCCTCATTTGCTTTAAATATAACTTATTAAAGATTGTAGAAACCCTACTCACCTCCAATACATCTGCTTCATTACTGATTTTTGTGCACAAGAACTTGTACCAATTCTTTCTTTTTTGTTTAATCTACACATGTATATATATATATATATAAACAGGATTGACAGGTAATCTGTGTAAGGAACTGTTATACGTTTTTAAGTGATACTGTGTTTCAAACCAGTGTTAGTATGTGCAATTGTCTATTTTACCTTTATATTACTATATACTTCTGCTCCACTTAGGAAGAAAATACTAGCGGACAACAGAGAAACATATAAACAAACAAACAAAAAAAAACACTGTTGAAAAATCTAAAAGTATTTTTTAAATAATGAAAATATACTGTCATATTGCAACAACTAAGTGTACAACAATGAAAGCAAACAAAAGCAGGAATATTTGGAAAGATATGACACAATGTTGTTTACATTCAGTTTCATGTTGAGACGACACTTAGATGAATTCCTGGATTTGAAATGATGATTAAGATATAGTCTTCTTTTCGAGTCACATCCCAACATCCAACAAATGAAACCCAACATCCTTTTCAAGAAAACGTAAGAATCCCATCAACATGGTAATCTGCTCTACTGCCAGTGTGGGCCAACGTTAAATTTATACATGACAGTTTTTCAGCAAAACACTGTAATATTAACAGTTTCTGTAATAACTATGCGTAATGTACCCTACATACAAAAAGCTTCAGTAATTGCCATATTTATCAACCCTGAACACTAGCTAAGGATGGAAGGGATTGTTTTGCTCTACAGGTTTTACAGCCCCCTTGAAGCAAATCTGTGATTGGTGATATGATAATGCTGACCTTCCATCCATCTGAGGAGGTTGTGTTGTTAGTATTTATCCAAGTACTGGGTAACATTTAGTGCAGGAGGATTCAACTAACATTCAAACCACGTGCCTTTGCAGGCTCTTAAAACTGCTGTTATTTCATTTAGTTCTTCATTTTCATAAAATAATTACATTTCATTTGCCAGACTTTTTGTATCACCTACCTGTTGAGGGTATATGCTCTGAATACAAATACAAGGAAGACTGCAAAAACACTCATGTTAACATACATGTTCATTAAACACTGCATTTTACTTGTGTCATGTTTGAAAAAAAACACTAGACATCAGGTTGCAGTGAATTAGCATTATCTACTAGGGATGAAAATAAAGTAATTTTCACAATGTGCTGCTGTCTGCCCACCAGTGGCCTATAAAGAAAACAATCACCGCATTTTACAGCTGATTGAAAGTAATCATAAACATTCAGAAAGATCCATATGGCAATTAAAAGTCACACGGCTTTTGAATTGAGCTCTAAGATGATGAGAAGAGGAAAAAAAGGGGATTCTTACCTTCCTCAAAGTGAACATATGTCAAAGCATAGAGGTGTAAGAGAGGAGAAACAGTTGATCTTATTTTCTCTGCAGGCTGTCATGCGTTATTCTGTACGCCCCATAAAGCACAGAGAGAGCCTCCCTCCCTTCCTCCCTCCCTCCTGCCATCCTCCTACCTCATCGGTGCAAAGGAAGTCACACAGAAGCCCATCCGAAATGAGCCTTCCAGGCCCCGCCCCCGGCCCCAGCAGCACATACCTGTTAATTAACAAAGCTAAACAAATATTAATAACTGTAGCAAAAAAAAAAAAGGCCATGGTTTAGATGTTGGCCCACATTACAAGTAGCATTTAGGTGTTTTTAATAAGTAAAGCCAAATGGATCAATTGCTTATTCTCATGAACAGTCTGTGTGATATTCTCACAAATGATCAGTTACTACACCAATACCGCATTCCTACTCACACAACCCATTACTGTACTGTATAAGACTGTAAAGCGGAAAATCGTCAGCTTTGCATTGCATCAGTTAAGTACTCATAACACTTAAAATTCATGTCTTAATTTCTTCAATGTTATACTTTATCCACTCAGCCAGTTGGTTAAGGTTAGTGTTAATGTCTGTGTCAGTACTAGCTAGGGTTCCTAATGCCAGTGAATGTTGGATTGAATAAGTTCAATGAATGCATTGCCCTCCATTTTGAATTCGATTGTTGTTCAGTTGCTCAAAGTATAGTGAATGTTCTGACACATTCATGTTTCTGTTAAGCTCAGTGGATAGGGTTGTCCTCTGATCGGAGGGTCGGCAGTTTGATTCCACCTTACTGTCAGGATGTCACTGTGTCCTTGGGCAAGACACTGAACCCCAAATTGCTCCTGATTCTATGTTACTGGTATGTGAGTGATTTTCTAGCTCCCAACTTTGAGGATACTACACTTCCAACCATGTGTGAATGTGACAAAATTTGAAAGCACTTTGGGAAGTCAAATGAAATTGAAAGCCACAATATAAAGTCTACGTACCATTATTAATAATTAGGCCAAGTCTTTGCACGCAGAATATTCAACGACGTAATGGAATGATTGTGATGAAAAGGATTATATTCATGCTCCTAAGAGGTTGAATCCTTTTCGATTTAATAAATTTAAATGCGACTTTCTAGACCAGTCAATGACAGTATACCGCACCTTGCTGAGGGTTGTAAGTATTGCAGTATTATCAGTGAACTATGGGGACAGCTGAACATCGCACATGCAGTATGTAATTGTTAAATACGTGATTCTAAAATAATAGACGTTAATCTGCTGCCGTGACAGCCTCCACTCCTCATTAAAGGCTTTCAACCAAATTTGCAGGGATTGTGTGAGGGCAGTCCAGCACATATGTTGTTTGATAAGGTCTGGCTCACAGTTCACAGTGTTCCAGTTCATCCCATAGGTGTTGGGCGGGGTTGATGACAGTGCCTAGTGCAGGCCAGTGCAGGGACAACTTCTTCCTTTTTGAACCTGCCTTGGCTCACTGTTTTGTTGTAGGAAAGGACCGATAACACAAATATTGCTGAAGTGTTGTAAACACACCGTCGGGAGGTCTTTCAGTCAGTCACAGGATGAGCGATATGTGCTGCTCAAGGAGCTGAGGGAAATTGCTTGGTTCTGCCACTGTCTTGTTTCACTTTCTAAAGAGATAACTTGAATACTGAGGTAGAACCCTAATATGGTTGGGAGGGATGTGGCACATCACTAATGCCTAGATGACAAATAAGCTTATTAGCTTATTTCTTAAAACGGGTTATTGTTTCAGGTTGAGTTATTCATGACTTCTGCAACGGTTCGACCGGACCTACAGGGGTGTCAGATGCTGCTGAGGGCCCCGTCAGCGCAGTTATCTACTTTGAGATATTTTTTTTTCCACATCTGTCTCAAATGTCAGGGCGATGCAATTCATCCTCAGATGACAAAGCTGTCTCATAAATTTGCTGCCGCCGGGTGTATTGATTTACCATATGGATCCTTACAGTCTGTGAGTTTACGTTGCATCTTTGAAGGTTCATCTGGGGGTGTCCTTGTATTGTGCTAAATCTGGGCTCCTTGTTGTATTCATCTGAGTTTAAGAATGTGTTTCTTTTCTTTTAGGAATCGATGGGATTTACATTAATCATCAAAAATGAGAATAGTAATACCTTAAAAGTTTTCCTTGGATTTGTTCTTTCACTGATCTAATTACCAAAGAGGTTTATCACCACTCAGTTTTGAACTTGTTAATCTTTGGATCTTTGAGTGTTGGTTTCAGCCTGCAAATCCGTCTGGCTCCAGGCTTTCTGAGAACAGCAAATAAACACTAAAACCTCTTGACGCCTGAATTTATTCACAATTATATAAAAAAAAAACAATTATTTGTGGTTTTACTTTCAAGCTGATGCTATCTCGGCTGCAGTCTGAATTCAAGCAGGTATGATGTTAATTCGCAACGATCGGCGTTAAGGGGATAATCTATTCTAAATTCAACGCATGACGCTACAAAGTTCAAATGGAATTGATGCCAGACAGACAGGAGCGCCACAGTCTTGTCAAAGCCATCAATCTACTGTATGGACTGGCATTTTTTTCCACTGACATTCATGGTTCTTAGAAGACGTATCCTTTTGAACTTGCCAGTGCCAGGATCTTTACTCCAGCGCCAGTTTGTTTTTTTAAATTAAATATCTAGCCAACCGTCGGATAGAATGCCATTAAGTTTTCTACAGAACAGAAATGAAGACATACTTTCCCATCAGCCTCAACTGTACTTTGTACAACGGTACTGGTATTTGCAATAGATATAAAACATTTTTTAAAATATATCCTGTTTACACTATTCCTATTTTGTGTTTACACATTTATGTTTATTTTTTACACCTAAAAAAACACACAAAAAAACCCCTGAAGATCATTGATTGCCACCACTAATTTAAAATGATTTTGCGTGACAGTTTAAGGAAATACAAAAAATTCAAAGTATCAAAAAATAAAAAAAGAAATGTAAAACAAGATAAAATAAATACAAGTGTAAACAGTGCACATGGAAGATACATTTTAATTAAAACAAACAGAAGTTGTGTGGTTTGACAATACGGAAGCGTATTACATTAACTTTCAAAAACTTTTTTTGGCCCTGTTTTTCTGAATTTCTGACTTTTTATCTTGGAAATTCAGAAAATCAGAGCTTGATTTCACGTGTCATGGCGCCTGTTTAGTTCAGTCCAGCTTTATTTTGGCTTGGGGCTAAGACTGTGGTAGATACTGGGAGAGCACCGGTGAGAGTGATGCGATCTGGTGGTCACGTCGGCTCAGGGTGGCTCTGTTTTTCCAAATTTTCGTGATAAAACGTCAGAAATTCAGAAAAACAGAACCAAAGAAATGTTTTTTTGTCAAGTGAATGCATTTACGCTTCTGTATGAAAATCATGTATTTAAATTTAAAAAAAAAAAATGTATCCAAGGGCTCTTTAATAGGATCCAGGCAGCCAGGGTGTAGAAACTAAAAGCAAATTTTCCAGGGTTAGTACAAACTTAAGGGACTTGCAATGATGATTAGTCATTAGACTAACTTTGATAAGCACCAGATGACAAGTTAAGCAATGTAGATAAATAAAACAACAACGTTAGAATGAGGGCCTTGCAAATTAACCAGTATATGTCTATAATGTTTCACAGACACAGAAGCAACTATGAAAAGGTTCTGTTGGCTCTCAGTTATCCACCTTAGAGGAGGTGGTGGAGCAGAGGATGTCGACCAAACTGCTGGCCATCATGAGCAACACCTCCCACCCTCTCCGTGAAACTGTGAGCATTCTGAGGAGCAGCTTTAGCAACAGAATCATCCAACCCCTATGCTACAAAGAACGATAGAGGATGTCGTTCCTCCCCAGTGCAATCATGATTAATTTCATTCATATTTTCAGTGTAATTACACATAAAAACAAGCTTTTTTTTTTTTTTTTTAAATGTTCCATTGGGAAAATACTATGAAACATTTATAATTAAATATTTGATATTTAGTCTACCTCATTATTGTAAAGAGGACATAATATTAGAAAATTCTTTCAGTTGGCTGCAAAACAATACAGTTAGAAATGATCAAAATCATCCACCTTCAGAATAAACATGTGCCGTATAACCTTCGTCAGGGAGGATTTATTGTAGGGCTGTTGCACAAGACTGCATTAATTGTTGCTCAGCGTCTCTGATAAAGAGGCAAGTTCAGTTTTTAAACATTATAGGTAATTATTTGCTTTTGTGAAGGCTGAATTGGCCGAAATGAAAAGGGTTCTCCAAAAAATGTTAGCAAGCACTGAACTTCAGCTCTATTACTGTTTTCAGATATTTTGACAAAATAAGTGCAGCTAAACATAGAAACAACCTGACGTCAAGGCACCTCTAATATGTGTTAAGTTGCTCTGCATGAAGATCTAAGCGGCGTAAACGCTGTGAGGAGGGTTTTTTTGGTGGGTAAGAACGCATTTGTCCTCTTTCTGAACCCATCCATTCAATGGCATTCTATCAGATACGGAAACAGAGGAGTTTTGCAGAAAACGCCTGTCTCGCTGCGTTGAAATGGTATGTTGACAGTTTTGTTTAAGGTTTAGGGAATGACTCAAGCGCTCCAGCTAGTCTTAAGAGCTCACTAAGAGAAGTGTTTTATTTTTCTTGTCATTGTCTGGTCTCTCTTTTCTTCATCTGTGCGATTCTACATGCCAGGCTGCTTAATCTGTGGAAACGCCCACCAGTGCTTTCGTAAGAATCCAATGCTGTGACCTTGCTGCTCTGAATTTGAACTAAAAAATGTGACTTGGTCAGTCACATATCCAGTGGGCAGGAAGGTTTTTGCATGTAGTATTGAGCTCAGCCTGCAGCATTGTTTGTTTACCCCATGTTACCCTTCTCAAAAAAATTCCCTTTAAAGGTCAGGAACTTGGCCTCAGGCAGACATCTCACCGTTACTGTGTCGTAGCGCTAAGGGCATCCTCTCCTCACATCACAGGCGTCAGACATTAAACTGATTACATTTTAAGTTGAATCCTTTTTTTCCTTTCACTGCCAGGGAAATGCAGACGAGCACAGTTCCAGCCTTGGCCCGGCAGAGGGAAACACATTTCGTTGTTATCAGCTTCAGTTAGTTTAATGCTAAATTATTCATAGGGAGGTAACGGCTTGCCGTCATGAGATTAGCGCGCTTTATTGTTCATCCACTTGGCTGCTCGGAAGCAGCAGCAAGGCCAGCTGAACACCAGCATCCTTGATAATTTCTTTAATGAGGAAAAGAAGCATAGCATTCAGGAACTATTTACAAAGCTCCTTAAACATTTAATACACTTAGCTGAGCAAAAACTGCTGCATCCAACTTGGGAATATCAAAAGGAAATTAAGCATCAAGTTGGTTTTACCATAATAAAACACAGGATGTAGACTTAATTGAATCTCATAACATTTTATTGACCTGTAAGAAAATAACAATTATCTTACAGGACTTTTACAAAGATTTTATCTCTCTAATGAAAAACTCTTGCATGCTTATTCAGTAGCTGAGGTACCTTTGGAAAAGCTTATTTTCTCAATCCAGCGGACAAAATCTTATCACTTTGTTCTGTCTAATTGTCCTGCTGCGTAGTGCTGTGCTTGCATTTTACTTTCGTAAAGATATGATGTATCACTGTCTATTGGGGTGCTTTTCAACCTCTATTTGTCATGTCACAGACAATAATGTGGAACATTATGTGCAATGTTGGAATATCTGTAATGTTTGAAATATTACAAAAATGATGTTCATTTAGTCTCCAAATAAAGTTTTACATATTCACTTCTGTTTAGAGACTTTGCATGTTTGTGTATATTGGTATCCAAGCTGCAGCGATGACATATGGAAAACTTGGTGAACTACTCTGAGGCCTTACTGTTTTCGTTTTTCCTATGTGAGACGGCCTTGACAAGCTCAGTGCAAAGGGGTGTGACAAAGGCAGAGTGACATTACATTAGGTAGTGCTCTCCGTAGTGGAGTGAGGTTTGCCACATTCCACTAAAGAGCAATCCAAAATCTTTTCTGCATTAAATGCTAATTGTATTCTGCTTTCCAGCCAAACTCTGGCAACCAGCCGTGTTTGCCAATGGGACAAAAGTCGCATCAGCATCCAAGCGTGTGTTTTTGCATTAAAAAATTTATGTATTCAAAAGTGGGTCAAACAATTAGTGTAAAGTGATAAGGTTTGTTCATGACAAACCCACAGAGAATCAATCTTTAAGCACACTGTTTAGGCTTTGTAGCAAATGGTAAAAAATATTTAGCAACTAAGCAGTGAAAACAAAGACATTTTGACTTAAGAGGCATAAAACTTCATCATTAAAAGTAAATTTTAAGGCAGCCTGGTCACTCAAAACATAATTTTGAAAGTCCTGCTCCTGCCGTCGATTAAACCCTTAAAAACAAATTTCTGTTTCTCCCCCTCAGCTTCCGACTTTTAAACTAGTCTACTGTACACTGCACAGTGGCAAGTTCTGACATTCTAGTAATTCAGCCATACATGATTAAACCAAACCTTAAGTCGCAGGATGGAGAGGAGGAGCTACAAGTTGGTACTGTAAGTTGGTACAACTGTAAGGATGTTTCCAAGTTAAAGTTCCGCAGTGTTATGCCCAGTCTTCGGAATTGATTCCTTTCATATTTTTAAGATGTTTGAATTTGTTTTTTGGCGACTGTCATTGGTCGATTGTAGGAGAGCAACAATCCTCAGCCATGATGCTTAATGCGTATTTTGGTCATGTTGTGTGTCATTTTACATGAATACTATATGGATGTTGACTAGTTTAAAAACGTGATTTTCATCAGTTTCAGTTTCATTTTCCTCAGGCAATCCTGGAATTAAAACAATGACTTCATTTTTACATCTGGTTACATCTATAAAGACATTCATGCATTTAGCAGCTTAATGGGATGAGAGTTAGTGGAGACCAAATCATGACAAAACAACTCAAATAAATATTGCCTCTGTAGGTGAATGTTTGCTAACATGGTCATTCAAGGAAAGTAAGAACAATTTGGATCATATGATGATCTTCAGCTTTGCGACAGCTCTTAGTGCAATATTCTGCTCCTGTTACAACTTGAGCATCAGGCATACATGATCAATTTCCCAGCATTCTCAGCAACCAGTTTGATACCCTAACTTGTTGACACACATGAAGCTTGAGGTATGAAGCTGGACAGCACATTGTGGACATGCCGATGGATGCCTGTTATGCCATGGGACTTGTTTGGGTAAGAAGATATGATGAATCTAATTAATCATGGAATGCATGCATTCCACTTACTGATGAGCAAATGGAATTTCAAAAGAGCACTTCTGTTTCATTAACCTACAAAGCCTCTGGGATTTACAGAAAACCAGGATTAATCAACCGGTCAGGAGACCAAGAGGAACCTAAAGGAATGGAAGTGAATTACAAAGACAGACAGGTATTTAATGGCCAGCCTAACCAGTTTTTGGTGCTTCTGTGGTGGCTACATTTGATGAGTAAGCAGGTAAACAGTTCTTTCAATCCATGCATGTGTACTATGACTTCTCCAATGGCCTGTTTGCTCAGGTTAAAAGTTCTTCACTTTAATGTTTTCAAAATTTAAGTTAAAGTTTTCGCTCTGCGAAACGATAGATTGAAATTATTTATTGATTGTATTTGCTGTGAATTCTCTAATGGTTGCTGTGTGGTTTATGATTTTTTTTTTTTTTAACAGCGAACGGGAGATATTTTCTTTTTTTCATGCCTCATTATTGTTACAGTCATATGATTCAAACATAGGTTACATATGTTACCTGATAGAAACTGATGATTTACTGAAAAATGTCCAACACCAGTTAAAAGGGGAAGACAGTGATATAAATATGGGTATCTTATTAATATATTTAATACATTTTCTAAGCTGGATTCATCAAGGATGCATAAACAAACCAACCATATGTTGTACTAAGTACATAAGTGCACATCACTGTACGTACTTATTCTTACAGATATGGATATGGACTTACTCACTTTTACCAAATAGATATTTTATCTTATTTTACTTTTACTAAATATGGTCTTTGTGGAAGAAGTGAAGTGAAGAAGCATCACAGCCCTAAAATAAATCATACCTTCCTGACGAATTCCTTTTTCATGAGTGAACATCTTGTGAATTTTAAGAATAGGATGGTGCAGCAGTTGTAATATCTTCTATGGCAGCAGGCATGGCTTTGGCATCAGATCTGGTATTCATCACCAGCTCTTTTTGGAAGCCAGTGGCCGTGTTATTAAAAAGCTATGAGGCATTTTGATTGATGGTTCAACGAATGTGCATTTCATTTTTCAGGACTTTTAATTCATTTGATCGTATCTTTTTTTTATTAAATGTATCTGTCTGGCTATTGCAGTATGAAGAAACTTTCAGTATCTGTTGTTTTTTCTGTTGACTGTTTTTGTTTTGTTTTGTTTTTTCGTTCTAATTCAAACGTATGTATCTCTCTGCCAATATAAATGACCAAGTTCTAAGAAAAATGATAACCTTAAGTTACCTGAGTTTTAGTTTGTGTCCTGAGTTAGTTAAGAAATAAACTTTGAATTGTAGATTATATTTCCTGATATAAAGTTTTCCACTACATTGTCTATTGTTCTCAATTTCTGAACTGTAATGTCTTTTTAACGATATTAGATACAGTAGGTCTCAGTGCACAGAAAAATAAAACCCATAGCATATAGCAATATTGCAAAATCAACAGAGTTGATTCAATACCTAAAGAGTTATGTAAATGTAACACTTTGAAAGTGTGTATATTTTTCCACACTGCATTAAAAATACATTTTCAAAGTGTTTAATATCTTTACACCATGACAGAGTTCCGGCAACTCCCTTAATAGCTGAGGTTTAACACTTGTTAAGTGTTCATTTTACATAACACCAATGAGTAGTATCAAAAGTTACTGACCACCCATGTTAAAAATCATGTTATTGAACTTATTAACATGTCCATGTCATGCTGTTTATGTACAGTGGCACATATTTTTTTTTCGAAATAAGCTGTCAGTGTCATGACTGAGGATTTCTGCATCATTTCTGCAATCCACCATTGAGAGTCTCAAACGAATTCTCACAGCTGGGGCGTTTGCAGAGAATATATAAGGAACCAATTCTGATGACTCGGAGGGTTGGGCGTAATGTTGTAGGAACAAAACTTGCATGCATCAACTTGTAGGCCAATCTGTACAAGTAGCTCTTCTTCTTCTTCCTGGGAATCAGTGTTAGATTCATACATGTATGGCTGAATTACTCCAATGTAACAACGTGTCACTGTGCAGTGTATAGTAGTTTAAGAGTCGGAACAGGACCGAGCAGGTAAGGCTGACTCGCTCCAGCTGCAAGTTAGGGCCAGGATCACAGTAGCACATTCAAACTGAGAATCCCCACAACCTAGATTACAATGTTGTTACCATATTTAAAATTTATAAAATTTAACTCAAAGTTAAACTCTACAAAAGCCACAATATGTTTATTGTGAAATCTTATTCCCAGGTCATCAATCACTGACACTTGGCCCCTGCTACCGTCCCAAAACATCAGTGTTTGACAATCCAAACTCAAAATATTACAAATAGTTTCTTTAAAAGTTGATTTGCGTTTCACTAACACTGCGCTCAGTTTATAATCCACAATTTGACTCTGCCAATACAATCTTAATAACTCCCTTAGCCAAAGTTACATTAAATTGTGCTTAACAGTCTCCTTGTAATTTCTCTGTGAGATAAATATTATTGTCATTAGTCTACATTCTCTAGCTACACATATGACACAGATTCTTCTTCTTCTCAGTTATCAAGGTAATACAGCTGTACTGAGCTTGACAGCTGATCAGCATTTACCTGCAGAAATAGCAGTTAAGTCTCTTGGCAGAAACTTACTGACTTAGATTTACTGTCACACAAATGTCCTTTGTCAATATTGGAGTAACGTGTAATCAAATCCAGGTAAAAGAGAAGAGTAGCTGTATGGTCTACTTCATCCCTTCAAACACTAACATGTAGATCTTCTGTGACTAATATTATGTTGTAAAATAAAGACTGTCAAGTTGTGTTCAGAATATGACAATAGGAAATAGACACCCTGTTTCTCATTGTGAGGAATCACTATCTTGTAGTTGAGTTGCACTGAGAGTTGTCATCACTCTACATTCCACTCCAACATTTTTGACTTTGCTGTGATCCCTGGTTTCCTGTGGTTGTAGAAAAGTCACTCCAGGCTGAAACTTCTTCTTTCAGCAATATGTTTTTTATTTTAATGCCAGCTGGCAGCTTCCCAAAATGATGTGGGTGTGGTATTGAGTGACTTTCTGCTTTATAAAGTAGGTTTTAATACGTGATAAGGGTGTGATATTTTAAAAAAAATCAGATGCTAGCAACATAGGGATGTTGCTGTTATTCTATCAGAGCGTTGGTTTTAGCGATGTTTGGATGGATTGTGGTGAAATTATGTCCTGGAATTGATGGTCCTCAGAGGATGAACCGTACATGTTGGTGAACGTTTGTGTTTATCATATGAAACGTCTCAACATCTACAGAATGGTATTTGGCTCATATTATTGCTAAATGAATGCAGGTGCTAGCATTCAGTACGTGCCGTCTTTTAATCGTGTCATTATTTTTAAAGAGCAAATTATTACCAAGAGATTATTACAGTTTACTGAATGCAAAACCAACCAGACACAAAAAACGTTTTTCTTTTGACAGGCAAAATTAATGTCCACCTGTGGCTCATAGGAAGGTCGGACTCAGACTCCTCTTGAACATCTTAGGACGTGCAGTATAGGGTGAATATGTAAAAGAACAACAAACTATGAGATCATGGTGTCTCACACTGCCGCTAAACATAGTTAGCTGGCATGGCAGAATAAATTCTTCATATCCTGAACTTGCATAGTAGACCTATGTGCCAACCCTACCCTTGGCAGCAATGTGACTTCCTCAAAAATAAAATAGAGATGATGATAGTTATGTGTCCATTTAAATTATAGCATTTATGACGCATCTAGAGCTGACCTCTGAATGTCTAGAACTGAAGTTGAAAAGATGTCCACAAATGATGTTGTGAGAATTTTCATTTCCAACCCTCCAACTCCAAGGATGTCACTTTGATGTCCACTTAGAACATTTAAAAGATGTATTAAAAGGTTGTTGCACAAACTTTAATTGTGGCTCTTGAGAGGACATCTTTTGGACAAGATAAAGATGCTAAAATGATGTATTATGTGGTTTTACTTAGTGGGTAATTTGCTTTTGTACGACCTTCAACTCACTGTTCAGTTTTATTGTCCTCATCCAACTGTATGTCCTTCTATATAAATGCAATAAGTGCTACAGCATGTTAAACCAGAATCAAATGCCTCCTTTGTGCACAAATAATGATCATAAACAAAGTTTATTATGATCATTAAATACTTGGCCAATGATGATGATTCTGATTAGGATTATACATTAAGAGAAGACCACAGTAAAGTATTTAAGCTGCACCTGGAGCTCCTAAATATGTGAGTTGCGCAGCTTCATGGTTTGTTTTCGAAAGACAGATGACTCATTTGCAGCAGTATTTCCTGAACTGTGTGACCTCTCTTCAACTTCCTATCTGATTCTGACTCCCGCTGAAAGAAGAGGGGGCCGCCTGCATGAGGATGCTGCAAAGGCTGTTGCGATTAGTTAAGCACAGGAGCAATCATTTCTCACGTTACTCTGGGTGATATGATTTCACTGGAGCTCATTGTGCCTTCAAATCTGGTTGTTAAATGTTTACGGCCATATCGAATGCAAATGTCTGTGAATAACAATGCTGAATGACTCTAAATAGGTACAAGTCTGACATGATATCAAGAAAACAATTTCAAGTTAGGCGCTGCTTTGTGGGAACGTGAATTGCTGAAACTGGGACCTTAATTCACACACTGAATAGGGTAATAGGGTAATCAGGTGACATGGTCAGAGTTACAGAGTAGTGAACAATATGTATGTTTGCAAAATTGAAATGGTTTCTCAGAAGCTGCAGTCTATGTATTTTCTGTGTCAGAGCTTTGAGTGGGTTTTAAGTGTTAGTAGCAATTTCACACCAAAATCGAAGAGTCACCATATAAAGTATGGAAATCTGGTGAAAATAGCCTACAGATTCCACATATTCATTTGTTTACAACAATCAGAGCTCTTAGCAAGAGGAACATTATCAGTCATCAATTTCCACGTCGTCGTGCACTAATTGTGTGATTAATTATGTATTATGTATTTAATTAACTATGTATGTGCATATTATTATGTGAACACTAATTATGTGACTGCCATGACCGACGGTCCTCTTTGTGTGAAGCTCCACCTGAAGGATCCTTCTCTGAAATTACAGTGCCATTTAGTTTCCACTTGGGTGAAAAGCCGCAGAACCAAATGAAAACTGGCTTTTAAAAAATCTTTAGATGATGCATTTTTTGAAGACTGTCTGCCTGGAATCCTTAGTTAAGGACCCTCGTCTTCCATTACCACTTTTAGCCCTAAAATAGTCACATGCTGTATTTGTGGGCTTACACGTACAGGATCTTTGAGACAAAGAAAGCTGCACACTGCTGCAGCATGTAACACTTATTTGTTGTATTTAATCCCTCAAATTAAATACAACAAATACTGTTGGGTTTTGCTGAAAATGTTATGTCAGTGTTTTTACTGGTTATATATAAAAGACATGAATAAAAAAAATAACACACACACTCAGAAAAAGAAGACCAAGGAGTGCTCTGCACACATTTGTTAAGACAGTTGCAACCAGGGCTGTGCCAATCTATCATTTTTTCTATTAGTAATTTAACCTCACAGTTATTTTTAAATTATTATGATTATTATAACAAAACAGAAGCGTTAACGAAATCATGGTATAATATTACATTAATCAACAGCTGTGGTGATGAATGGATGAATGAATAGGTGAAAAACTACAGAGGGAGAAGCAGAAGTGAAAAAAACCCCAATAAAAAAGAACAACATAACAGCATCACACAAATAATGAGAAAACTAATGAATACTATATATACTATATTGTATATAAATATACAGTAAAAAAATTCAACTGGTACTTTTGATTCTTAAGTATTTAAGTCTTTTTCTCAAGTAGTGTTCCTATCTTTCATGTCTATCAAAAGTATTTTTTCAACACTTATATTTATCGCTTTTTTTTTTACTCAAGAATGACATTTGAGTACTTGTCAAAACACTGCACGTCACTGATCATTAGCGAAGTTTGCACACTGAGGATGTGGGTGGAAAACCTGAGAAACTGCTGCCATGCTTGTGACCTGATCGCAGCCATTCGACAGGACTTGGTGCGCATGCGCATTTCGCCAAGATGAGGAAGTCGACAAAGTAGATGTGGCAGTGCGGAGGAGCAGGTTACAACATTTATGCTGTTACCAAACTTTACCTACAGTCAAGGTAAGTTAGGAACAAGGGGGATGAAATGGCTTTCTAATTGACGTATTCGCGCATGTCATGTTACGGAAGCTAACTAGCATTTGATAGCGTAACTTTTAAGAAGCTAGCGAGGCAGCTAATTATTAGGAGTGTTTATTAATACCTTACACTGACCTGAGACAAACCAGATTATATCTAAGTTGCTCGGCAGTTATTATTTTAGTGTTTAGGGTTCAGAAACCTCAGATAATAGCCTGTTACAATTTCTCAGTGACGCACTGAAACTACCGTTACATGTTGGTGATTGATTTAACGCCATCTAATCAGGCCAGTAGCTACTTTTTGTTTGTTCTAGTATCCTTATAAGACCATTCACTGGAAGACACAGAAAGTGTGCCACAGTTGCAGGAAAGTTTAATAAAAAGTTTCTGCTGTAGCACCTTAAATTCATGGGATTTATGAAGTCGCTGGTACAGTCTAAAATACATTTCTTAGGTTTGTTTATTATTCAAAGCTTGAGAATTATGAAACCACCCAATTACGCAGACCCTGGCTTTTAGATATGCTCTATCATAGATTGAAATTCCCGCAGTTGCAGTTTCCCTCCACACTGTTAAAAGTACTGTGCAAAAAACAGTCTCGAGTCTCCTGTTTTACTAAGTTTACAGTCTACAGTCTGTCAGCATTTTAACATCTTTTAAAACGCCACAGAATTTATGTTCAAGCTTAAAATGTAGACCCTTCCTCAAGTTATCAAAACCCTTAAATTCACAGAACCAGGGCAGAGGATATGATCTCAGGGTATGGTAGCTGCCTGCAAACCTAATGGAAAACATTACGATAACAGATACTGTATACCTTTTACACAAATTCACATCTGCAAAGTACAGTCACGTTATACATTGATGGATATTAAAACATCTGAATTATATAAGTGCAAAAACACATGGAGATTTAATTTTAATGCATCACCAACATCATGAGTAGTATGATCTTGTTAAAAGCGGAAGATGAAGTGAAAGATGGAACAAATCATCCAAACTAGAGGAATGTTGGAAACCTGGAATGTTGCTCAAATGCTGACCAAAATGGCTAAAATGTTCTTAAGAAGAGGTGACTGTGGGAATTAAAAGGGGGCACAATAAGCATCTTATGTTCTAGAATTTGTTAAGATATAATGTGTTAAGAGATTTTGGCTCGCTGCTTAACTATCATCTAACACACCTGGGATTTTAAGATGTATTTTACCATATTTTAAAAAATCAACTTGCAGAAAGTTGTTTGACAACAGTTACGGATTAAGGTCGAGACAGGAATCAAACATGACAGTGGAGTTATTACAGATGAGTGACTTTGTGTGCCTCTCTTTCCAAACAGGTCCCATTATGAAGGCAGCTAGAAGCAACATGTTGGGTGCTGGAACATCCAACAACAAGGTCAAGTATTCACGGCTTTCTGCTGATGACGACGGTTACATAGACTTACAGGTAAGACACTTGTTCTTCGTCTTTGGTCACTCTTCAACCCCCTACATGATCTTCAATGTTTTCTTATGCCGTCCTATAAATTATTAAGGAGCCTGGTAATCAGTAAAATTTTTACTGCCTCCTCTGGTAGTTAAATCTGAGTTCAATCCTAATTGACATCTTCCTTGAAATGTTAAAACAAGTCTTCTTTGATTGCAAAACAAAGGTCTATTTAACTTGTTTCTTCTCTGTTTCTTTCGTATTGTATTTTGTCCAACAATTTTACAGTTCAAGAAAAGCCCACCAAAGGTCCCATACAAGGCGATTGCACTGGCAGTATTCCTGTTCTTGATTGGCTCCTTACTGATAATCTTTGGCGCTCTTCTCCTCTCAGGAACCATCGAGGTCGAGGTGAGTTGGTCCGTTACTGTAATCCGTACAATTGCCTCATTGCATTGGCGGGTCTCAAGTCCAGCTTTTATCTTGAGTCATTGTAGTTCGATTACATTCTAAATGTGTTCTGTGTATATAAACTGAAACAGGAATTCTTGTCCTGTTGTCAAGCATGTCACATTTTCCCCCAGTGTTTGGGTTTAAAGCTGACAGTTAATATCCTGTCAGGTTTATTCCCATAGTACAAGTCTCCTGAAAATCCAGTTTTGACAGAAATGTTTCTAGCTTAACTGCCTCCCTCCTGTCTGTTGATAGTAAAATATATGTCTTCCTTGGACCTCTGTTTCTACGGTATGTATATCTAAATTCCCAACCAACTCTGAAAACAGACTGACTGGCTGACTTAAGACCGTCTTGGATCGATTTTAATGCTAAAAGAATGGTTTTCCATTTAGGGATGTGTGTTGCCTACTGTATCGGCACAGAAGTTGTAGAACTGCAATGATCCAGTAATTGTTCAAAACCAAACTAGTAACCATATGTTTTAATACTTCAATTCTTTTAGTCAATTTTAAAGAAAAAAATGTTCTAAAAAAGCTGTAAAGTTTTTGGAAGCCATTTGAAGACTTTATTTTGAAGCCTGGCAATTACGTATACATATATTTTTGGACATTTTATAGACTATACAATCAATCGTTCAAGTCCACAAGAAGTAGGAGTAAAATTACTATTTGTTTCCACATATTTACATGTTTTCTGTACAAGCAGTAAGGTTGGCGGGGGTTGTTAGCCAATAGTGTTAGGGCTGAGAGTGTATTACAGACCGCATAATGCAGCTAGATTTTAGGGGTGTGACAATATGGCGTGGATCCCCATAATCGCATCGCAGAGCCTCAATCAAATTGGATTTAAAAATGTGTATTTTGATATACTCATACAATTGAATATCTAGATCAACAAATATCTACTTACTTCACAAGAATTGTCCAAGAAATATGTGGTAACACATCAGTACCGGTAATTCAGTACACTACCACTCAAAGAATTAATTAGTAGGAATTTGGGTATATTAATGTATTTTGATACACATTGAATGCATGTGTATTGTAATTTGTATTGAAATGAGAATATAGTATACGTAGTCACACCACTACTAAATTTCCAGCTAATTATGCTTGACTGAGGCTGCACTGGGAGCTCAAAAGATTTTTTAAAAGACTTTCCAAGCAGTTCCCTGTGGGAACAAAGAAAGCATCCAATGACAAACTGATGCAGGCTAGAGGCCAATCTGATGACAGGGAAAATAAAGTACTGCCATGGTAGTTTTCTTGGTGGGTTTGGCTCCTGGCATC
>KV751320.1:13628532-13639359 GCA_001698575.1 Mola mola | reverse complement strand
ATTGCTTGTCATCAAACTGACCTCAGTTCCTCTTTGAGGCTGCATTCAGCAGCTTTCTGATCCTGGCACAGTTATTGTCAGCTAACGGTTACTTCAGCAACAAGTCAGCCATGTGATGATGTAAAATATTAGGTTAAATCTATGCTGCTATAGTTGAAGATTGATGGATTGGCGGAACATGAAATTTTGTCATACTGGAAGAAAAGATATAACAGGATTTTGATACTTTCTCCAGTTCTTCTCCAGTCATTTTCTATTGGTTTCAGTGTTAACTGATCAAATGTTTAACGTTGTCTTAACATTGGCAGTACATAAAATAGTTTGAATAAAATATTTTAAACTCCGCCAAATTTTCATTTAAGTCAGCAAGTATCCAATCATTAAATAAGTAAACATGACATTTAATACGACAAAGCATTCTGTGCCAGCATATCCTCTGAAATTTCAGCTTAAGTCATAATTAAAACTCTTAGGCTGTTTGTGAGTCTCACCTTTAAATACGCCTAACTGAGCCGTTTTCTTGACATTTTACTGCCTTGCTTCCAATGCTTCCTTTCTGCTATTGCTTTTCCTGGCCATGCTGTTTTTACTTGATAATTCTGATATTTCATACACCAGAATGCCAAGTGGCTGTACCCCTGCTGTGATTTCTGCCTCTTTAGCTCATGACTCCATGTGGGTATTTGCACATACTCTATTTGTAATTGTCAGTAGGAGGTTAATGTTTTTTTTTTTTCCCCCCACAAGCCTGCACATAGTGTTTGGAGAAAATGTGATTGACATAAAGGTATCATCAGAGTGTTTTAGCCATCTACTTGCCAATTAGCCCGCCTGAAGTAAAGTTGAAGCAATCTCTAATTGAAGAAAAGGATGTAGACAGCTTCTAAAGCAAGAAATTGTAGGAGTTTTTTTAGCTGAAAGATACTTTTTTGTCTTAGCTGTTGCAGCTGATTTTTTTTTTATGTGCGTTTGAAAATAAGGTCAAGGTCTTCAGCTTAGTGAAAATACATTTTGAGCACAATCCACCACAACAGTGGCAAAAAAACTTTCTAAGTAACTTCTTTTTATCATGAATAGAAGCTTTAAAACGAATGCAGCAGTGCACCTTTGAAAGAAAACTTGAGTGAGTTACAGTAACTTGGTGCCCAAGACTGCCATCTGGTGGTGAAACAACCCGCAGTCTCTATGGTATTCATAGAGAGTGCCTTTGCCTCCCGCGGGTTAGCTCATGTGAACATGAAGTGACTGCTGATTTATATGAAAGCAAACCTACATGGTAGCAGCCACATGAAGTCATTATGTCTGTGGTTGCTTCCTGAGCCCCCGTGTCATGTTCTTGACTTGCTGGCAGGTGATTTTTCGATACGTATATCAAAGCCCGTGGAGCACATTAATCTTGCTTCTCCCAGTATCTCATTAACAACCAATGACTTTCCAGTTTCCAAGGAAATAGTGGGCCTGAAAAACACTCATGTTAAATTTTTTTTTGCTTGCCAGTTGAAAGAAACGCCAGCTTCTAACCTCTCATCACTTCTCATTGTCATTTACAGCATCCGGACCGCACCATTCCTGTCATTGTGATAGGACTGCTCGTGTTCCTGCCTGGGTTTTACCATTTGAGAATCGCCTACTATGCTGCTAAGGGATACCGTGGTTACTCCTATGATGACATACCAGATTTTGGCGACTGATTAGCGGAGAGGACACCCCACCATCCCCCCCTTTAGCCACACTGACTGTTGCCTGCTGTTTACTTTGTGTTTCTGAATGTTTGCAGCAAAATTAGATCGAAGCTTAATCATCAGGCTTTATCTGCTCTGCCATACGGACTTGTGTTTTTTCACAGGTGTGCCATTACTGGATATTTTTTTAAAACGTTACTGTATTTTTTATTTGCTTCCCTGTGTGGTATTATTTTCCACACACAAATCTGACGAACCTTAGAGGTTTTATATATTTATAAGCACCGGAAAGCACACTAAAAGTGATTGCAATGAGTAGAGGATGGCAGATCAGATGCTTGCCTCCCAGCAGTACAATACATGATGACAAACTTCTTTTGAAGTTAATACAGACGCCTTTGTCTTACTGCTGCTTAAATGTCCATGAGCTGGATGACTGAGAATCTTTGGAGTCTTGTACAGCAGTTTCATGAACTATCCTATTCAAAGGTTTACGATATCATGGATCTCCTGATGAATTATATTTGCAGCACGATCCAAAATTACTTGGAAGATCATATTTTTTTAAATGTAATATACTGCTTTATAGGTTGCTGTTCATGTATATGCATCTGAGTTTGAATACCAATGAAAGATGTATTTTATTTTTTCTGCTTGATTTAGGAAAAAGAAGTAAAAGTGTGATTTACCATGTGAAGTCTTGTTACTGTTTATTGTATTACTTTATGATATGCACATTACATAAAGGAAATACAACTGAAGTACACATGCACATATACAAATTAGTCATGGAATGTGACTTAGTACATTTAGTTTAGTGCTGTATTTAAGAACAATTTTGAGTCACTTGCACTTGAATATTTCCCTGAACAGCTTCTTTGAACTTCCACTCCACTACGTTTATGAGGAAAATATTGTACTTTAATTGCAATGCAAATTTACTGGCACTTCTGACAATTACTGTGTAACAACAGAAGTACATTTGTACTTTGTTTATATGTAAGATCACATTTTCACTAATAATTTGTTTCCAATCTAGTCAACTGGAAGGCTTGTCATCATTAAGAAGCTCAGATTGCAAAACTGGATACATTAAGAGACACGTACACCTACAAAAAGGGAAAATATTAATGAAATATTAGCTGAATATTGAAAGGACAATGTCAGGGGACAGTAATAAATACTTTCATATCATCGAGCTCAATTTATGAAGCTCTGTAATCAGGAGGAGCTGCTGAAATGCAGATAGATTGTGAAGAACCCAATGATTGTCTTTGTGTTTTCCTTTTTGTTGTCTGAGTTGTGTGTTTGTGCACATCTGGATGTTCATATAATGAATATACATACTTGTGTGAGTGGGGGAATAATGTTAACTCCAATGTTAAAAACATGTAAATGTGTGAAACTTGCTGAAGGGATGGAATTTAACTGCATCAAACACTTAACAACTATTTAATATTTGAAATGTTGATTGTATTATATTTAGACACTCAAAACAAAACATCAAAAAACCCAAGCACATCCGAAGTACATTTAATAGGCTCTGTTTATTAATGCAATAATAACAATAATCCCTCAGATTAATAAAGTATTCTGCTTCTGATTAATATCATATATTTTAAGATTTTTTCATTTAAGAAGTCTTTACATGGGTGACTTTAACTTTTAACAAAGCCACTTTTCCACATCCTAACTTTTAGTATATGAGTTTCGGGCACTTTATGCAACAGAAAACACTAAAGTCAGTGAATATATAATCAGAGGAATGGAATTACAGATAACTGTGAACTTTTTTTTTTCTTGGAAAAAAAAAAATGCAGCAAAGCAAACAAAGTCCTTTAAAGTATCTGTTGTGCAGCATTTCGTGTTTTGGCTCGAGAGGTGCACAATGCAACGTTTTGTGCCGGCATGGCCAGCAACACCAGGTAAAGGACCCCCTCTTGTGGTTGCCACTAAACTGGACACCTTCACTAGATTAAGGGCTAAAAAAAAAAAAAAAAAGGTCGCCTTTCATCCTCTGACTGCACAAACAAACTCTCTTAAGAGGCCTAAATCTGCGCTGGCGTGAACGCGGAGAGGCTTAACGTGCTGTGGCAGTAATGTTTGATGCGGTTTGAAACCTTTGAATACAACGAGAACCGTAACTGAAGGTAGGAAGGAAGGAGGGAGGGAAGGTAGGAGGGAAGGAGGGAGCTGCAGAGTGCGTCGACACTTCACTGTCACCTGGACGTGAGCTGTACACCTGTTGCCGTCAGCGTTTTTTTTAAAAGAATACTCTCACATTTCAGGTATTTTCCACTGTGGAACCTTGTTTTTGGTACCGAACCGGCAGAAGTACAGAAGTTCAGCACAAGTTCTTGGGACTAACGGGGAGCGCGACAAGAATGAGTTTCTAAAAGGAACGACCGAGCTACAGGTAGGATAAGGTTTTTTGTTTGTTTGTTTGGTTTTTCCTTTAATGATTCTGGCCTTGTCGTCGTGCTTCCAGCAGCTTTGGAGGGATGAGAAATTAATGCTGTGCGATCGTGCTGGGAAATTGCGAAATGTGTTCTCAATCCCCCGCACGGTGTCATGCATTTGAACCTCGGAAATGAAGTTTCTCCGAGGGCTTGTCAATCATATGGATAAGTGAAGTTTGAGCTCGCTTTTCAGACTCCACTTGGCAGCAAGGTCTCACTAATTTATAAGGTGTGTGATGGCGTTTATTTTTACTTGTGTTGTAATGGGGGTGACCGCCTTAACAGCAACAATTTCTGAACCCTTTTAGAATGTGACACAAACAGGCTGAAGACGGCGGATGTGTGCTGAAATTGGGAATTTAAGTAAGAGAAAGCTGCCTTAAATCAGATCATATTCCAACTGCTAAACAGGGTCAAAGAGGAGCATAGTCTCAGCCAATGGCCTGTTATTTCTTACAACCCTCTCATGTTACAACATGTAGCCTAGAACTACAGAGAGAGAACATAAAATCTTTTTTGGGGCTGTTAATTTTGTGTTAGGACAAGAGTCAATCTTTGCTAGTGAGAAAATGGGGGAAATATTCCCATAATGTACCCATCCCAGTCCATCTCGATCAGTTTACCTTCTATATAAAGGTCGATGGTCTGCTTTGTGCCTTCAGATATAAGAGCAATAAACACTTTTAAATGGACTTAATGCAAAACAAGCTCACACCAGGGGTTTTGCATGCTTTATGCCAATTTTTTTCTCATGACTCCAGACATGAGTCATGCCTCTGTTATATAGTGACATGAATGGACACCAGCACTTGTAAATTATCCTTAAAAGAGTGGTTACCAACTGTATTTAGCCGTCAGGGCCTTGTCCTAGTTTTTATATCTCAGCCCTTTTATTTTATTTATGGCCTGATTGTCTGCGTGAAAAACAAGGAAGGGCTGGTTAACTAACTGATGGTTACATAGCATACTACCTTTGAGTGAGGACTGTTTAATTTACAGACTTTTTTTTTAAAAAAAGGAAATAGTTTTTTTGTAGATTATCCAGTGTTTTTTTTGTTGTTTTTTTTTTTTTTGTTATTGTACCCCTAACAGGAGCTTTGTTCCTAAGTTATGATCCACTGCTTGACGGCCTCTGTCTTCAACAGTTTCTTTATAGTGCTGATTACCTTGATCGAAAAAAAGTGTTACTCAAGATTATGTTGATTGCTTTATTACCTGCTTTTGGTTCTAATGTTGCTACATGCTGATTGGTGATCACAGTGTCTGACATGACCCACTTTAAACCAACAAGAAGGGCCCAGGAAAAGGAAAAAACAATGAGAATTCTCATCTACCATGATCAAATGTTTCTTTCTTGGAGGGATCACTCAGGAAAGACTGATACAGGAAAAAGTTTTTCGGGGCCTTTAAGGTGACATTAAATGTAGTTTTGCTACATCAAAACCTGCTTTCTGCCTGTTGGGTGCTTGCAGATTATGAGAGTTTTAGCTGCACAGTCAGGATTGTCCCCTGACCAGGAAGTCTAACTTTTAACCAGGCGCTGCGCTCACATGACTTGGACTCACTGTCATACATCTGTTGACTTTAAACTTGACCCACCAGTATCATAATCACTTGGACTTTTCGGTTGGATTGATTTGAAAACAAACAAAGCAAATGCGTACATATTTTCCTGAAGATGGACATGATTTTGGCCAATTTGACAGCAGCTGATTGCATTATCACTCTGGGCTTTAGGAAAAGCCTGCGCTGGCAGTGAGAGCCTGCAACCAGCAGATAGACAGCAGAGGATGCCTCAAATTAGATGTCAAGACTGCTGTTATAAGTAAAAAAATACAGATGGCTGCATGCATAAATATGACTCAGAGATTACAGAAATAGCTTAATGGGCAGGAATAGATATTTTTTATGGCCACTGGAAGCCATTTCTGATAAAAGTTGAATAAGTATAATTTCGGTCCGTTTAAGAAATTGAAGTAGAAATTAGGTTTAGTGACAGTTTTATTATGTTGATTTGATATACAGAATTTTGGACTTGGATTTACATTAACCATGATGTCCTCTGCTTTCTGTGTGTGAGCTATATTTCACGGATAAAGACAGTGGTTTTTATCTCAATTTGCCTGTCTGGTCCTTGATTCATAGCAAAGATACCTACTGGTTGTACTGGAAACACAGATTCAATAGCCAGATACTAGAAACCTCTCTATTTTTTCTCCTCTCTTTTAAATCTGACCTTTTATTTTTTGAAGTGCACACCAAACTGGAGTGTTCCCATTGTTATAAAAATATGTGTTAGAATTTGATAATAGGCTCTTATATTCCATATGCAAGTTACAGAAAACACGTACTGTACGCTTACAGGAGTGGAGACAATTTAATGCAAGCACCTTGTGGAAAAAAGCTCTGAAGTACAGACATTACAGTCACAATTAATACTGCAGAGGAAGGTTATAGCAGTTTGAATGCCAATTAACAGCGTTTTTCTGCTACAAGAGGACACTGGCAATATGTCTTCTCATATGAGTTTTCAAAGCCAGGAGAGTTAAAAAAAAAAAAAAAAGAGCAGGTGTAAAAGAACACAAAAACATGTCAAGGAGATTTCCATGAAATAAGGTTGGCACTGAAGAACTGTGAAAATCAAAATGTGGTGGACACATTTATCAGTCTATCAGATTAAAGTCTCAGTCGTCATTAGTAAGTGAGAAGTCAAGTCTTTGAGATCATTTTGAAAGCTGCGTCGATAATATTTCCTTGGTTCGACATTCAAAGAAACATGAATCAGACCATTTCCAGTAAATGAGATCTGATGATATGGCCCTGTACTGCGTGCTGCTTGCCCTTCAACGCTCATACTTGGACAGCCTGAAAGAAGAGAGAGCACAATTCCCCGCAGCCTGACACACTCTCTTCAGTCTGTCAAACAGTGGAAACCATTTCTTGATTCAGACGGTCCACAAAATATTAACTAACTATATTATTTAATAATTCTCATTTGAAACGCAAGTCACCTATGCGTCACCTTCTCAAATGAAAGGTTGAGGATCTCTTTCTTGTCTTCGTCTTTTTGCGATTGTAAACTTAACAACTTTTGGTGAAAGGGTTAGGAGTGTTAGAAGAGTTATCCATTTTACTGCCCTTATGATGGAGAGAAGACCACAGAATGACCAGCACATTTAAGTTCAAAACTTCATGGACATAAAAGTCACGAGGAAGTGTTTAAAGTGGCACAACAATTTTACGTACCCTAAGAGATTAGGGAGATTAGGGTAAATTATTAGGGTAAATTAGGGTAGGGTAAGATTAGGGTAAGTGAACATACCAATCAAGTCTTCTGCGAAAGAATTGAGACAAAGCTTTAAGGCTACATAGAAAGAGTAGCTGCAATGTGTCGCACTCTTAAGTGCCGTGAAATGTTGTGAACTGGCGTTTGATTTGGCCAAAAACGTTACAAAATCAGACTTTTTTTTGTGTTAGAGATTGTGTCTTAAACTTGTTACCTAAATCTTAAATAAAACTATGGTTCAGTCAAGGATCGAGAGATACATTTTGTTTTCAAAAGACAGCAACACGTGAAGTGCATGGATACAGAGAGAACTGAGCACGGTAGAACACAGAGGGCTGAAAAGAAAAACAGACATTTGAAAATAGCACATGTGGAGAAAACACATAGACCAACAACACTGAGAGATTGTGAACACATTTCTCTCACAAATGTAAGCTGTTCATTGAAGCAGCCCAATCACACAGCATGCAGGCCTATAAGCTCACTCTAGTTGCCATCTGAAGCTTGATCTCTGCAGCTCCGTTGGAACCTAAGGTGGGTATACACATCAAAGACTGTTTACAGGTCCAGGAGAGACTGCTGCTGCATACGTGAAAAAAATTCTAGAAAGTATTTCGGCTCTGCTCTCTCTTTTTTGGACCTGTTTGGAACTGGATCTTGAATCAGATTTAGTTGGGGCTGAGCGTGTGGAGTGTAGAGAAGAAAGCCCTGTTTCAACCAAGCTGCACGGTTCACTTCGGTTTGGTAGGGTAGACATTTTTTTTTTTTGCATTTCTTTTGTCAAAAGATGTGAATGTTACCCTTAAAATTGGAACCGTACCATGCCAGTTTTGTCCCCCTTAGCTTGGGGACCAAGAGTTAAACCATGTTATAAAGAGGTAGGCTAGACCCAATGCAGTTAGGCTGTCTTTGATAAACAGTCATATACCTACAAGAAACAACACCAAACAAAACTGAAGCATACAGCTTGGTGGAATCGTTGCTGAAGAGAGCTTACATGACTTCTTCAGTCCACTCTCTATCTCTGCTTGAGGCTAGCTGCTTGAGGCTACGTTAGAATAGACCTGACTGGCACATGTGGAAACCTCAGGGTCCGACAAGTCCCTGCCCCTTTTTGGGGGAAAACAAACATCACTCGCCATTAACTTTCATGTAAAACAGCACCACAAAACAAGACTAAAAAGACTAATAGAAACCTGCCAGAATTTAATTAGGTTATTACTTACACTAAGGGACTTTAATAAAAAAAGGGGCACAGAAGAGACACACCAAGCCAACGATCGGTTGGAAACATCTGTGAGCATCTGTCTGCCAGAGTCTTTTTGCTATGTCCCGGACTGTTCCTCTTATTTTCTTTCCTCATTGGGGTTTTATTCAGCAGATTCAACATGTTTAGTAGTCTGTACATGTCAATAATGGTAGATGTCTCTCCGGAGATAAAAACTGTAAACAGGTGTCTTCCTATTTTTCTTGCACATTCAAGGGTGTCTGTTGTCTCCGTATGTTTTTTTCATGTATATAAAAAAATCTTGTTATTATTACTTTTTGCTCACTCGATATGACTGGTAAGAAGGTGAAAATGGCATTTTCGTTGTCAGGCATTGACCTGTCGGCTGTGGAAGAAGAAAGCTGTTTATAAATGTTTCTGACTTTCCTGACAGCAAGTTGTGGGTTTGGTGTGTCCTGGCCCTGATTAGATGTTAATCTTAGCGAATGAGTGCACATAAATAGCAATAGAAGTCACGAAAAGGAAAAGTTCTGTGAGCCTTTTAATGTACAATCCATGGTTTTCCCCATTTAGTTCTCCTCAATTTTTTTGAATTTTTTCCATTTCTTTCTTCATCCATGACTATCAGTCCAAGAGCTGACAACAACAATGCCATACTGTATCAGCCGTATTGAGTAAGAGTAAAAAGCAAACACTGTCTTGTTTACTTTTTTTTATTACTGACTCACAGACTACCACCTCTTTCTGGTCTTAGAGAGTTATTTTCCCTCACACAGGCAAAGAACACACATGCTAGTTGCAGTCTGCCGTTGTCTTTGTGGTGTGTTCCAGTACAACTTTTTCAACAACAGGGGTCTCTCTGTCGTGGCCAGTCTTTGAGATTGGGTTGGTGTGCCCCAGCCCTAAGACACATACAAAACATTAAATGATCCATCTTCATTGTCAAGCACATAAACAATATTTATATTTTTAGAATCCTAAAATGTCCACTGTGAGTCTGTGTATAGCTAA
The DNA here is from genome assembly GCA_001698575.1 of Mola mola. Taxonomy (NCBI): domain Eukaryota; kingdom Metazoa; phylum Chordata; class Actinopteri; order Tetraodontiformes; family Molidae; genus Mola; species Mola mola. The sequence continues at coordinate 13,629,693 of KV751320.1, read as the reverse complement.
ATCTGTTCATTGCCATTTTGTTATTCTAAAGTTTAAAGTATCACTCCAGTTAGAATTTCTAAACAGCCTGGAAATTCATTCCAACCCTGAATTCTCTAAGAAATACAACTTGTTGGGGTTGAATCAATACCAGGGACATTATAAAGGACATTTTTGGAGTAAAGGCACAAACAAACGTTGTACCAGGGTAACGCTAATGTGAAAGAAATGGAATTTGATCCGAAAACAAATGCGTAGGCGTCCCTTTATCTCAGTTCTCGGCTGAACGGTCCTGATTAATCTGCTGCTCCCCATTTCTTTCCATACGTAGATTAAAACGGCAGCAACGCAGAATTCAAACAGCATGCCTGTCACTGACATTTTTATTTCCATCAGCTGATAAATCCGCATGAGACAAGGGGTCGCTCTGTTTTGTGAGCTACTGGCTTAGAGTGCTGTCCTCTCATCATGCTTATGTTTATACATGTCCTCAGAGGGTTTGAGGGGAATGCCCTGAGAACATGGCAGAGCATTTTCACCCATGCAGGCCTTTCTGTTTTGAGTTTTTGATTCGGATTTAATGACAGAAAAACATCCAAAAGCATAGCAAGACTGTAGCTGTTCCCATCTATCTTCTTTCTGTGTGTCTGTGTTTTCTGCTCTCCACAGCGTTTTATTATTATTTTTTTAATGGTCCTTCTTTTGTTCTTTTTGGTATTTTTCCCAGAGGCACAAATAAGTCTTACCTTGTTCAAGCAATAAAACCATAAATAACAATTTTATTCATCTACTAGCTATCTGTATTGGGAGCAGAGCAGAGCTGTCTGGTCATATTTTTTCAAGCAGTGACATGATGGATGTCATTACAGGGAATTCAAACCTCATCATCTGTATTCTAATGAGTTAAGAAGAGGCAAATGAGGAGAGTATGCTGAGAATCTGTTCATTATGTGGCAAATGGGGGAAGGGTCTCCGCTGCTTAGTCATGGCAGCATACAGTCTTAATTTGCGTTAGTGTTCTGTTCTGCAAAGATGAGAAGCAACATGGTTAATGAAGAAGCTTTACCTTGGCGCACCTGCCTCGGTTTCAGGGAATGTAAAAATTCAAATATGTTGAGCTCAGGATAAACTCTCTTCTGCTGCTTTGCATGGAGCAGTGCAGTTGAAGGGCAGGGAACAGAC
>KV751320.1:13608591-13622412 GCA_001698575.1 Mola mola | reverse complement strand
TGTTATGCTTTAAAGTCACAAACAATGGGAACAGTATGGACAAAAGCAAAGCATGACTGGGTTCCCCAGGTCTTCTCTTTTTGTCAGGACCATGTGTAGGTTTGACTTTAAATTTAATTTACTTTAAAAAGGAAACTGCATAAGCAGGGTTTATCATACCACATTGTTCAGACCAACAGAACTTATGTTGTAGTAAAGGTTCTAGGGAAGTGATGATACCAATGATTTATTCCGCATTCTGCTTCCATTTGATAGAATTTTGAATAGTTAAAAAAACACATAATAGAAAGCTGTCGTAGGTATTGACAACAGTTCAATGTTGAGAATTAATTTGCATTTATCAGCTAGCCTACTTAAAGGGGACGCAAAGAGGGAAGGGTTAACTTCCTTTAACATAATAATGCTACTTATTCCTAGAATAAGGCTTTCCAGATTGAACAGAACCTCTTTAATTCTGTTATCATTCTATTTAGAACCCCTATATTTTTCAACCCTAAGCCTAAGCCTTATTTATTGGTCTTTTAGGCTCTAAAATTTCACATAATACATCTTTTTTTTTTTTTCAAAGCTATACATTTTGACAGTAAAACATCAGAAATCAATCATTATCTCTAACTACTGTCGAAATGTTATTGCAGGTGTCTTGTAAAATGGAGTAGACACCTACAGTGAAACACTTGCTCTTGACTCTGTAAGTGTAAAGACACAGTTTAAAAACAATGTTTGCACAGTACGTTTTTCTTGTCTATCTCTTCCTCCTATCGGGGTGACTGTGCCACCCAGATTGAGTTGTCGAAGGGGCACTGTTTTCCTTAGTTTTCTGTTGTTTACAAAAGACAAACAAATTAGTGCAGATTTATTCCAAAATAATGCCTGATTATTTAACAGATTACCACAGCATGGAATAAGTACTTTGGAACAATCTGCACAAATCTATTGACTTTGCCTTTTACCGTGTGTTGTTCCACTGCAGGACCATGTACAGCTGTTGGATTTATTCTATGAAAAGTTACATAAATCAGAAAATGTAATTTATCAGTTATTAGTCTTATAGGTCATTTTCAAGTATGATGTCTTATAAAAGGAATCCTGGTTCAATGCACAACAGGGTTTGTGGCTAAACTTTGGTTTGGTGTTAAAGGGTGATAGATTTATAACAATAGTTCTAACAAGAGAACAATAGATAATCATAATTAGCAATGCGGGAAACCCGTTATGTCTTCCAAAATCAAAAAAGTTCATTGCTAATTGTTGCAGCCTTAATAATCATTGATTTCTTTCATTATAAGGCTAACCTCAAAGTTTTCCTATTTCCTAATTTAATTCTCCAAAACAGCTGCAAAACAGACTTTACCACACAGATGGAGCACCATGACAATGTATGTGGGTTTTACTCAAAATAAAATAACAGCACCCATGTTCATGACAGGAAAGGAACAGGTCATATATAGCTTGGCTCTTTTAATTTTATTTATAATCAGTTTTGAATAAAGTTTGAGCTTTGCAGAGGAGAGTTTGTTTTACCAACATACATAGCAATAATCATTGTTTGTGTGTTTGTCAGCGGATCAGAACCTGCATTCAGCTGAGCTATGGCCTTTCTTGTTTGAGTAAATTCCTGCTCCCTCACCTAACGCAAGCAGGAAATATGTTAAAGACATTTACATAGTCGTAAAATGAGGGTGAACCTTGGATGATGAATTATTGTAAGTGGGAGCAGGGCAGACTTTAATTCCAACCCAGGCTCGTAAAAGACAGTAGCCTTCTGTGGCGGAATCAGAAGACGATCCTTCACCACTCACTGATTTCACTCTTGATTACACTGAATGCTTGTTGCAAAGAACCAGGCACAAGAACTTCTAATAAAAACCCTTAAGTTTGCCCACACTTTGGCATGGGAACTGCATTTCTTGTGCTCTTCACTCTGTCCATCTTTATGGTAGAAGAAAAGCACCTGCTTTGAAAGGGCAGGTTTGCTAATCCAGTGCCTTTTTGGCACTTTCTCTCCTTAACACAGACACACACGCTCTAAAAAAATATGCTTTGTCCAATCTGTTGCTTAGCTCTGGCTTTCTCACAGGTGCTGGCTGGTGTGGGAGTAACAGGTGTAGCATGGGAAGCGGATGCTTTAGAAATGGAGCAACTGGTATAGATTTCACTTTCTTGAGCTGTGAATGTTCTCTGGTGTCTCAGCAGTTTGGCCTCAGGACCCACAGTCCAACTGTTGTTGGGCTGCTTAGGCTTAGTTTTATTTTCCATTTTGCCTCTCCCCCTGTCCACCTTGAAAGGATAAAATTCAAGCTTCTTTGATTGCTGGTCACCTGGTCATCTTCTCTCCATCAGTATTCTGAGCGCGTGAGCAGCCTTACTGAGTGTGAGATACATTAGTTTCCTTTAAATCACTCCCCTGAGACTGTTCTAAGCTGAAAGGATTTAAATGTATGCGTTGTAATGGAGCAGTACAGATCAAAGGATGTCTGCATGGTGGAGTCCCTTAGCAAACATACAGCTGCTGGGTCTATACAGCTGTATAAATACAACGTCTCATGTAAATCCATTCACAGCCATCAGGAGCACAACCAACATGGGTAAAAGGATTCATCTGCGGGCCCGACAAATATGAGAGTTTTCGCTGGGATTACTTGCGTTTGTTACAGAAACAAGTGATTGCTGCGACCTCTCAATTCAAATTTCAAACAATCAGCAGGGAGTAAAACCTTTTCTTCCTCTCTCTCTGAGCGAAACCTGAATGGCTCTGCGGGGACTGCCAAGAGCTGACGACATCTCTTGGAGATGCTGTGGGCTGCCTGCCTGCCAGTGTCACATTCTCGAGGTCATAATCGTTCGTGTCGTGTGAAAAGGTTTTGAATTTAAAAAATGTTTCTTATGGAGCCCAGTCCAACTAAACAAGACACTTTTCCAATGATTCCCACAAGACTTTAATCTTTAAAGTCTTCATTTCTAAAATGTTTGACTGCATATAAATTTCGGGTGAAAGAAAATCAGTGTCTCTAGGGTGTCCTTCATTTTGAATAAAAGGGAGAGAGAAACACAGTGGCTAGTGTCTCTTCTATCAGTGCTTTTATAAACAGCCTCACACTTAATCATTTTATTTAATTAGCAGACTTTTGAAATCAAAGCTGCACAGAGTTTAAAATAAAATTAAGGATCAGAAGTAGTAATTTGCGAATTGATTCAAAGTGGAAATGTGTTTTTAAGTGATTTTACAAAGTTTCTTTCTGTGAAAATACTTATGGATTCATTTGAAAGCATTCAGTGGGCAGAATTTAATTAGAATGAATATCATTTTTAAACTCTCCCTTTGAAAGCAGTTGTCTTAAGGACCATGGCGACCGCTGGGTCCCCGCAGAGTCTGCAAGGCTCTCAGCCTTTTTCATTTCTGAAGAGTTGTATTGTGTGACAGCATTGAGTGGTTTTGAGTTTCTCTCTCACCTGAGACTGCATTGAAGGACAAAAGCCTTTGAACAACTTTGGCTGAAAACAGTTTGGCATTGAGCAACGGTCTGTGTGAGTGTGTATGGTCTATCGATGTGGGTATGTCAGTGCATCCGTGCATGAAATGAACTGATAAAAAAGAAAAGGTACACTTTGGTTGATTTAATGGGTTCATTGGATGGGGGAGGGGGGCAGAGAACATGAGGAGGAAGAGCAAGTATTGTTAGTGGGGGTGGGGCTTCACCTATTGTCAGTATCATTTTCAGTGCCTGCTGCAGCACTCTTATTTGCTTACCTGCATCTGATCAGGATGATATTGCAGGAAATATATAGCAACCGCCTGAATTTAAGTATCCTCTTAAAATCTCGACTGCTACAAGCCTGCTGAGATAATCAGAGTAATACACTGTATGGCAGAACATTTGTCAACATTGAACTTTCACACCTATACATATACAAAATTTGATAGTTGAACATGTAATTTTGAAAACCAAAGCCACAGGCTTCATCTGCCTCTCGAGCCTCCACTCTTCCTTTCAGACTTCCCACAAGATTTAGGAGCCTTGCTGTTGGGATTTGCTCCCATTCAAACAAAAGAGCATTAGAGGAGTCCAACACTGACGAGGTCTGATGTGACGTGCGGAGTCTGGACCCACGAGCGGACACAGGAAGCTCAGGGGTTAAAGTACCAAACAAATTTATTTAACAGAACAAGAATCAAAACCGAACAAAGTAACAAAGAACACCAGGGCTGGACACGGCTGTGGTGGCTGAGCTCTCCAGTTCCGGCAGGGCTGGAACAACAAAACAACGATTAACAAAAGGCGCTGGAAGGAACAGGAAGGAAGTGCTTTTACCAGATCCCTTCTGCCACCTCTGAAAAAACTCAGCCACTGTGATGTAGAACCTAATCCATGACCATCAGCCATGGCCAACCCGACTTCTTCACCGCAGCCAAAAGGTTTGCCTAGTTGTCCCAAGCTAAGCACGATATATACTTCTGCATTTAATCTACGCCATAGCTAATTTGTCGCCACCTAGACGTTACCTATGCAGTGCTCTGTGCTGTAGCCTGACATGCAGTTCCCCACAAACATAACTAATTGTCACAGCAACACAGACCACAGCAGCTGTAATTGGTCCATTTGGTCATTATGTATTTCTCCTGACATGTTTCCGCTTCATTTCCTGCTGCTATGGGACAAACATGGACCAAATTGAGAATAAGACCCAAGACACAAGAGTGCAGGAATAGAAAGAACTGTTTCAGCGTTTTAAGTAAAAGTAACTGTGATTACATTAATGAACTGGGACAAGTTATGTTGTGTTCCATGTGTCATTGTCCTGTTTACAAGGACAAAAGTATATGAATAAGGAAGTAGCTCACAGCAGTTACATAGAAGGCCTAATGCCAACCTGTGTTTTGTCAGAGAGACACGGACGTATAAGCACACAAGTATAAAATGCGTATAGTGGCCAACGTCACATGTGTAGGCTACATAAAAGGCTCTGCGAGTCCAATTACAAATAGAAATGAGCCTTGACAGCAATAGGAGTTGTTCCGTGAGAAGGTTCTAGCGGGGGCAGTTTTCCTTCGGTAGCTGAATGGTAGCTTGCAAGGTGAGATGTCAAGTTCATTGTTTTTCCTTGTTCAGGAGGTTTCCAAGGTTCATGTTTTAAATATTGCTTCATCTAAATGTTCCCAAATGGACGAAGTAACGTTCTATACGCATAGGCGAATTAGCCAACTGGACAGTTGCCATTGTTTCTGATTGAACGTGTAGTGAGGCAATGTTACATACTGTTGGGACAGCCTCTTGGCAACCTCCGCGTAATACATTTTTGCTGTTACCACGACAGCATATTCTGTGGCATATTCTTCCATGTACATCACAATCGATTATGGTGATTTCCTATTCTTACCATGCTTATTGGCTGTGGACAGGTTAATAAAATCACTTTAGAAGATATAGCACATTTTCATTTATTTTACTGCATTTGCACAAATATCCAGCGGTTACATATCTCTCCTAGATCCTCATTGAAGTCAATGTAAACTTATTAGTTTAACCCAAAACCATAATTTCTCGATCTTTTACAAACTCAACCAAAGAATGACTGCAAATGCTAGTCATGAAAAAACGCAAACTTGAATCTCTGAAATGAAAGTTTTGTACAATATCCATACAGCCAACACAATTTGCAAAGCATTTCAGAGTACCTTCTTATCTGACTCCACATAATTTTGTGGTAGAAAACCCCTCATGTAATCACCTAAAAGGTGAAGGTGTGCTTGAAAGGTCACTTTTCATGTATACTGATGTGAGACCAGATATACAAATCATATGAAAACAATGTGTTTAGAGTGTCACAGAGCTTGTAGAAGTGTGCACTGATATCTCCATGCAAAACCACACCCATCTTAGTGAAAATATTAACTGAGTGCCTCAGTAGTCTTAAGGTGACACCGTCCCTACTAGCAATGCCACTGTGTCCTTGGGGATGACTTTTGGTGGTAAGCTCTTTGGACCAGGGTAGTAAATGCATGAAGGCTTATGGCTCAATTTTCTCATACAGCACTTTTTGTCAATTTCAGTTTTCATTGCTCGAAACAAAATTAGCTTGAAACTTTCTACACAAAGACTCTTAATAGTTGTCCTGCACATTGATGGAACAAGAGCTGCGTAGCTCATAACCTTCATATCAAGTCACCCCATGTACAATAAAACATCTAAATTAATTTTTATTGATGTTTTTGTTAATTAGTGTAATAATAATAATATTTTTTTCTTGGCACTTCTATTTAAAAGAATTTTAATTTACATTAATGAAATACTATATCGTAACTAAATATTCTGTTTACATAAACCATTTCAAGTTAAATTTAGTTAAACTTCACTCTTGTTTTTTATGGAGAGCCTCAAACTCAATTTACCCCCGTTTTCAAATCTCTTGCAAGTATATATTTTTTTTCAAATGGAATGGCATTAATGGTCAGCGTCACTCCACCCTTCCCTATCTGATGACCTCCAGTCACAGTTAAACAACATCGCTGCCTCAGCAAAACCTTTCCTCTCAGGTGCTTTAATGACCTGTATTACATGGAGCCAGCAAACATGAAAGAGGAAAATAAATAAATAAATAAATAGCTGCCCAGGCTCAAAGGGAAGGATTTCCAAAAGCACTAATCCTTCTGAGTGTATGGTATGATGTGTAGTTTGCTCTACTTTATTGCTCTCTCCCCTCTTTCCCCTGTGGACTTAGTCCCCTTTGGCAGCTTGGAAAAGTAAATAACGTGTGTTATCACTGCTGACATACAGAACTCCAGCTTCCTGGTTCTTTTTTTCATTGCCATGGCTGCCCCTCCCTGTCACAGCCTCTGTTGATAATTACCTTCATAACACAGTCATCCATCCCACTGTGGCTCCGCAGCAAGTTTGCTGTTAACATGCTTTAATTTCTCAGAGGGTGCCGAGAGATGACTGTGCGTCTTCACATGAGGGTTCCGTTGTCGCATACAGACAGGCTTTACTTGCCCTGAGACCACCGGACAAGTAATCTGTGTCATAAAGTGTGAACATGAGACAAACACAAGCACATGTGTACTGCAGACTGGTAAAGATGTAAAGGGTTGATGTTGCAAGCCACTCAACGGCTCGAGGGAGTCGTCACCTGGCAACCAGGAGATCAAGTTCCCGAGTATGCGTGTACACGTTAGCCTCTGCGTTGGTTATACATGCCTCGGCTGTTTCAGGCTACGTTTGTGGACAGCGTTCTCTGCTGTACAACAAAGCTTCACACTCAACCAGTTACAAAGAGCTCTGACATGTGAAATGACAAGTGAAATCAGCTTTGTGTGCAGTTGAATTATCTCAAGCCCCTCATGCCTGTCCTATCAACTTTTGAACTACAGTTTGTTTCCACAGGGCGTGTGTCTCTGGTACCAATCACCAGCCTGAGGCTGGAAGCTCTGCAGCTGGATGACCAAGGCTCGTATGACTGTCGAATCCTCTTACTGGATGAGCCCACAGATGAGCTGCAAAATGGAACCTGGATTGTCCTTTCTGTAACTGGTGAGGTTTATGAAATAATGTGTGTACGTGTGAGTGTGTCATGCCTGTTTGTCAGAGAGAAGATTATATTTAGCTTTCTAAGGCAAAATCGGTGATCCAAATGCAAAATGTAAATAGCATTTGGTCCTCATCTGGTATGTCAATCAAAACATGGGCAGTTTGACAGTTTAACTTTACTCTTAGTGCAACATCCACCACGCAGAAGAGAAAACGCAGCCTGAGTAAAGCATGTGCACTCTCTAGAAGCTATCAACCAGTGGGCTGTAAAATGAAATATAGTTTTTCGTGGGAGGTAATTTGCAAAGCTAGTTATTTTTATACCTACAAATCCCCAGAATATATGTAAATAAAAACATGTCAAAATAGAAAAAAATTACCAGTTTGGTTTGAATATCACCACGCTATATCAGACATAGCAGCCTAGCTTGCTAACATTCTCTCAGATTTGTCTCAGATCTCATCTTTATACACAGAGGCCAGATTGTACATAATACTTAGTATATTTTTAATTTTTAGTATTTTAGTTTTTATTTAACCCTTTGCACTGCTACTTTCACTTTCACTTGTACTGCTGTGTCAACTTGAATTTCTCCCAAGGGGGATCAATAGTTCAAAGTTACATCTTATCTTATCTTATCTTAGATGCAATGACACAATGACAAAATGGATAGAACCTATATTTCTCATCATATTCAATTATATTCATTTAAAATGTATTTTTTATGATTAAAATAAGCTTCTAGTATGTGTAATTGTGTTTGTTGTGTACAATCAAAAATAGTAATAGTATAGTAATTGAAGTGAATAAGGATTAAAGGATTATACCTTACCATTTCCTTCCATTGTATAAAAATAAAACAAAAATATCTGTAATACAAGTGCTGCCATCTTGAGCTGGTGATATCATTTTGACCAGGAGTCTGCATGGTAATGACAGAGCAGTGGAACTGCAAAATCAAGTTACTGCCCATACACACACAACTGTGACCAGACCTCAATCTGTCAATCACGACATTTTACCTTGTTTTTTAAAGCTAATACGCTAATTTTAAAACAATTGATCATCAGCACTTATCAGGGTGATAAGAGCTAATAAAATGAAAGAAACTGATGGATTATATATATACAGAAGCGTATTGCATTCGCTTGAATTTTTTTTTGCCTCTGTTTTTCTGAATTTCTGAGATAATAACTCGTAAATTCAGAAAAACAGCTTGATTTGACTGGAGCAAAAATGTCTAGGCGCCTGTTTAGTTTAATCCAGTTTTATTTTGGCTTGGGTTTAAGAGAGTGGGAGATACTGCCATGGTTAAGTCATATAGATGGTATTGTTATTAGTTTGTCAACTTTGTGCAGGCACCACAGGACTTCATGGTTGTTCAGATGGAACAAAACAGCTCTGTTTTTCTGAATTTGCGAGATACTTTTGAAACTTTTGAAAAAGTATAAAGTACAACTTTTGTTACATCTTCATCAAAAACATATTTTTTAAAGGCATATTTTAAAAAAAAAAGAAAAAAGAAAAACCCTTTCTTGACAGATCAGGTAATTTGGATGTCTTTTGACTTTCTTCTCGCCAGTTTTTGCAAAGAATCAACTTTTACTCAAGTAATCACCACATTTATCGATAGGCCTAAATAATACATCCGAATATGAAATATGCATCATTATTATTGCGCTTTGAAGTTTGTATATGTTAGAGAAAACCTTTGCTGTGACTCTGTGCGCAAACATGCAGAACAAAGCTTCAGCTTCAGCAGCAGATGCAGATCAAAGCGAGGTGAGACAGTTTCGCCGGGCTGGTCTACGTGAGCGTCAGGTTAGAGATGAGAAGTGTAATAGATTGTGACTGTGTGCTTGAGGCCCTGGATGTACCCTCGGTTATGAGACGGTCTTCATATCCTAATGCTTAAGATTTTAAGAGGCCTTCACAAGCTGGAAAAGAGCAGCTTAAACAACTCAGTTTGTCTGCCTTTGTTTGCATGCAGCTGCTTATTTTTTTAGCTACCATTAGTAAATGTTGGCAAGTATTTATAGATCTGCCAGGTCTCTCCTGTAGACAGACAATGAAACAAACATCTTAACATTTAACTTAGATAAGATAAATAAAATTCACAGAAGCGATTAAATATCGAATACCGAATAAACATTGCTGGAGCGATTTACATGCTGAAAAATTCTCTGGTAATTTATAAATCAGAGGTAGAATGAAGCATGGGTCCTGCAAAATTATAAAATGCTGCTGGAGGCGCAAGCAGTTTGTTTATGTTTGGAGTGTTGGCACAAGTTAAAGCCCTATGTTCTCTGAGCTATGAGGCCTAAAGTGGCGGCAAAATGTCAACGTTTGCAGACCTAAAAAACAACAGAACTGACTTTTTATTCATACATTTGGCGTATGAAAGAATAACGTAACTTGATCTTGGTAAACTGCTCCTCTTTAACAAACAGAGCTGACAAGCTGTCTTGCTGTATAGTAACTGGAGACCAAAGATTTGATGTCCAGCTTTGTTTCTCTCTTGCTGCTGCTGCTGCCTGAAAGATGATGTGGAAACTGCTTTCAATTTCTGTTTAGCTGCAGACTAGCGCAATAGAGAAGTGCCCATATCTGACATGAGAGTTTCATTCAACGAAAACTGAGGAACTCTATTTGGAGAACCTCCTAATTTAACGAGGATAGTGTGTTTATTGTGTACTTCACGCAGGAGCTGTTTTCCCTCACATTAGATACATACACATGCTTAGAGTCTGACAAATATGCTTCTTGTTATAATGTGCATTCACCCTAATTGTTTGTTTCCATAGCCCCACCCACTTTCACCAAAGCCCCGCCTCTCATGGTGGAGGCTCTTGTTGGAAGTCACCTTTCTCTTACCTGTGTTGCCAATGGCAACCCTACTCCAATCATTACCTGGCTAAAAAATGGCAGCGAGATTCAAAGAAAAAATTATAATCAGGTATGACTGTACAATTTTGTGTAAATTTATCTACATTGAAAATCTGAATATCTTTTTTGTGTACTGTATTTATTTATTTATCAAATCATTGAAGTCAAACATAAAATAGAATTTACACAGAAAAGTTCAAAAGAAATGACAGCGAGTTGTACTAGACCTAAGAGTTCTTCTTCTCACCGAGTAATTAAAGCACCCGATGTATCTGTCCGTCATTCTATCAGTTTTGGCGCGAACGGTCCCAAAATTTCATTGGCTTGAGATCCCAATGTTAATCCCCCTGTAAGAATGAGTTATTTTGTTAATACACCTCAATACAAAATGGCGGAAAATGTGTTGTGTTGAAGAATTGGACTGTAAATAACAACAATATATTTACTACAATCACTATGGCGCAACACCATTGTCATTGACATTTTTGCATGTCGTCATAGATTTTTGTCTTTACTCGCACTTGCCTGTATTAAAGAAAAAATACATAACTTAAGTATTATCTGGAAGTGTTGTTAGTTTACTTGATTACTCCAGTCCGTGAAAATACACTTGATTTTATTCCATATTCAACATGTATCTATCCATCTATTGTATGTATGCACCCTATCTATTTCTACCCCTCCACTCCTCAGTTTATCTTTCCTGTATTTACCAGGAAGGAGCCTTATCTCTGCCAACAGTGAGCCTGCAGTCAGCAGGACAGTACACCTGCCTCGCCTCCAACTCTGAGGGAAACGTGACTCATGTGACCAACGTGAGGATCAAAGGTCAGTTGTTGCCTGACGCCCATCCGTCGGTGTGTCCTTCTGCCCAGTAGCTCCATCGGTCTCTGTGATGTGTGTGTGCCTGACTGACTGGGAGCCACCACAATAATTTCCATTTCTGTTTCTCCCCCTTGCATCATATGACAGAGCACTAAGACAACACTGGATTCCATGCTCGCTCTGTCCCTGTGAATATTCCACTGATATCATGATATCAGACAGGATATCACCTGAGAGATTTTGGGGGCAGGGTGTTTTCCTTGATTTTAAGGCTGATTTTCAGAGACGTATCATCTGACGTCTAAAAATAATATAAGGGAATCGGGTCTTTTCAGTATTTCCAGGTCCTAATACTCCCTTGACAGATTACAGGAGTTTTTTTTAGGTTTCAAGTTTCAGATTGTCACAATATACTTTCAGGACCAAAACATGTAAAATATTCAAATATTCTAAAGTAGATCATTGGATTACACCGACATAGCAATGCATAATACATTGTGGAATTTATTTTCTGACTGTCTTCCTGTACTGCTACTCCTGTTCCTACTGCTGCTTTTCTCCAGAGAAGCAGGACTCATCTGAAGCCTGGCGCAGAGGGAAATGTTCTGTTTTGGCGTGAGGTTTTTCACTTCACTTTGGAATTTTGCACCGACTACACTTTAAATAAAAACCATCATGAGGCCTAAATCACATTATCTGAGTCTTGGCCGTGTTTTTGTGCCACATGAAGGGATTACAGTGGATGAGTGACTTATCTGGATGAAGTCAGTACGAAAGCCCTCTAAACTGTCACTCATGCATATATCCATCCTGCTTTTAAGTTTATAGACCCGAGCAGCAATGAGTGCTGTGAACATCACATGATCATTTATATGTGAGACATGCAGCACATCAGGCTTCGTTTATTAGCCGCTGCAAATGGCACATGTGTCAGAGTTGGGCACGATACAGGAAAGAGATAAATATGACTTTAAAGCGTCACGTTGCAATAGCAGAATGTGCTTATTTTGCTAAACAAACCTATATTTGTATTTCTGAGAGCGCATGCTTTTAGGGATATTGACAGCTTTGCTCAATTGCTTTGGTGTAACAAGCAAATGAAAATGATGATTCCAGACAAACTGCATAATTCTCAAATACACAGCTCAATTTACCAGAGCATAGTTCATTTTTGAATAGTTTTGCTTTCATACACCATACTAAAAATGTTTACCACTCTTACGTTTGACTTTGGACATTATTACCATACTATGCCCACACAATATAGAAATACAAATTGTAAATGCATCGTCTCCCCATCAAGTTTTTTATACTTAAACACACATGTAAGAATTTTTTTAAATAAAATGTGTGCTACCATATCTGCGGTTTCATTTTGTTTATCAACACCAACCGAATACTGGCATAGAGAGTCAGTACTTATGACCAAAGTTGACAGCGCTGCTCTGTGTATTTCTGTTTTTTGTGCTGCGACATGTTTTGATCACACCAAGATGATCATGATCATCATGATACCTTAAAAAAAACATCAAAACCCTGATGACAACATTTTCTACCCATGGTTACTGAACGTCTTCTCCTCTCCTTTCTTCTTCTGCTTCTGCATAGATTCTGCGCATACTTGCAGATTGAACCTTTCGTTTTCGGGTGATAGCTGATTTAAATTTGACATCATTGGGCTCATAATTTATCAACCCTTATAGACAATAAAGAAAATTGCACGTGAGGAAGATCTCCATCTTAAAATATCCGTTTTGTTACAGGGCCATTGATGTATTGACCTTTAGTGTAATAGCTCTCCCGTTCTCCCATATCCATCCCATTCAGAGACAAATCTGCAACCTATTCATTGCATCTTGGTCATGTAGACCACATTAAAGCTGATGGGTTTAAAATGAGAGTTAAAGTCAGTTTAGAGACATTAAACTGGATTAATCGTGTGTTTTGAGTGACTTCATTGTGAGTGTTTCATTATTTTTTTCCATTCTTCAACTTTGTGGCTCACACAAAGATCTTTATCCATTATTGTTATCATCTAATATGAATTACTTTGTACAGGGCTGAGACAGATGAACACTGACAGCAGCAGAATATATCTTGTATGTGTAACAGGTTTATTTAATTGGTCGGTAATAGTTAGTAACAAAGAGAAACACAATTTAAGTGTTTTTTTTCTTATACATGTAAGTATTTTGAGAAAGTGAGCCCCTTTAGTGGGAAGAGCAGCTTATTTTTTGTTTTTTTGTTTTTTTCTGAGAACATGCGACATAAAATATGATGTTTTGCAACTTGCCTTCCACCAGGTCCTCCTGTCATTGTCATTCCTCCAAAAAGTATCTCTGTCAACATGTCCCGGGATGCACTTCTGCAATGTCAGGCGGAGGCCGACCCACCCAACATGACGTATGTGTGGCAGAAAGATGGAGAAAACGTCCATCACATAGAGTGAGTGTGTTCATTACTCCTTGTTCCTGAGTGGTCCAGTTTTACTCTTTGGCTGATTGAAATGTTATCTTTGTGTTTTTTTTCCCTTCATTGTTACATCACATTTGAATTAAATAGCACACTTTTCCTTTAATGTTT
>KV751320.1:13589715-13608565 GCA_001698575.1 Mola mola | reverse complement strand
GTACATAAAAGCATTTCCTTTTTTTTCCTGCTCGATAAGAACATTTGAGCTGTCTAATAGAGCATGCAATTATATCTGTGCTTTTCATGGAAAACTAAAAAAACGGTTTCACACAGAAGAGACAAGAGAAAAATCACCAAAAGAGAAAGGGGAACTACATTGTGGAACTGTGACATAAATCAGGACGATTAAAAGTAGGTTCTTGCCATTTTGTTGAAAAATGACAACTGCTTTCCCTTTTTATCTCAGGAATATTTCCAGTGTACAGTATATACATTATTTACTAAAAAGTCTTTTCATTCTCTATAAGTCTTTATTCTTTATATCCTCAGATGTTACACTATAACCTGCCTCCTCACAACTTCTAGTTCCGGTCCATGGAGCAAGAGTGCATGAGAGCCAGTATTTTCTTGAAATCCTCTCTGACATGTACACATGTTACTGTCGACTGGAGAACAGATGTTTTATTTTCTTCTGACGTAGACCAAGTGGATTGGATATAAAAAGCTAATAACTGATTTGCCTCAGGTCTTGCTCCTGTGTTCCTGTATTGTGATTAAGAACTAATTTAAACAGCCTACACTAAAGAGACAAAATTTACAGCTAGAATTTACAGTAATTGGAGTCGAAAAACTATATGTTAATGTTACGCAATAACTCGTTGGATACCCAGAATTCAGGTAAAAAAACAGCTTATGAAGTTCTCGTTAGTTTTTTAAGTTGCACAAAAATAGACAAACTTTAACTATACGGTATGCCTGTCTGTTGGGAGTATGCAGATATAAGCGAAACAGTTTAAGGGACAGAACCAAAATTGCATTTATGAAATGGAAAAACGATTAAACTTTCTTTGTTCCTTTGCCGTCAGCTTTGGCTGCAGAAAATGTTTTTGAATGCCAACAAACATCTAAGGGCCACATTACGGAATTAAATTGAAAACTCAACAAGAGAGGATAATTTGGTAGAGCAGAAAAAAATAAGAACTTTGCTTTTATCAGACTTGCTAGTGATCAAATAGTGATACTATTGATGTGAAATTGAAATTAGAAATTTCGAACATTGATGCAAACTAATGACCTTTGTAACGTAATCCTTGATTCTACCATTTCATGCTTTTCTGTAATGTTGCATGTCTGACACAATTTTGTTCTATCCACCACACTCCTTCAAGCTTTTCTAAAGCTGAGGGGCCTGCCTGCTTGATTTTGTTGACTTGTTCACATTGTGCTAATTTCATAATTTTCAATTTACAATTTTGCAATTTCGGTCACATTGAAAAACAACAAATGATGGAATAGTTTAATATACAATCCCTTAAGTCGGTGTTAGGTAACAGAATCATAAATATTCACAGGCAATTGTGCTTAGTCTAGTTGTTCCGTGCTGTACCTAAGTGTGAATGCGCCCTTAGAGTTCAACTTATTCATACTTTCGTTCATCAGCTAGAGTCACAGAACTCCAAATGGATGCTAATGTTGCTCCATGTTTGCTGGGTTTTTAGGGCAGTCATTTCATATGGTAAACATGTACCAGGTGTGTCTGTGAGTCTATTTGTGATCTCTTAATCCCCTAATCAGCCCACAGATAAAATTAGTGTAGATTTAATAAAGGCGATGTTTAATTTTCTCTGCCAAAAAAGAATAAAATACAACATACATGAACAAATAATAAAGGTGAAATATCTTTCATTTTGTTACTCAAAAAGAGAAACTGAATTAGGCCTGAAACTGTGAATCAGTAAATGAGCAGTTCTGTAGGAGAGGTTTTACACTCACAGTGTGCAGAGAGAAGAGACAAGTGAGATGGGAAGGGTTCATGGTTGCCTGTACATCCTCCACCAGACAATTGAACGCTTTTAAAAAACTATGGCTGGGAGCGAGTCAGTTGAGTAGGTAGAAGGCTTAATTCGCATTAGGTCTCCTCGTGAACATTTCTCCATCACACATATCGTTATTCGTTACAGTTATACTAAGGTTAATTCTCTACCTGAGATGATGAGGAAAAAGTTTCAGAGAGTTCAGAAAGGGTTTTTGATGTATTATGGTATTAACAGCTGAGTAAGAGCACACGTGGATTATTGTGATTATCTGAGAAATAAGCTTTTATGTAATTGCTTTTTTTTAAATATAGCAAGATGCTCTTTGAGAAAGTTAAATATTTTAGTTTAGCCTTTCTCCCTTTTCACAATTTAAAGGGTTTATATGTAATTCAGGTCTTTTTTTGTGTAAAAATGAACAAATCTTTGTTCATCCACAATGTGCGCAGTAATGTTCAAATCTACATAAATATGTAATTAAAGATAAAGGTATGTTTCATTTACTGACAGTTGTTTTAACATATAAAGAGAGTTAGAGAGTAACAAAGGAAGTTGATATAAGATGATATAAGCTGCTGCATTCAGTAATGACTTGTAAAACAAATGAAATTGTTTTAACAATAGCTAAATTTTGAAACAAAACGTGGTTACTCAACTTTACAAACAGAAAAACTGAGAATAACTTAAGTCAAACCATTGGACAACCATGCAAGAAACACAGGAAAAGTGGAGTTATTGTTTTGAGATAAACACTAATTCATCTTGCTAACATGCCTATGATAGTGCAGTGTTTACAATGCTTAGCTAAGTGTGTTAGCATGCTCTTCACTCGAGACTGATGTAAATCTCAGCAGTTTTACAGAGATATTGATTTGTGTCTAGCACTTATTTTACCAACTGAATAATGTGAAGCTAATATTATGAAAATTAAATGAAAATAAATTGAAGGATAAATCCACAATGAAAACAACCAGCAGTACAGCGGAAATGCATGACAAAGCAGTTGTCTATCCAGCAGAGGAGGAACAACATTTGTTTTGTTACGCTTGTGTCCTTGTGATGACATAAAAACCCCTCTCCTTTGAGCTTTGGTTTGGGCTTCACGGATTAGCTTTCTTTTGTATACTTATGCCTCCGCACTGGCAATAGCCATGGCCAGAATCAATATATTTTCTGGTCATCCATCTGCTCGTTTGTCTGCGTGACCATTTTTCAAATCTAGTACAAATGTCCTCTAATATTATAGGATGAACTGATTAGAATTTGGTGTTTATAAGTCAATGTTAATGTTGCTGATATTGAGCTTCAGGTGATTGTCATTGCACCATGGGACCAAGATCTCTCTCAGTCACTAACAATCTGCAGTTAGACGGATGTGGATGATGACTGCAGCTTGACTTGCATGTGGAGTCATGTAACAGGAATGGAGTAATTGTAGTTTATTTTTAGGGATGGTTTGAGTCTCTACAGTAGGAGCTTGTTAATAGAATAAAGCCACTGGCTGTGTCTGACAGCAACCAGAGACTGAACAATACAGTACCAATACAAAAACAGCCTATATAGCTCTTGTTTTGCAAGCATATCTTTTAACATCAGAGATTTATTATTCTTAGAAAAAACATTGTTTTGCAATGAATAGAAGCATCCAGCAACAGCTTGACATTGAACTAAGTCTAATGAGAGAAAAGCAGCATAGTAATGAGAAAACAGAAGCTCCCATCCATCCATTCATTTTCTCAACTCCAGGACCTTCTTGCTGTGAGGCGACAGTGCTAATCACTGCACCAGTGTGCCGCCCAAAAAATGGAACCCTATTACAGTAAATGAGTAGTGTGTAGTAGGTAGTAATTAGATTACAAGTATGAATTTGAGTTATTTGACGAACACATAGAGTATTGGCACCTGTTTGAAGGGTGCTGCAGCCTGGTAGAACCTTCTGGTTTTCTATCTGGTTTCTCTCTAAGTATAAGAGTGTAAATATGAGTAGGCACTGCCCTGCCCACTCAGATTGAAATTTATTCAAATCTCCTTAACCTCCATTCAATAACATACAGGGAAAATGGTTCAACAATAAAATAGAAAATAATAAAGGAAAACCCTCCTTTGCTGTAATGATCTGAGAGCCTATTTGACTTGAGTAGGCCGATCTCCTCTCACTCTTATTCTAAAGGGACCGGTCTGTTTTTCTGTTTGACCTCTCAAGGTCACTGAAGTCGCGAGTGAAGATCATGGTAGACGGAACTCTTCTCATCTCCAGTCTCATCCCAGAGGATTCTGGAAACTACACCTGCATGCCGACCAATGGCCTGCTGACCCCACCCACTGCCTCTGCCAACCTCACAGTGATGCGTACGTTTCTCTGCATTGTCATGAGTACCTCCAAAATGTATTTATTTTTTTCTCTACAGCTATAACACATGCTGGTTCAACATTTTTTTTTTTTTTTGCTTATTAGTGCTATAACATTACTTATAAAGTCTTGTACTGTCTAATTCCTTATAGCTTTAGGCCACTCATACCCCTGCCGAGACCAATAGGCCACTTTTGTGTGTTATAAAAATCTAAAAACATATACAACATTGCAAAATTATTAAAGTTTTTTATGGTGTGATTGCTCATAGCCGAAGCGCCTCACTTATCACCAATTAGAAGTGTGTTGTGATATCTACAGATAGCCTGCCTCTGCACATAATTATATCCCTGAAAATCTGGAGTATTATGGAATTAGTGGTGTTGCTGCATACACTGCCAGCATGATAGCGAAAAGCTATTGGAGGTTGGATCTTTGTTTTTTTTTTTTTTACATTAGTGACATCTGGAGCTGAATAGATTTCAGTATTTTCTGACATCATGAGCGGTTTCAAACAAACAAACAAGCAAAAAATTATATTTACAGCCATATCTCAATTATGAGTCCAAGATACACTATACAAAATTGAAGAAGAAGTACTTCCATGACACTGTGACGTGTCTCCTGCCTTGCCGCCGTCTTCGTCATGGCTGCCATGTTTGGCAGAAATCGATATTTCCAGCCGTGCTCTTCTAGATCCTTCATATCAGCACATTGGAGCAAGACTATTTAAAGCTGGGTCTTTA
This sequence comes from Mola mola, assembly GCA_001698575.1. Classification (NCBI taxonomy): domain Eukaryota; kingdom Metazoa; phylum Chordata; class Actinopteri; order Tetraodontiformes; family Molidae; genus Mola; species Mola mola. The sequence continues at coordinate 13,603,653 of KV751320.1, read as the reverse complement.
GTTTTTGCAGACTAGTAGAAGAGGGTACAGAATAGTCCAACATCATATAAAGATAGATGACATGAGAGCTCCCCAAAAGTGATCCCATCTTGATCACCCTACGTTGATGTATAGGTCCTAAAACCTCCTTCTCTATTAGTAGGTAGGCGTCAAATTATTTTTTACTATCAAAGATGGTTTCTGTTGTTTTAGCTGGTTCTTATGTGTTCATTCTTCTCATCAGTTTGTTTTTAATTAGTTATTAGTCGATATAAAAGTAGGGTGATTGACAGCTGGTCTGTTTGCAAATGGGGGGGCGGAGTGCCTGGTTCATTCAATTCAACTGTCAGTGGTTTTGCCTGAAAGTTCGTGTATTTATGGTCAATAACAGGAGGTGGTGAAGCCTCATCCATCTTTATTTAAGTCAGTATTATGGACAGTCAGGAGAACAAAATGATAGTGTATACATACACTGATCAGCCATAACTTTAAAACCACTGAGAGTTGAATTGAATGACACTGATCACTAGTGAAAGAAATTGACCTACACCCGTGGGAACTGGGAAGGTCACAGGCTATAGCAGCCCATAAGATGGGTGTGGTTAGAGAGATACTCTGGAACACATGTAGCCATGCCTATCAGTGTGCTTACACACCTTTAAGTATGCTTGTGTGGGCAGCAAACTGTTTATTCAAACAACTGGAAGCTAGCCAAAAGAAGTTGTTTTGTTGATGTTAGATTGCTTTTTAAATTTTATTGCCATTATAACAAAATTATTAGAAAATAAACAGAGACACCCACTGATGACAACAAAAGACATTTTCAAGGTCCAGATTAATTGCTTTTTGACAATGGTGAGTTTGAAAATATTTTAAGTAACTTATAAGTTAAAGACATATGAAGTGGCCAAAACTTTCAGCTGTAGTCTTATTTTCTCTAAAGCGGGGGTTTCTGCTGTTATTATAGGAAGAGAGAGGTTTTAAATCTTACCTTGAAAATATGTTTATCATTTATTCCACAAAATATTATGATGTGCTATGCATACAGAAGTAATCATAGTCATAATCAGAAATCACGGCACTAGATCCGAACAAATATGTGACAAAGAGTATTCTGTGTGGGGGGGGGGGCAAATGCAGGATTTATTACAAATGCTGAGAAGTCTATCAAAAGTGCAAAATAATAAATTGTATTCAGCAGCTTTCCTCAGTAGATCTGTATTTTGCCCTCTGGTTGATTCAGTAGCAGCTGCGTTGCATTTGTGTCGTTCATTCTTGCACAGATCTATTTTTGAGCTGCTCCCTTCTCAGGAGATAAAACTACTGTACGGTGTGTCACTTCACATCGTATTCCCCAGTGTGGAATATAATGTGTGGAAAAAGAAACGGCTTCCACCAGCCTCACTCAGTGATAATTAGTTTCGACGTCTTTGTTGGAACAGCGGTTCTTTTTCTTTTATGGCAGTTTCAATCGTGTTCTGTCATAATCTGCATACTAGTAGATTCTGACTTTGTTTTTTATGGTGATTTTTAATTTTTGTTGCAAATTCGTGACAATTGGCGTTACAGAGTTAACTGCACTGAGACACATCCATTTCTAACTTTCTTTGTAGTCTTGGATAACAGTCATCTGTCCTCCAGAGGTTTGACTTGTGAAAACTGAAGCTGTGTTTGTGTGTGACAAGGAATGAAAATGCTTCACCACCTAAAGTTGAAAACCTGGTCGTCCTAGTGTCTATTAAATGCACGCATAGTCACTTATTATGTACACACCATACACACAAACACACATGTATAAATACATATACACAGTTTATCTATATATATACACATGTGCAGAAATATATGTATCAATATGGTATATACATTGACAGACGTATGAAAAATATCTTTTTTCTATGTCAATTCATCATGGTAGACATATATGAGTATACATATAAGAGCCTGTGTTTTTTTCTTTAGTTTTAACCTTATGAAAACAAACCTCCTGTTGGCAGCAGTTATTTACTTAGTAAAAAAAAAAACACCGTAAGAGCCAAGGCATTCACTCATTTTGCACGAGAAAGCTATGGATTTGGTCTATTATCCTATACGATTTTCTGATGGGGAAGACATCAGTATGTTGGTTTTCATGCGGTGAAATACACAGTTACAATGGGTAGTGGTGCCAGAGGGAGATCATTATGAAAAAAAGTAAAAGTCAGAGCATTCACTAGTTTTGCACCAGAATGCTAGCTAGCTGTATATATATACAGTACATGCAGTGAGAATAGTGGTACCAATGAGACACTACTCATAATAATGTGCATCTCTTAAAAACTAGTGTCCATCATGACAATAAGTTGTGAAGTGTACAAATATATTTTATTACTGTTTCTACATTTAGAACTCTTTTACATAGATATGTTTTCCCTGTTATCACGATAGAAGGAAAAAAAAACAAACAAAAAAACCAAACATTTTTTCAAGAGTTAACAGAGTAATAGTTTTTACTCCAAGTAAACAAATGTACATTTTGTAATGTACATGTAATTTTTTTTGGAAATTATTCTGGATTAAATCATGAACAGTTCTGAATATGTTTTTCTTCTAAACATTTTACTGTTGTTTTTAGTCTGCAAACCTCTCAGACATTCACTTCATTGTAAACACACTGAACAACACTGGGAGTAAAACACAAGCTCACAAAAAGTTAATTACAACCAAACAATTCTGTTCTCAAATTGGATTATGGTGTAATATCTCTGCACAAGTATCGAAACACTGAAGTATATTCAGACTGCAGCAGTTATCACTGAGTAAACAGCTTTAATTCTTTTTTATCCATATTCAGACCCAGCCAAGGCTCTTCAGATGCCCCAGCAAACATATCTCCCCACAGGTATGGAAGGTGTGGTCACCTGCCCAGCAGCTGCTCGGCCCCCGCTGCTCCGCGTGGACTGGACAAAAGATGGAGAACCACTGGACCTGTCCATGGTAATACAAGCAATAATTTCCAGACGGTCTTCACTGTCCGACCTTAAATGTGTGCGCAATGTCAGATTTCCACCTCTTGCTTTTTCATGTTTTCGCTTTTTATTGATTGCTGCATGCTGCAAACATCTCAGGGAACCAGCAGCTGGATCCATTAATTTTCTTCTAGTAGAGAAATGTAAGGTGATGCTGCTGCTGACTACAGGCATCTATGAAGCGACATCTATCAGCAGCTCGCCATGCAACTTCCTTTCTAGCAACAGCCCACTCAACTTGCCCACTGAGCTGCGTAGTTCTTTTGCTGTTAAAACAAGGGAGACATTCTGATATTTCATGCATTTTAATTAGATATTTTCTCCATCTTCCAGCAGAAATATCATTTTTCACTTCTTCACGTGAAAAGTCAAATGGCCACATGCTTCGTAGTCGTCAGAGATGATGTATTAAAAGATGAAGCTTATTTTATTTTCAGTCTTACTTTGTCTGGGGAAAGCGTGTGCCTTGATGAGGTGCAGATGATGTGACTTCCCAGGAGTTTCCCACAGATTTTTTAATCATGTCCTCTTAAATTGTAAAAAAAATATTTTTTTCAACCAAGGTTGACAGGTTGTCAGGTCTTTGTCTTGCGTGCAAAATATCCGCCCACTTCCTCCTCCTCCTCCACTTCACATGCTGAGTCGAGGCCAACTCCCTCAACACTTTGATGTGAGTGATGGATGAGACCGCCACAGGAAACGTGATGGATTCCAGTAGTGCAGGACACAGTCTTGCTGTTATTCCACCAATTATCCCAATTCCACCGCGGATGTCATAAGCCCTCCCAACCACTGTAATACGTTCTCATAACCTCATTTTGGAGAGCATAATAGCAGTTTTAACTTCAGTGAACCGAGTGGGAACCTTTTGTCCAGTCAAAGATTCAGTTCTGCTCTGGCTTAATGGAAAAAAAAGGACTTGAAAATGAAAATGTTTTAATGAAAATGCTTCAAACGTGATTCTGGAAGTTAATTCCACTTGCCTTACTTTGAATCAAGAGAGAAGTTTTGTTTTTGGAACAGAAGATCGCTATGCCTTCATACATGATGATTTGATTATCATCTAGCAGAATTGTTGAAAATACTACAATTTTGAAAAAGAGTGGAAATAGTCTGCCCAATGGGGACTTAAATATTTGACCATTGCAGGAGTGTAAAAGGCAGATAACAAAAAATTGTGTAAATCCTTCAATCCCCCGGAGGAGCTCTGCTTGGCTTTGGACTATTGGCTTAGTAAAATTATAAATATACAATAAGTCTGCATGTATTGGTTCCTTTTCTTTTTGTCAAAGTGGTGAGCATTCTGCATCTCTCACAGTATCCAGGTTGGGCCTTGATCTCGGGTGGCTCCCTGTTTATGGCCACAGTCAATGACGACGCAGCAGGCGTGTACACGTGCACGCCATTCAACCGCTATGGCAGCATGGGTTCATCCGAACAGACGACCGTTATTCTACAGGTTAGTGAGGCCTCCTTGCAGATACATTGCATGATGTCAATTAAGGTGCTTACTGTTGACCAAGTCAGATACATTTCTTCTTTCTATAAACACCCAGCTGCCACTGCTAACTCTCTGTCCACACCCACTGTGCATGCGTTTTAATTAGCCCAACTGCATCAGTCACAGTGAATTAAAAACTTAACAGAAGCGACATTTTTCTGACCTTTTCAGTTCGACGTGGGAGCCCTGTGGCATTAATGGAAGTCTGCTCAAACTCACTGCAATGGCTCCACTATTAGGGAGTTAATTGTGTGGCTAATCCTTTTGTTATTAAGATAATCTTGTCCAAAGCAGCAGTAATCCAGTCTTAAAATCCATTGTTGGCATTGCTGCAATCTCCTTGATTCAGCTCTCACTATGCAAACTCACAGGACCCCCCATCATTCAGCGTTATGCCGGAAAAGCTGTACAAACAGGAAGCTGGTAGAACCCTGCTCATCCCATGTCTAGGAAAAGATGGGGACCCAACAATTAAAGTGACCTGGAGCAAGGTAAATAACCTGGCACAAGATTTCAACAAGCAAATGCTGTGGCACTGCCATGATTTTCTTTGTGTGTTTCTAATGAACTGAAGTCATGTAACTAAAATTACAATCCTTAAATGCAGTCAAAATGCTTACAAATGTGCAAATAGTAAAACACATAGTGAACTCTGAGGATTTGTCACCATTTTCTTATGGTTGTATGATATGATACGATAATACGATATTATGAATACGATACAATATAATTTATCGTCCCTTTCATTTTTTAGTGAAATTTTTTTCGGGCTCAGTGTTGCTGCATAGCTTACAATCAATAGTAAAGTAAAATTATAGAGCCACATAATGAATTAAAAAACAACATTTGAAATTAAAAAGCTCCATAGTAAGACACAATGACAGAAATTACACATAAAAATAGAATGCTACACACAAGGTAAATAAATATATTTATATATATACTGTATACATATATAGTACATATATTAATGTTTAATAATATACATATATTATAATGTAATATGATATAGGGCAACAATGTAACCTAGCATACCCCATCATATAAAATGGTATGCGCATAGAAAAATTTCCTTTTCAAGACTTTTTTTTTTTTTTTGTTTTTTTTTAAGAGTTCAATGCCCAAGAAGCCAGCAAAGGGTTGTGGCTGGCTACTTTAACCAGGAGACTGCAGCTCATATCCTATGACATTTTTTATTTGTTCAGTAATTATTTTAACTTTACTGTTATTTCTTGGGTTCTGGTTTAGGTCTTAAAACTACTTTGTAAGGTTTTGGCACCAAATCTATAAAGTTCCAGCTTGCAAAACATTGTTGCTCGTGTTTAAAATGGACCCTTTCACAATATTAAATACATGTTACAAAGATCTTTCCTTGAGTCAACAGCACCTGACCGATAACTATTGGATCATAATAGTTAGCAGAGCTAGGTATAGGTGCAGGTATTGGTGCAGCAGTCAGTGCCTTGTTTAAACTTACAAAGGCACGAGATTGCTCAAATTTGTTTATGTTGTGTCCTTACTTTATCCTGCTTCTTCTTAACTGAAAAGGCAAATTAAGGAAGTATGGCTGGACGTCAACATCTCTTTATCTCTGCAGTTTGATACACGGTATTCATTAAGCAAGGCCACATTTTGATGATCGAATCAAATATTTGATCAAGTACCTCTTGTTTTACGCAACTTCCACATTTTCCTTTTCACTCACACAAAACAGCACACTTCCCGAATTAAAAGTCACTCTAGCTTCCATTTTTGAACTTTAGCTTTAGACGTTAGCGAATGTGTGCTAGTGACAATTCTATTAATGCGGCCATCTATTGGTTGCAACTTGCTCTGTCGCACAACCTGTGCAACACAGAACTTCACAGTGTGATGATGAATGTGCTCAGCAGTGTCACCTGTCAGCCCAATAAGATGCGTTGATGCTTTTCCTCCAGAGAGATTTATAAAATGCTGGACGTCAGCATCGTTATTCATGCTAAAGCGCAGTTATGCCCTCTTCCCATTACGCTGACCTGCACTCACATTGCTCCGAGCCCAAACGTGCCTGAGAAGAGTTACCTATTGTGTATATGTTGTCACATTGGGAGAAAATAACTGCAACCTAACAGACTTTGTGGCTTATTTAGCGTCCTTGGTTTCATGCATGAGCAACCATACTGTGCTGATGCTTACATTTCCAACCGTGCTTGAACACAGTATGGAGCACTCGCATGTCATAAATCAGTATACTGAATCAATTTAATTTTCATTTATCAGTTTATTCATCACTTGATTGACCTAGCTTGATAACAATATCTGTAATTAAAACCTTTATTTAAAATACAGACAAATGAATTTGGTTAGATTTCTGTTCCAGCTCTCCTGCAAGTTTCAACTTTTGATCCTTTTTCCCATGTGTGAATGTTTTCTGTGTTCTTGTTAGGTTGACGTAGCGCGTCGCACATCATACTCCATCGAACCCAGTGGTTCTCTTCTCCTGCAGCCTCTGTCAAAGGACCACCAGGGCATGTGGGAGTGTATTGCTGCTAATCGAGTTGGCTCGGTGAAAGCTGTCACTCAAGTCTTTGTCCTGGGTTAGTACAAACTGAAGCATTACTGTCTGTGCATACCACAACAAAACTCATTGCTCCTGTTTTGTGAGCTGTCCAAGTTAAATGTATTCTTTTTTCTCCTTAATTTTACGCCTGTGTTATCCTAGATTATACCCGTCACAGGTCAGACGCTTGTGCCTCCAATCCGCCTCCAACAAATAAATGTAGTACATCAAGAGATGGCCTCTAAATTTTAGCAGTATTAAATATTTGAAGTGCTGGCTGATTTCCATCAGCTCATCTCTGTTCCCTCCATTATAGGAACCAGTCCCCACGCGGCCACCTCACTGTCTGTCTCTCCAGGGGTGAAGCAGGCCAACATATCCTGGGAGGCTGGCTTCGATGGAGGATCAACGCAGACATTTACAGTTTGGTGAGTGTAATGCCCCCCACTTTTTTCTTGGGCTGTAACCATAGCAGCCATTGACAGTGCTGGTGTTACTCTATTGATCTTGAGGAAGAGGAATTAATTTATTTGTTATCGCTTCTTGGCAGCTACAATAAAAAACCGTGCTGTACAGCATAGCTTTATAACACAGTGGCCATAGTAGCTACATTCCTATACATCTTAAATTTGCTTAGAAAGTACAGATGATTGTGCCCACGATGTATTGAATGCCTAAAGTTGATTAAAGAAACTGCAGCCAGTTGGACAAAAATGAATCGGAATAACAGTGTTTGGAAGTAATTCTCTTTTCAAGTAATCCCTGTCTGTAATGTGGGGGAAGTCTTACAAAGCAGGAAAATTTGGTTAAATATAGGATTCACTAATCAATTATCATATTATATTGTGATTTCCCTGTATTTTGATGTCAAGAGAAGGCAAGCGATGCTGTGCAGAGAACTTCTCCTAATGCTCGTCTTAATCACATTGTAACCTGGCAGTGCTAAATCAGACACAGATGGGATGATCTATCTTAATCTGTGAGAGGGAAGTGGGTTGTTGCTGCTGCAAGGAGCACCATGAAAGTAAATATAAATTGCATCAAAACTATAAAAATAGATCAGCCAATCGGTAGAAGCACTCCGCTAAATCTTCGGCTGCTGCTCGCTCTGATAACCTGACAGGTTAGTGCCGCAGATTAAGAAGGGGAGTTAGAACAAAGACACTCTCTATTATGAGAAAAACAGAAGATCGACACTTAAGCTTTTTTTTTTCACTTGTCTGAACTCCAACAACATAAATTGTTGGTGTTTTCACATCGACATTTCAACTGAAATCTAGTTTCTTTCACTTTATGGCTGAAAATGATGCTTACTAGTTGTTTACTAATTTCAAAACTTTATAGAAACTAATAAAGTAATTATCCCCCATGTTAATATGCACAATTTTCTTCCCTTTTCTGTTTTCTCACAAAAAAAAAAGCTTCTGCTGAGTCAAAGCAATCAGTATCAAAAACATAAAAGGGGGCATGCAATTAGACTGCCATTAATAATTTTCTGCCCATTTTCAATTGGTGCATAGATTCTATTTTAGCCTAAGGTCAAGTAATTTGCTCTGTACAAAATAGAGGAGTAAAACTTCAGCTCTGTAAGGAACCCGAAAAATCACCATAATTGGAGGTGCAAGCTCTTTATGCAATTGCAGAAATACATCTGTGCTGTCTCTGCCACAAACTCTGCAGCTGAGGAAGAGTATGAATGATTAATGAAACCTATTTTCTGTCATGTTTTATAAAAACCAAACTTGGCAGTGTTTCCTGCCGTTCTTTTGTTCTTACTACTCTGTCTTCTCTGCGTCTCCCTCTTTCTGCAGGGTGAAGAAGATTTTATCAAGCGATAATGATAGGAAGCATGACTGGTTCTCTGTACCCGTTCCCCCCTCGGATGGCACCAGGCTACAGGTGACTGGCCTGTCCCCGAATACCGACTACCAATTCAGTGTCTTGTCTCGCAACAAAATAGGCACGGGACCCTTCAGCGAGATTGCCACCACACGGACGTTAGGTCAGTACTATTTCCTCTAAATGCAGTTCAGGATTCAGATGCATACTGTACTCCAAAATTAACAAATATCAATCCAATTTACAGTATTATTAAAAACATAGCTACAGCTCTTAGTAGGGTTTGAATAGGGGACATCAAACACCCAAAAGGCGTGTGGGAGGCACTAGCTAAAGTTTTATTCTCTTTGTAAGTGACTGCCATATTGTAAGTATTTAGAGTCAGGAATATGGTTGAACTCTTGGCTCTCATCACAAAATATTCAGCTAGCAGATTTTTCATATTTAGCTGGTGCTGATTGTCACTTTCGCTGGGTAAAATAAACCCTACCAGCCACAGGTTATATCAAACAGCCATAATTAAAGGTAATTCTACAAAGACCTCTTCGGTTTACTACTCAGTGGGTTCTTTACTCAGCTTAAGCTCATTAGCTTGAGTAGGAAACACCACTCTGTACAGTTCTGCCTTCTGCCCTCCATTTAAAACCACATGGGATATTTTTTTGGGTGAAATTATATACAATGGTTTATGTTGATGGATTGTGTCATGAAATTTACATATGTTCTTTTCCAGATTTTGACGATAATTTTGCAACTCAACAATGTCAAAAAAACTGAATTAAAGTTAAAGATCATGTGTCCACAAAGAAAATGTGGTTGCAGGAGAGTGCAATGATTAATTAATTGCATTAAGAAATTAAAAAAACTGCTGAATGTTGCAAATAAAATGAGGATAACTGCACTGAACAATAGGGTCATGGCTGGTAGATTGGTAAAAGCATGATGCTTACCAACATCATTGAATGTCTGACCAATCTGCTCCAATTAATGGTCTTTTCTATCTCTGCTATGATAGTTTCTGTTGCTACATAATTTCTCTCCTCATTACAAAACAATTGGAATATGATGCCGGTGCACAGAAAAGCACAGGATTTCACCCTAAACTATGAAAATTCATAATTAGACAGATCGCAATAACCGACAGTCGCATACCGTAAGTGACATTGTCTCATTGAAGACTCACTAAAAATTACATGACCGAAACTTTTGTCAGCTCCATACTAGCTAGATTACAGAACAGATTGCTTTGACATAGCTGCAGTTGTCAATGGCCAGAGTTTTGGTGATTTCTAACTCTTTACTTACTAATGTTTTAAAGATAATGATGAAAACATGATTTTCAGGTTTTGAAGTAGTCCATATGGTATATTTTTAATGTACTGCAACACAAATCACGATTGAGCATGTCTGCTTTCGTTTTGCAATCCACCAATGGCAGTTTCCAACAATACGAATTCAGACAGCCCAGGTCTTCTACGTAGAAAACCTAAGAAACCTGTCCTGATTACTTGTTGGGATGGGGCTTAACACTGTAGAAATGTACCTTGTACAAATAGCTCTTCCTCTTCTTCATGGGAATCCTTGTCTGGTTCAAACATGTATGGCTGAGTGACTCCAATGTAGATTGGACCATTTTAATCAATGTTATCACTCCAGTGTTGTCCAGCATATAGTAGACTATAGTTTAAAAGTTGGAAGAGTACGTAAACTCTGGCTTGCTACAGCTGCAGGTGCGGTAAAAGATGGGAGACAAGACAGCCACACTACCCAAACTTAAACCTCTTAATATGTATTGCTGTGATTTTTTTGGGGGGTTTGTTTTTCGATCAACTTTTATATTCCTTAAAGGATACATTCATGTAATTTAGGCGATCCTCTTTTACACCTGCAGCAACATCATCTGGTCATTATTTTACTTGTTGTTTGTATATGGTTTATGACCATATATCTGCTAATGTCCTACCCATCCTCCTCAGCTGCACCTTTTATTTTCCTCTTATCAGAGCATGCTAACACCCTAACTGCAGGGGTCGAACATGGTTACCATTGTTTTTATAATAAACTAAATAATGGGTAAAATGGTAACTGTCCTGTATTTATATAATGCTTTTCTAGTCATTGTTGACCACTCAAAGCGCTTTTACACTACTTTTGCATTCACCCATTCACACACACATTCATACACTGGTGGCCTCGCAAGGTGCCACCTGCTCATCAGGAGCATTAATCATTCATACACTCATGCACTGATAACGCAGCATCAGGAGCAATTTGGGTTTCTGTGTGTTGCTCAAGGACATTTCGACATGTTAACTGCAGGGTCTGGGATCGAACCAGGAACCTTCCGGTCACTGAACGACCATTCTACCATCACCTGTATCTCATCATGTTAGCACTGTCTATCTATTATTGCGTTAGCTATACAGCCATATTCTTGTTCTACTTATTAAGAGAAGTTGTTCTACTCATCCAGCAGAATGTTGTATCTTAAGAGGTATTTTTATGGTTGTGGTTGTAGATACTGGTATCTACAATTTTCCATGAGCTATGAAATGATTGGGGTAAATGGAACATTTCAATCTCTTTTGCAGAGGAGGGTTTTGTTTAGGAATTGGATTAAAATGTTCTGTTTTTGAAAGCTGGGTGAAGAGTCTATTCTGTTGTCTTCTAAGCCTACCCATGGGCTAGGACATCATGGGTCATGATCAGTGTGGTTACAGGGCTGTGGAAGTCAGATTATGTGGAAATGTTGTGAGGTTATTGATGTAGATTTTTTTTCCCCTTGTAAATATTTTATCTTTCCAGGCAGAGGGTAGACATACTTAAAATCCAAAAAATACCTTTTGAAGATGCAACATACTGCTAGAACATTATGATTGAATCTCAAGGGCAAAGACGGGACGGGATGCTGGTCGCTCTGGCGGCTTGGCTCCCTCCTGGCTTTCACTTGGGTCGGGATGGCGCGGTCGCTGCGCTCAACTCCTGCTTTAAACTACATTCCTTCACAGGCTTATACATGCACACAAACACACAAACATACCCACACACAAATATGAACACACTAAGTCGCTTGTTGTTACTATGTACAGTGGCCGCAGTTTTTTTTTTTGTTGTTTTTTTTTTTTATCTTGTCTTTTCACTTTTTTTCTCCCTGTCTCTCTCTCTCTCTCTCTTTCTTTTTCTTTGTTTTTCAGGATATTTGTCTATACCCTGTTTATATACCGTATTTGTCCAGTTATTTCATGTTACAGTAATTGAAATCAATTTTAGGTGTACAACAAGAGTCTCAGAAATCTTCTTGTCAAAGCAAAATCTGTTAGGCAAAACAAGGCATCCAGGTCCCCATTCTGGCATGACAATTAGCTGGACAGGACAGGTTTAAAAAACAAACAAATAAAAACGAAAAAAGGGATTATTTCTCAAGGATCAGAGCAGTGAGCCTTCTCTAATGTAACTATCTAGCTGATCATGGTGATACCAGTGGTGGACATCACCTGAATAGATGCTTAACATACATGCTAACATATTATTGTAGTATAGTATTATCAAGGTATCAAACTTTCAAAGATATTACGTGAAGAGCTGAAATGAAGCAGAGTCAGTAAACTGTACCTACTCCCATCATATTCTCAAGATTGAACATCTGGCAGTACCAGTTATTTCTCCTGTAATTTCTTTTTTTCAGCACTTATGTGGCTGATTGTCTGAAAGTATGTCTTATTCCCTCTGTATCAGGTCCTCCACTGACAGCAAGTAAACTGAAGCCCCCGGTGTTGCTGTTGGCTAATCAGGAGTCAGCAGGTGTTGTTCTGCAGTGGTCCCTTCCTGAAGCTCAGCACCCTCCCATCACAGGCTTTGTTCTTCAGTCCCGCACCGAGCAAGGGCAGTGGTTTAATCTGGATGAGAACATCAGTGCCAACACGAGTGGGATAGTCGTTCCGGGTCTGCACAAGGTAACAAGCCATGTGCACTGCTCCCTATGAGACTAATCAGTCCATGCTGTTTGTTGAATGCCTTTGAGATTTGTATCTAGGCTACACCTCTCTGGTTTTAGTGTTGTAGTCTCTCAATTATGCACAGTACATGGCAGCCATCACTTTTCTGTCGTCTTTCAATCAGTGGGCCATTGCTTCGCCTGTTTCATCCTTCTTTATTCTCCTATATAGACCTACAGAAATTCAAATGAACTTCATTAGCATTCCAGACACAGTACCCTGTTGACAAAGTGTGGTTTTCCTCCTCTGTCCTCCTCATTTTACCTGTGTGTATATGTGTGTCGGTGTCAGGACTCTGTGTACGAGCTGCGGCTGCTATCTCGTCGCGGGGAGTTGCTGAGCGAGCCCAGTCCATCAGTCAATGTCTCCACTGTGGGTAGGTGTTCAAGAGTAACCTTGCCCTCTTTCCCATTGCCGTCCCACCCTTTGTTTCAACCCATCCTCCTCAATCGTACGTTTCCTTTTTCAAACTCTCCTCTTTCTTTCTATATTTCTTCCTGTCCCTCTTGATGCCAGTGTCAGACCAAAGTTAGCGTAGGGAACACTGCCCATTAGAAGCCTGAATGATAGAAATAGCTCCACTAACGACTTTTCAAAAGAGTTAGTGATAGAATGTGTATTGGTCTTTTTCTGATTCTAATTTGAATGTGTCATGAATTTTTCATGAGATACGGTAGAGATATCAAACAGCAGGATCTACAGCACTCACTGGTATCACCAGTGAAAAGATATTTTTTGAATTATCTGCAGATAATTTCAGTCTGACTGGGCATATTATGGAAAAATCATCAAGGTAAGAGAGGAGATTGGAGATTAGATCCACTTAAAACCCATACTACCAAAGCTCATTGCAGTATTATTTATAGGAGTTCCTTAAAGTGATCCATTACAGTTTTACCAGCTCTGACACAAGTGGCAGGAAATATGAAGGTAGTAAAGTCAGCCAGCATCACCTAGTGATTTTACAACTTTATGAGACCTGTTTTTCTTTTATTTAAACAAAAAAAAAAAATCAAATTTATATCTGTATTTTTAATACTACTTTATACATTTTGTATCTATCTAAAATTAAAAATT
>KV751320.1:13574350-13589623 GCA_001698575.1 Mola mola | reverse complement strand
TTAGATGCCATTGTTCACTGTTTACTGAAATAAGGTACAAAGCATACACTCAAAAAGCTTCATAATGGCAGATTGGATTTAGTTCTGGCAAATTGCTTTTTGATGTAAGACCAAGATGAAAAATAAAAAAAACTTTTCATGAAAATATGTTCAGTTGTATATGAGTTAAGTACTTCCTCCAAAATTGATCCATCACCATAAGTAAATTGTCATCCTTGTGTCACACCAAAGACACATACCAGATTTTATTAGAATGCATCTATTTTTTTCATTTATGCATTTATCCAAATCTGCACAGTCACATACTTGCAAACAGAGTTGCTGAAGGCTATTTAAAAAATGTAGAAACATATAGAAAAATGTCTTAATTTGTTATGTCTTGAATGTGTGTGCTACAAACATCTGTTGTCTTTCTAAATGCTTTATTTAAATAACTTTTTAGGAAAACTAATATTATTTTTTTCTGTTTATTAATATACCTGATAAAATGATGTCACAGGGATGGAGAGCTATCCTGTCCCATCCCAACTCCTGGAGTTCGTTCCGGAGCCATTACTCGCCGGCGTGCTGGGTGGGGTCGGCTTCATGTGCTTGGCGCTGGCCATTCTGCTGGGGTCTGCTTATGTCATCAGCCGCAAGAGGAACCGGCGCTGCCGACACAAGAAGGATGGTAAAATGCCCCTCACTCCAGAGACTCGAGACACTCACGTTGATGAACTGCATCATGAATATCATCATTTATTCAATAAAATATTTGAAGGCACTTTCAATCCATTATATAAATCATACTCGGCTGCATGGATTTGGCGCTCCTCTTGTCTCCTGCTCCTCCATTCAGTTGTAAAAGTTATCGATGTCATTTACATTACTTGCTAATTAGGGTAATTTCTCATTAGTGGCTGATAAATGGAAGTGTAATTAACTTTTTGGACAAGCCTGGGCGTCTCTGGCCCTTTAATGGGCTCTTATTAGGGTTGATTGTTTTTACTTCTTGGTCAGTGTGGTTGTATCCAAATGAGTCAAAACCCATCTTGCCCCTCTCCCTCCCTTTCAGAGCCCCCTCCTGCCATCTATAAACGCTCCCCATCAATGTAAGTACCCCTTTATCATTTCATTATAATACCTCCCATTGACCTTTTCCCTTGCAAACTAAAATGCTTTGAAAATGCCAGCACCTCAGTTATCTCTGCTTCACCTCTCCCTTCTCCTCCTCATCTTCATCCGCTGCCTTCGCTGCTGTTCTGTTTGTCTGCGTCTCTCCCTCACCCTCTTTCTCTCTCGCTCAATCTTATTTTCTCCCTTACTCTTACACCTCCGTTTTTTTCTTACTGTTTTCTTTCTTTCACCCTTCCCTCCCCCTCTTTCTCTCTCTCTCTCTCTCTCTCTCTCACAGAAAGTCTTCAGGCACCGGCAGTCCAGACAGTGTGTTAAAGAAAAGCCTACTTCCAGCCAGCATCCTCTATCCCACCACTTCCTCCACGTCCACCTCCTCTTCATCCTCCTCACAAACAGACTTTTTTTTGTTGAGCACAGAGAATCATCACAGACAGAAACACCTATTGACCGACTCCAGCAGAGGTCGCCTTACCAGGTCAACTTCATCTCCTGTTTCTCCTTCGATTGAGATGATCTCTCGAGGTTCAGATGGGCGCTTCATGCTTCCATTGTGTGACAGTGACACATACAAGACAAGGTATGAACAGCCTGCTCGAGTCCCAAGGTCTGTCTCAATGCACTCTGAGAGGGAAGATAGGAAAGACCCCCCCTTTGTGCTCTCTGTCGATCTCCCACCCTGCAAACCATCAGAGGTTAATTCCTCAAGACGAAGTTGTGACATGGTCCAGCACTTGCCCCATCGGCGCTCGTACGTGTTGGATCAGAAGGCGAGCTATGATTGCTGTCCTGAACTCAGCAGTATGTGTTCAAACATTAGTTTGGCCACAGTTCCTAATAGAGACAGACAAGTGACTCTCACGTTTCCAGTTCTCCCACATATCCGATCTGGCCAAAGTCAGCCATCTACGACGGCCAGCACTCTGGTTCTCCAAATGGAGCATGAGCGTGAGAGGGGCAACCTGAGTCACTGTCTGAAATTAGCCCAGGAGAGGGAAGAGCTGGAGAGGGAGCTCCAGAGGTACACTTTGAAAAGTACCTCCATGAGAGAAAGAAGGAAGCAGCATTCAGGCTTAGATAGGAGAGAGGCTGGTGGCTATGAGTTTTTGTGGGAATATATGAGCAGCACCTTACCTCACAGATACCCCCAGGGCAGCAAGGAGTGTTTTAGTTTGTCACCGAGCCCTTTATCTTCACCTTCTGTGGATTGGGAATCCCATCCTCTTGTCTGTACTCACACTGTTCTCCCAGCCCTTTCCTCTGATAGCGTGTCGTCACCTGTCACTCCCTCTTCTTTTAACTCCAGCAATCACTACCCTGCCCCATCCTTCACCAAAGAGCCCCCACTCCAGTCTGAGGAGGCTGGCAGTTTTTCCATAGACACATTGTTTCTTCCACATCTTTCCTCAAAGCACCAGAAACATAAAAATGCAGAGGCAGCACCAGAGGGCTGTGATAATTCATCACAATCTGCACTCTTAGGAATGCAAAATGGTGGTTCATGCTCTGAGGCAACAAACAGCCTTAGTCATGGCAGCATTTCAGCATTGTCTTTCCATAACAGCGAACATACTGAAAGATCAAATCCAGCTCTCGGTGTAGTGCCAGACTCATCAAGAGTGGAGGTAAGGTTCCCAGAGCCTGCGGATGAAGACATGGGTGTGGAAATGAGTGTGGACGAGCCCGAGTTGGAGGTTTGCGTAACGCGACCCTCGAGGCCCATGCTGTACCAAAGAATCGCCTCTCATCTGCAACAAGGGCGGTCACAGAATCAAAGAAGCCCGAATGAAGACATGAGTAGGGTCGAAAGCTTCAACTGCCACAGTCCTGCCTCTGTGGTTGGTACCATGAGAGTACTGGCTTCTCCACAAGATCCACAACCAGAACGCTTGGGAGCAGTGACCCAAGGTTCTAAAATCTGGGACTCTCAGCAGCGAAGCCGGAGCCTTGACTCCAGGAGGCGGAAAGAGAGCAATTTCCTGAATCCTGATGCCTGGATAAACTCTCTCAGCCAACAGAACAGCTGTCTTGCATCTTCCTGTCATCCAGATTTTTTAAAGTGGGAACCCCAGACTTCACCTACCGGGAAGGTCTCCAAATCTCCTGCAAATTCTCCTTCTGCTACCCATGCTGCCTCCTATTTACCCCCCGCTGTGAATTCTTTATCGTCCGGGAATAGTCCACAGAGGCCCATATCTAATCATGACGTGCCTCGCCGCTACGAGCCAAGAACGGAGTCTGCCAAATGGCCCTTTGCCTACCAAGAGGCAATGAGCGAGGCAGAGGGTTCCTTGGAGGCAATGAAGAAAGTTCTCAGATGCGTACCACCTGGGGACACTGATCATGATGTGCTGGAAGAGGAGGCAGGGGGCTATGAGGAAGTGCCGGAATCTGGGAGCAGCTACAGCAGCTATGCCAGCAGTGGCCGCGGCAGCATGGAAGCTGCAAATGGACGCCTGTCTATTTGTCACCTTTCCCCAACCCTTACCAGCTTTCCCGAGACAGCCGAGAACAGCCAGGGCAGCGCAGAGAACAAGCACAGTCCTCAAATGGAGCTAAGCCAAAGGTATTGAGGAAACAGTGAATTATGTCTTTGTGTATACTGACAACAACATGTTAACAGAAGCCATATGGAAGTGCATGCGTCTGAAACTGCCTTTTGCGCCTCACTCTATGATTAAATGCCTATATACACAAAACAGTTCATCTCTTTAAATAGCCCAGATATACTTTGCAGGTAACAAGGATTTGGTAACTGAGAATTGTAAAAGTTTTTTCCAGTGTTGTGTTGAAGAACAAACATTTAAAAAATATATAAAATATCTTGGTAGAATCAGCAGAAAAACATCCCATCCCATCCCATGAATGTGCTTATTTCTAAACCTCCCTAACAAAACAAGAAAAGCTAACTGTTTGTATCTGACAGAAGAGTCTCTAACCCTGACATCAGAAGTATGTGTGTAGTTTATTTGGTACTCTGTGTCTCTCTTTATATGCAGTATATCACTCAGTGCATAAGTGTGTTCCTTAAGTGTCTGGTTTGTGTTCATGTACTAAGTAGTGTTCTTTGACCTCCAGGAGAAAGGCCTCAGTTGATGAAAATTATGAGTGGGATACTGCTGATTTCTGCTTGCAGCCTGGAAACCATGATGGTGAGTGTTTGATTTCTTCTTGTTATTATTTATATGCAGCTCACATTCTGGCACAAATACTGGCAGAAAAAAACTAGCTGCATTTGTCTGTTTTGGAAACAGTAATCAATACTGAAAAATGACAAAGCAAAGAAAATAATATGCATTGTTGCATTGCAAAGTCAATTATTATTCGTCCTAACAGTGTGTTCAGTTCTGTTAACAAATCCTCCCCAATTCACATGTACGAAAGCCCTGCTATATGTAGGAAAAGGACACGATGTTTTTCTAAAATGTCTTTATAAAGATGGAGAAGAACAAATTGTGACTGGACATAGTTGAGGTGAGCTGACCTGTGCTGTGCATTCCATTATGTGAAAGGGTGCACAGCTTTCATTTCTGACTTCTACCCCCAGTGACCTGCATCCAAAGTAAAGGTGAAAAATGTCACCAAAGGGGAAGAACACCTTTCTAATAGGCTGAGAAAATAGTACATCACCCCATTAGTCTGATACTGGCAGGGATTAAAAAAAAAACGTTAACAACTCTGGAATCAATAAGAGCATGCAAGCTGGCCATGCCAGTTGGTTAGTGAATAACCAGTCAGAAATGGCTTCCAATTCTCTGTGACATTTTGTTATTCTCAGCAGTTGGCATCAGTTATGCCTTTTTCAACCAAATATTCTGAGGATCTATGGAAACCAAAGCACAAAAAAGTAGATACAGGTTTGGTTAATTCTTTTTTGTGTTTCCTTAATATCTGATTTAAATGTACAGTATATTCAATATATGCAGTATATTCAATCCAGTGCGATTGCATATTTTGAAATGATTTTTTTTTTTTTTTTATTCTGCTTTCTATGTAACTTCACTGACTTGCATTAGCAGTGTGGTAGCGAAGTTTATTTCTGAAAAAAACCCCCAGAAGATTCTGTATGACCCAGTACCTCAAAGTAATGTAGGTCCTCAAATTAAAGCTGGAATTTATCGTCTATTTTTGGGGTCCATAAATTAACATCCATTGTAATTTAAGTGGTCTGAAAATCATTAAACTTCTGCACCTCCTCTAGTCTTTATATTCAGGCTTTACTAAAATCTACCCTACTTTTCGAAGATAGAGGATGTTCCTATTGGCTGCTCTACAAAAGTACATTCGAGTGCACATCCCCATAGATGATGAAAGGCCAATACAATGGCAGACATCCCAGCTGGAAAAGTTGTCAAATAGACTTTTCATGAAGCTTTCTCAAGGACTTTGTATGTTTTTAAAGGGCAGGGCAGAACTACAGAGCACGAACAGGTAGAGGAGGGGGAGTGGAGTTGCTACATTTGTGTTTTCATGCTCGAGTCCCAGGAGTTACAAACCCCAGCTTTAATAATCATTAGTAAGTAGTGAGGAAAAATTTTAAGAACGGTTCTCCCTAGTTAGACATTGTATCTCAAAATGATGACATACTGAGTCATTATTTAGACATTGTAAGTCACTACTGTTAGAAAGATTTTCATTCTAATGACTTATAACATCTTATATCACAATGTTGAAAATTGGCTTCCATAGTATAGCATGCAGGATAGAAAGCAAGATTTCACTGGCCATGACAAAATGTAGAGAAAGGGCAGGCTTTTTTTTTTTTCCAGATTGCACTTCTGAATTACTGTAACTCGCAATCCAAGATGCATTCGCACTCTGAAGCCTGTATTTAATTTCCAACCAACGACCTCTGTTCCATGTATGTGTGAACAATGAAAAAAATAACAAAAGCACAGATATTTAATGAAACATCATCTGTGGCAAAATATCAAGAAACTATCAGCAAAGATGATTTCACAAGTTTATTTTTACCCACAGGCCTGCCTCCTTCACTGAATCCACTGAAGCCTGCTTGGTGCTTTAGCGATCCCATCATGAAGGGCTCCACAAAGTCACAGGGAAATTGCACTCAGCTCTCTTTGCTCCCAGGCCATCAAAGCAGCTGCTCTTCTCAGCCAGAACCAGATGCCGTACTGTTCTGACAGCTCCAGCCTTTGGCTCATCTAGCCTACTGTGTCTTTGCACATACCGGCTCGCATCACAAGTGACTAAAATGGTGACTGAGAGAGCTTTATTCCCATCAGTTTAATTTTCTTTTTTAAAGGATTGGCGTAAAGAATATCTTTTTGCATTTATGAGGGGGGTATTCTGTTCAATCTTGTTGCTATAATTGACCTGAAACTAATGGTTTTCTAACAATTTAGGTTTCAGTTATCTGAGACACAAATCACCTCTCAGAAGTAGACAGTTAAGCTCTTGACATTTTCTTTTTTCATGGTTGCTTTCTTCTTTAATCCAGTTTGAATTTTTTCAGGCTATCTACTAGTAACTGCGTTATCAGTCACACAATTGTTCACATCGAGAGCAAACAGTGGTGCCAATAATGCTACCAGCCAAGTAAGACACTGAACCTCAGACAGCTGGGCTATAACTTGACATGAGCTTGACCGCCAGTGGAACCAAACCAAGAGCAAAGTGTAATTGAAGATTAACAAAATTAATTAGAGTTTATTTTTCTTTCATTGGAATGCTCAGGCACATCAACTGTATATTTAAAACAAGCATTTCAGACAGTTCATTAATTTTGGTGGTAACCATATACTAGTATGTCTGTAAAGGTCCAGCATGTAGGTAATTAAACACAGAAACTATTGACCTTAAGCTAAGTTCATGCTACACAACTTTTACGCCAGTCATCCTCTCACTGACCTGTTTTGGAGCTCCTTGACCTTGACGTGTATCAGTTTTTAGGCATCAGTCACCAAACACTATGTGTAAACTCTTCAAAGACATGAAAACAGTGCTGACCCGATGTCTCCAACTAGTTTTGTAGCAGGAAAAAAATATAGAGATGAATTGACAACAATTACGGCAAATCAGAATGCGGGAGACGAGGTGAAGGAAAACTGTACTTGTGGAAAACTCAACGGTCCATTCTGCCCACATGCAACAATGCTGTCTTTCCCATCCTTTTCTTTTCCTGTGTTTCAAAAAAAACTATAACACTTGTTTTTGTTGGACATCTATTGAGTTGTCTGATATGTTTTTTAAATTATTTCAGCCTCTGAATGGCATATAGTAGGGTAGATGCTGCTGTAATTGCAAGTTCCCAAAATTTAAGGAGCCTCCCTGTCAACATCCAAGTTGTTTTCATGACTGTAGAGGATGTGAAAGCTTCACTTTATCTACCATGGTATAATATGGAAGTGCCAGAAAAACTAACTATTTTGCATGGAACGTAGCTAAAGCCTGACTCTAGAAGGTGTCATGGACCAATTTAAATAAGATGTCATATGTGTATACAATGTTTTTTACTGTATACAAGATTTTTATAAAAAGAAGTTTTAAAAAAAGAAGTCAGGTAAAATGCTGTTATCATAGATGTTTTTGTTGTTTGTGGGTTTTTTTTATTTCGCTGTCATTAGTGATAAAACCGTTGGGCACTGAATTTATGTCATTGTTATGATATACTTTGTGTACTTTTAGATTAAAATCCATGCTTATGTATAAGTAAATGTGCTTAGTTTGATCTGTTTTAAGGCATAAATCACAGCTCACTGCATTTAACTCCAGTTTGACTTGTTATATCGGGTGTGTTTTTAAATACAGTATATGTACTTTCTTTTGTGGTAATATTGATGTTGAAAAATAATAGCTCTCACCAAGCTTTCAGTGTAGATAGTTCCTGTTGGTCCTGAGCTGCTGTGAGGAACCCTCTCTACTCACCGTGAACAATTGTGGAAAAAGGCTCAAGGCCTTCACATTAGTCAACCAGATAATTAACTCAGAACTCCAGCGGTGTAGCAGAGCATTGTGGAGTATCCATCCTATAATTGGAATCCACTCATAGGGCCTGCATTTACTGCAAATCAATGTCTCACTTTTTTTATTTTTTTTTTCATCTTCTGTTGTGCACATATTGTACCTCAAGTCCATGAATGATCAAACCCTGCTTGCTGCTCTGGGGATTCGTAGTCAGCACAACTTTTTCCTGCCTAGGTTTTTCAAAGTGAATCCAAATATTGTGCTTCCGGCCCCTGAAACATTTGTTTGTGTTATTTTCAGAGAAATAAATCTGCAACTTTTTTGACATTCAGGGCTAAAACACAATCACACAGGGAATGCTTAATGTTGACTCTGTCTCAGGATTGACCCATGAAACACTGCAGACAATGGACACAGTGTGCTCTCGGCTTTGTATTCATGTGTATAATCATGATCTCGGACTACAGCTGCTCAGCAGAATAAAAAAAAATATCACAAAGGGAATCTGTTGACAACGGTAAGGGCTCATAAACCAGATTGTTATACTACTACCTTTTTCAGTAATTGTGTGTACTTAGGGGGATTAGCTTTAAAGTGAGCTCTCTTTTATTATACCCATTAAACACAAAATGAATTATTTGCAAATGCCAGGAAGTGACTCTCAAAACTAAAAAAAAACTAATCAGGTTCTTATAGATTTAAATATCGTAAATAAATTTAAGTGTAACCAAATGGGTCTTACATGACCTCAGTGCAGATCTAAACTCACCATTTTTTCTTAGTACTAAACTAAATACATTTTTATAACATTTTTTTTTTTTTTTTAAAAACTCAGTTTTTGTTTGTGTAAAAAAAAAGAAAAAGTTGAAGTACAGTTCCACTGTATTTCACAAAACATCCGTCATCTATTCTGCTGTGAGAGCAAGGTTAGCCACAATGGACTGACATGCATAGAAGCTGCTGATTTTGAGGCCCTCGAACTGAACGATAACGCTCAGATGTCAAAGATCAGAAAGTTTGAGCTGCAAATAGGATTTTAATAGTTCAAATTTACAGCCATGTTTTAAGGTTGTATTAAAATCATTTTTAATATTTTTCACACTAATATGCTCAAGCACCTACATCCCAAGAATGAAACATTAACAAAAATCTGTTATTGTTATTTAGAAAACATTGCAAATAACACTTATATACTATACACTATTCATCTACTTTATCAGGATTGTGAAGGCTGATTGGATTTGATGTCACCAGAGACTTCCCCTGATAATAAATGCTGATTGGTTCATGGAAGTGTGTGACATTAATTTCTTTCAACTGAACCAGTAAACAACCAGGCTACACAAAAATTACTTGGTGGATCACAGTGAAATTTGGCAGGAGTAGGACAACTTGGCCAAGGAAAAATCTCTTAAGATTCTGGTGTTAATTTGGATAAAGAGGTGTTCATTTAAAGGGAGTGCTGGGCCTTGAGGGAGGTATGCGCTTTTTGAGTCATAGTGTTCTCATGAACAGTTTGTAAGATATGTTCAGGAAAGTTATGCTTTGAGTGTCTTACAAACGACCAGCCACTACACCGATCACATACAACCCATTACTGTCTAATTACTGTGCATGTGAAACCCCGTGCACACCTAATAACTAGTCTTCCTCATGTCAGACTCAAAAAAGATTTTGATATTAGTTATTAACAAGCGTTTTTCATTTCCCTGTACTGTTATTGTTACAATTTCCTTAACTTCTTACTCTATCCCGTGACACTGGTGAGGCTGTGGTTCAGCTGCAACCTGCACAGAAGCCACAAAAATGTCATTAATAAGTTGGTCATAAACCTCACCTTCGCCAAAGCTGAGACATCACAGCCCACAATAAAACACAGTGATGCTGAAAAGTAAGACATTACCAATTGGGGCTACTTAATTTTTTGGGCTACTTAAACATTCTGTTCGTCTTATGTGAATTCAGCTGCATTATTTTCCGTGTGTTTTTATCACAAACAGCGAGTCCCATTCTTGTTTCTGAATGAATTGGTGTTGCCCTGTTGCGTCACATTAAGCTGTGTTTTTATCACAAACAGCGAGTCCCATTCTTGTTTCTGATGGTGGTGGTGCGTGGGGATACTGTAAAAAGAATATTTCCATTAGGTTAATAAGATGTGAAATAAAAGTTTCATTCTATTGTAAGAATAAAATTAAGCTGATAGCACACGTTCAGCTCTGCTCAATTGACTTCCATGAGCCTTCTGTGATGGTGTACAGATTAGCAACTTGATTTTGCTCTTTTGATACTGACTGGGCCTCGGATTTCATTGACTGATAGAACAATGTTGTCTCACATCTAAACCAGCTTCCAATTAAACTAATGGCCTGCAGCATCAGGGCAGCCTCCATGCCTGCAAAAATGATCAGGGAGTCATTCTTTAGGATGCTCTGCAATTCTCTTTATTTTGACTCTTGTGTCTGTTTGACATTGGAGACAAACAGATATTTTATTGTGTCTCTGGCTTTGATGTTCTCACAATTCTGAGAAAAACACAAAGAAGGCATTATGACGGTTAACGTTATTGTTTTTCTGTTTTTTAGCATGTTTACATGTTGTGATTTTTTTCTACTCTATTCACTGCATCCAGCCATTCGTCTTACTTCAAGCTGTACCTGTCAGCCCACTGCTTGTTTGTGAAACAACATTCCTTGAAGGCATTTGTTGATGCCATTATTCCTTTTCTAAGTGCTTCGGTATGAGATCTGACAAAATGGCGGTTTGATTTGAGAAACAGAAAAAGATGCCGGAAACTGGAGGTGTGATGCTACAGTTAATTGCAGGATCATGTTTTTATGACTTTCCCAGTTATTTCATAGAATAATGAAGCATGATTTGTGACTTCTAAGTTACAATCCAACATTTCAATCTATATAGCTCAGCCTTAACTCTATTCTCAATTCTGCCAGGGCATATAGAGGAAGAATAAAAAATACTAAGATAAAGTATGACACTCAGAAAGACTCAAAGCCCAGTCAGTCCCCTTAAAATTCAAATTCTTGGATTCGCCCCTTTATCTGGATCCATAATAATTTGATGGGTTCTTTCATTCATCCGTTCATTTTTATGTAATCCTCCAAACTAACCCACCAACTCACTAACCCAGAGAGAGGTGAAAGCAAAATAGCTAAGAAAACGAAATGGATTAACAATTTAAATACTTGCAAAGTGAAGCTTTGCACTGATCAGACAGTCCAGGAATATAAATAATATGATAAACAATGTTTAATTCAATAAGATCTGTATTATCATAAATCTGTAGAATTATAACTTTCAGAGAAGTTTGGAAAGCCTTGCTCACTTTTTAGTACAATAATATTGTCTTCACTTATGCCCACCTTCAAGTTTAATAACTGTGATGAACTAAACGTTGGTTTTAACATGCGGTCAATCCACAGCAGAAACTTCAGTTTGGCGTACAAGATAGACCAGTTTCCAATTTTCATTCATCACGTCAGAGCAAAGGAACTTGTCACCATGACATATGTTCTTCAAGTCAACACAACTTAACACCAGTGTAATTATTTTTTTTCAATACTTGGTACAGTGGTGCAGTGGTTAGCACCGTCGCCTCACAG
Organism: Mola mola; assembly: GCA_001698575.1. Classification (NCBI taxonomy): domain Eukaryota; kingdom Metazoa; phylum Chordata; class Actinopteri; order Tetraodontiformes; family Molidae; genus Mola; species Mola mola. The sequence goes on along the minus strand of KV751320.1, from coordinate 13,577,966 downwards.
CAAGAAGGTCCTGGGTTCGATTTCGAGTCAGAGTGTTTCTGTGTGGAGTTTGCATGTTCTATCTATGTAATATGTAAGTGTTTGTGTATTGAAGTGATTGCTGAGTTATTCCCAGGTTGTTAGAAACTGATGCTTTGGGTTAGCAGATGGCATGAACTACCAACCCAAAGTCACAGTATTTAATGTTTCATTTCAATATCATTCCCATACCAGTACTCTTAAAATGATACCACTGCCAACGGATTTGATAACATCATATGTATTGAAGCATTCAGTTGCATACATGACTACAACTGAACTACAAAATTTGAAACACCACAGACACGCGTGTGAGTTGTTGCTGCTGTATTAATGGAACAAACACACACTACATTACATTAACAATTGTTGGAGTTGGTCATCTTGTTTCTGTTTAGACTTCAGGACGGACACAATGCCATCAGTTTATCTTTATTTTGGTTTAGCCACACTGGAAGCAGACTTCCACTTCCATTAAATTCAAGAGACAACTCTACAGCCAATATCTCAAAAAACTGGCAATTCAGACCAAACCACTCTAGATGAACACACAGCACTTGAAAGTACATGAAAGTACAAAAACACAATTTTAAGGAGGTATATATATACAGGTATATACTGTATATATTTGTTGTAAAAAAAAAAAAAAAAAGGCAAAGCTAATGGTTTTACCTACAGTTAGTTCAGTAAGAGAGCTATTTCACTCAAGGATAATGATCCATGAGCAAAGTGCTCCACAGTGTCAACAGGAACTGTTAGAAATTGGGCTCAATTAAATTTTTTTAATGAATGGATCCTAATCAACACACTAAAATCATCTATTGTCATAAGGCCATCAATTGTGGAAGAACACATTTTCAGATCAGCGTGAAAAAAGAAGCATTGACTGCAAGGTGGTTGGCCTCGGTAAAACAAGAACATAGACATTTTTCAAAAAAGGTGGGTCACTTGGGCAAACACCTTATTAAAGTGAAATAGGGGTTCGAAAAGATTCTACTGTAGTACAAAAATTCCTTCTCTCCCCGATGCTATTATTCAACACTCTGCTGGGAAGCATTCGCAGAGGTAATTAACTTCGCTGACATGTTGAGAATTCTCGCCTCTCAGTCTGAATGCTGCATGTGCAGATACACTGATTGAAAACTCCAATTTAGGTTTCAATCTTTAAATTATCCACATCCAACCATATTTCTATGGTAATAGTGCTGATAATTGCACTAATTTTACACATGGCAGGAGATAATTGTCTCAGCTTATCCTCAGCCGAAAGCACTAATTGCCATCCTCATTCTTTCTGTCATGCAAAACACAAATACGTATTATTGTGTACAAGATGGAAACAAACAAAAAAAGGAGGAAAAAAATGCAAAAATAATTATGTTTGCAAGGTGAAATGAAACATTTAATGCCCTTAATCACTGTGGAGCACCATCACAGGGACGGCCCGGAACCTCTTATCTAAATAAGACGTAACAGAGCTTGTTTAAAACTGTGAATTGTGCGTGTGAGGTTGTTTTGTAGCACAGTCAGAAGAGATCCTGTGAAAAGCCTGTCAAAACAATTGGCGGTTTTAACAGCTTAATTTCTTTTTTTTTTTTCTCTGTGTTTCTCCTCAACAATGGTCTTGGCTATTGGCTTGGCTATCTGAATTGTCTGACTCTCTGATTTGACCCAAGACGTGCTAAACAAGTCCCTGCTGTGTGAACATTCTGGGTGTTTTGGGCAGTTGCAGATCCCTTTTGCTCTGCAGAAAGTGGGAAAACTTTTCTAAACATGTTAATTTGCAATTGCTATGGGACAGTGTACATTAGTTAACGTTAGTTAATGCAGTAATAAGCATTTATTAACAGTTAACTAAGGTACCTATTCAATAGCTTCTTACCATACTATTAACATTAGTTAGCAAAGTAATGTGCATAACTTACAGCTAAATAATACAGTGATTGGCATCAAAGGTCCAGGTTGTAGAATTTAAGAAAATCTACTTCTAATTTTTTAATTCTAATTTCTCTCTCCCTTCCACTGAGAGCACCATCTTACATTACCATGTTACTATTATAGCTGAGAACAGTACACCTTTGTGACAGCTAGAATACAACCAACCAAGAAGACTCAGCCCATTAAAAGAAGACTAAGAAGGCACAAGAGAAGTTTGTTATTAGCAGTCGATTAGAACTTAGTCCCATCTAAATGTATCTATCTAAGACTCAAACACTGCTCCATGTGATCATAGACATTTTGTCAAATATGGCCAGCTAACCCTACCCCTAATACAGCATTTATTAACCTGATTTAACCATTTTTTTTAATATTGTGGTGACCCTTAGTGTAAAGTTGAACAGCTGTATCACTTAAATGATACTAAATAGTATGGTTTTAAACTACTGAATAACGTATGAATTAGCATCTTATTCAACATGACTGTTAGTAAACAAATAGTCATCACATTAATTCAGTGCAAGAAAATGCTTATTACTGTGTTAATTCATGTTAATTGATGTGTCCTTAAATTTTGGTTCTGATATTGTAGGCAGCCAAGTGGGGAATTCTTATCTTTATTTTATTTATTTATTTTTTTTATTTAGTTGATTTTTTTCATTTTTCAGTAAGACAACATGAGTCCCATTTATTTGTGATTTGTCAGAAGGTGTACTGTTCTCAGGGAAGCCTGAAAACAGTACACCTGGACAAGTCGTCAGTTCATCACAGGGCTGACATATAGAGACAAACAACCATCCACACTCACATTCACACCTACGGGCAATTTAGAGTGACCAGTTAACCTAACCCCCAGTTTGCATGTTTTTGGACTGTGGGAGGAAGCCGGAGTACCCGGAGAGAACCCACACGGGGAGAACAAACTCCGCGAAAAAAGTCCCTGGGAATTGAACTGCACCACTGTACCATCATGTCCCCTCTGCTAAAAACCTGATCTAAAGTGCAACCACACACCAGGGGGTGATCCCGCTTGGTGATCCAGATTGGCTTCACTTTAGGAAGGCTGTCATCCATCTTCATAAGCAACACACATACTGAGTGAAATATCTTTTAGACCTTAACTTGTTGAATAAATTGGGTGTTGGGTGTTCTTTCAAATAAAAATGCAAACATTATAAGAATTCATGTAGTTTTTTTCTTTTTTAAACTTGCGTAGGATGTAAAATTTTATATGATCTTTCTTTGCCGCTGCAAACTGAACATTTACAATGTTTTTCCTGTGTAAATCATATTTTAAAGTTTAACATGACAGCACTGTATGTAATCATTTTTCATTAATAAAGAAACCTAAAATGTTTTAACTTACCCAGTGTCAGACTCTTCTACACCGATCCATCCCACTACATCGTTTATCAGATAGTGGAATAAAGGTGTTCATAAGCATCCAATGTACACTCCTATACACGTTTAAATACTCATTAATGATTAGTATCCCCTTTTTCAAATTACAGTACAATGGGAAAACAATCTCCTGTGCAGTGATGTTTCAACTGGTGTTTCTTTACAAAATATTTAGCTTTTAGCTTTTAGATGAGATCACACCTTTTCATCTTGTTTGGCGCGTGATCACCGCAGGGTGTGATTCTGACAGATCACTACA
>KV751320.1:13556903-13574271 GCA_001698575.1 Mola mola | reverse complement strand
TTTGGTATGATTCTGTTAAATCCCCAAACATGACAAGTTTTCATTTAAATGGAAATTATAGTTAAAACTTGGCTTAACTATTATGTGACAGATCCACAAAGAAGAAAAGGTTTGTGTAAAGAGTAAAATTTACCCATGATTACCACTTTTAGCACACTTACTGACCTCTAACAGAGTGATGCATATAAAGCCCTAATAGGCAGAGCTCAGTTGTTGCTGAGATTTATGCGGTGTCTTTGTTGTTCGGGATATCCTTGTGAAACAACGCTTTGTCAAGCAATTCAAAAACGAAAAAGGCTAATTATTAAAAGGGTTATTTAGCCTATTATTTTCCATTCATGAAATTGAATTCACAAATTTCTAGCATGAAAATTTGTGAATTAGAAAAGCGCATGCAATGAACGCAGTAGAAAAAAAAAAGATTTGTACATAAATAACTACACTACCAGTGGAGTTCAGGGGGCGTTTTCACACTTCCTCAGTAATTACAACAGGCAAAAAGGCCAATGCTGCTGTTAAATTATAGCACAGTCAGACAATAATGTAAGAGAATAGTGTTTTTGGTATGATTCTGTTAAATCCCCAAACATGACAAGTTTTCATTTAAATGGAAATTATAGTTAAAACTTGGCTTAACTATTATGTGACAGATCCACAAAGAAGAAAAGGTTTGTGTAAAGAGTAAAATTTACCCATGATTACCACTTTTAGCACACTTACTGACCTCTAACAGAGTGATGCATATAAAGCCCTAATAGGCAGAGCTCAGTTGTTGCTGAGATTTATGCGGTGTCTTTGTTGTTCGGGATATCCTTGTGAAACAACGCTTTGTCAAGCAATTCAAAAACGAAAAAGGCTAATTATTAAAAGGGTTATTTAGCCTATTATTTTCCATTCATGAAATTGAATTCACAAATTTCTAGCATGAAAATTTGTGAATTAGAAAAGCGCATGCAATGAACGCAGTAGAAAAAAAAAAAGATTTGTACATAAATAACTACACTACCAGTGGAGTTCAGGGGGCGTTTTCACACTTCCTCAGTAATTACAACAGGCAAAAAGGCCAATGCTGCTGTTAAATTATAGCACAGTCAGACAATAATGTAAGAGAATAGTGAGGGCGACAAATTGTTGTTTCTCCCGTGCACAAGGAGCACTAACTGTTCTCAGTAATGATCAAAAACTATGCACTTGTGATAGAAGCACAATTGTAATATTTTATAAAATTTTCAATGCAGAAAAATTAGCCTGCCAAAAAATTGTGACCCTGTGATCAATCCATCAATCAAGTTTAATTTGTATAGCCCAAAATCACAAACAACAATTTGCTTCTGAGGGCTTTACAATCAGTATATAACAACACCCTCTACCCTTAGACTCTCGAACCAGAGGAGGAAAAACTCCAAAAACCCTGGACAGGGAAAAAGAAGAAACCTTAGGGAGAACCACAGATGAGGGATCCCTCTCCCTGGGACGGATAGATGTGCAATAGATGTCACAAGTACAGAGCACAACATGATGAATTGTTACCAGGTCCATTACATTCTGGGCCAACTGAGGTTGCCATTCATCAGGTCAATTTTCACTGTTATGTAAAGATTTGATAGTTTGCTTTTTGATTCAATCACTGCCTTTCATTCCAATCAAAATAATTTGAAAATATTTGGAAATGATACCATCATAATCTCTAAGAAATGGTATTAATGTCGATGCCACTTGACATCAACCCCAAACAACCCTTGCAGACTTAGCTTACACACCATGGTCCTGGCACGCCCTGATGACACCAAGAAACTGCTCAGGAGCTGCTCAGAGGGACTGAGGAACGAACAGTGCTGAAGTGTTGACCTGGCATCAACATTGACTGAGAATCAATGAGATGTTCCTGATCCATGGAGGCTCCATCAAGGATCAGTCTCGGCGTTTGCTTTTTGTAAAATCGACATGTGGCTCATTTGAGTCGTGTGGGTCGGACTTGCTCAAGCATGTCTGGTCGGAGTGGGAATTGGGGAATTTTGTGAACCTCTTGAGCTCTTCATCACTGCACATATCCCACCATTCCTGAGTCGTTTGTGTGGTGTGACAGAATTTATTGAACTGCTGGAGGGGGGAACACTGCCATGAGGGAGTCCTGTACTATTAGGGGGTTTACTTTGTCCTTAACAATATTTGGGTAGGTTTTTCAACATCCACATGACTGCCAGGTACCAAAGGTTTTCCACAAGAGCATTGCACTGTAGCGAGATGATCAATGTTTTTTGCTACCATAAATCTCTATCCAACCCTAACCTGAAAAGAGAAGCGAATAAGTACAAGTGGCATTTGGGATAGAAATTTTAATCTGTATGTTGCTCAGGCCTCATATAATCATTGTTTCTCTTCTTTTCATTTTTAGCTAATCTACAGACGACATGTCTGTAGATTAGCTAACTGATAAAGCTTATAGTTAAGGCTGGCCTATCTAGCCCTTAGTTATGCTATAATGGGCTTAGGTTGTTGGGGGAACACTTCATGATGCACTGAGCTCTCTTCTCTCCCCCCTCTGACTCCGACTCCTTCTCTGCTCCTCTAAATGTCCATATACTTACACTAACTTTACTTCTTCCCCGGAGTGGTTGTGCTTTATCATCCTGCAGGTCTTTCTAGGTTGCGGTGGGAGCTGCTGCTGTGGTCCTGCCTGATGCTTACTGTCCACATTAGGACAAGATATCTTGTAACTTGGATCCTAGGCTGGATTTCCAAGTGCAAATCGGGACCCACAGATCACAATGGCTTCTGGACCAATAGACTACACCTGCTTCTGGATCACTACACATATCCCTGGATTTATAGATTCCACATACTCTTGGACTCACTGACTAAATCAGCAGCACTCAGATCTTGCTACATGGACTATAATGACTCTTGGACCAACAGAATATACCTGCGTCTGGATCACTAGACTTTCCATACACCTGGATTTATAGATTCCACAGACTCTGGGCCTCATGGATGTTTTATATATTCTAAGTAAACTGTTATATGTTCTGTACAAGTGACATCTATTGCAAGTCTGTCCGTCCTAGGAAGAAGGATCCCTTCTCTGTGATTCTTCCTGAGGTTTGTTATTTTCCCTGTTTAGGGTTTTTCCTCACCCGGTTGGAGGGTCTAAGGGCAGAGGGTGTCACATCTGTACAGTTTATCAAAGCCCAGTGAGATAATGTGTAAATTGTGATTTTGGGATATACAAATAAAATTTAATTTGATTTGATTTGATTTGATGAGTGAAAAGGTTACCTGTTACATACAGTATGACCTTGCCTACGGTGTGTGTACTGTGTAATATAATTTTATAATTAATATAATAATTGGTTGCTAGGGGCTCCTCACAAGAGCACACCTATACTTTCACTGACAAAAGATTTAAAAATGTAAAATAAGTGACGTGACAGAGAAATGGAAGAGCTATATCAATGTGAGCTGTCATTAAAACAGGCAAAACATCCTGCAGGATTGCACAAAGCACAGCATGTTTGTTGCTTCATCCTTTATAATTTCTTGTCTGGGATGGGATTGAATTATTATCAAACTTTTACTATAACTTCCAAAATAGGGGGCTTAATTTATAGTGTGAGGCATTGAGTATGGACTTTGCTAATTACAATCTAATTTGTCTTTTTCACCTCCAAATACAGCTGTCAATAGGTTATTTCACACAATGTGAAATGAATGTTTACTGTTTCAGTTAAATAGATTATTCCATTAATCAAATTGATTACAAGTGAGTTGGTGGGGTTGTGTGTGGTAGCCAAACAGCAAATTTGATTAAGAAAAAAAATGTGATCACAATCAGGCTTCTATGCTGAGATGTACTGAATTGCATTTGTGTCAGTTGTGCTTTCTCATTTCGCACTTTATACAATATTATGGTGATGTAATCTCCCTCTTGTTATTTGAAAGTTATCTGGTTTTTCAGGATAGTATCATGCTGCCCTTCACATCTGACCTGCTGCTTGCGGTTTGCAATGACTGATGTGTTCTGTCATTTCCTGCTGTTCATCTCTTTAGTTGTCTTGAGTTCGTCAATCATTGTCTTCTCATCCAACATCCCTTTCGTTTATCCATCACTTCTGTCTTTCAGCTTGCACATCACTTGGAGAATTTGCACTTGTCCATAATTTATGTCAAACAGAAAAGCTTAAAGATGCCAGTGCGCATTACATCATAGTTAATTTTAGCACTGCACTATAGTTGGCACTGCTCTGCTAACTGTAACAGGGACAAAAGCCATTTGGCACCACTGGGAGATAATTTATATGGCATAGTGCTACAGGATTAAACCAGGAACCACTAATGAAATTGAGTACAAGGCTTCTACAGAGCTGTTTTCAAGAATGTCCTTGAGCCATCACAGTCACAATTATGACGTAATGGCGAAGAAGCTGAGCCTGAGGGTGCATTAATGCTTTTATTAGTTCCCTTACAGAAAAAAACAAAACGTTTTTATTGCTGATAGTCAAAAATAAAATGCCTTATAAAATCTTATATTTAAAGGTGCCATTTGTAAAATCCAGCCAAAATTCAAGGTTATGTACAAAAATATAGGGGATAGCAAATTTGGATTACCGCCAACTGGTGCTAACTATACTTTCTGCTATAAGTTAATTATCTTGGACTATGTAGAGTAGCTATGGAGGTAGTGGCCCTGTTGCTTACAGAAGTCTTGTTTTTGTCAATTTTGAATGGGGAGTGTAGTGAGGCTTAGTTCAGCTCTTGCAAACTGAAGATGGCTGGAAACACCACTTGGAGCAGACACAGCCTCTGAGGCAAGAGTTCTGAGTGATTGGATCACAAAAAGACCTTTGCGTACAGCTCTGAATGCATTCAAGACACATTTCAGATCTGATCACTCAAACCACATTCAGAGGTGGTCAAATGTGTCCTGGGCCACAGTAATGACCACCCACTTTATGACGTCCTCAGCGTGAGAAGAAGTACATTATCATTCATGCACCAACTGTGTCATTTTAACTGCAACACAAACATTTTGTACATCCCATATGGATATCATCAAACTGGAGGCCAGTTTGACAACAGGAGATACAATATGGAGGCAGTGTGGTGATAAGGAAACACAAATAGTTTTAAGAGGTAGGTGTTGGAGCCTGGAGCTGGAGCTTGGCGTTGACATTCACTACATGAGTGAGGTTACAATAGGCATGACTTGACTCATGATATGTTTTTTACTCCAGTCTGTGCTTACTACCAGAATCATGCACCCTGTAGTGAGACAGGGGCTGGACATAACACCTATTGAGAGTGGTGGGAGACGTGTGAAAACTACTTTTGAGACTCAAGGGGGAACTTCGGTGAAAGAGGTATCAGATCTAAGCTGCAGTTTGTGCGGATATATTTATTCTTTCACAGGTAGGTGCAGCTGAGCCACCAGGCCCTCCTGGAATATCAATGTTCTTGTTCTTCTTATTAGGAAATATACCATCCTGTGCACGAAAATTTACTACAAAGTTTGCACGCGAGAACAGTACTACGGCAAAACGTCCTCAACTGACTTTGGGTGTAGTAACCATCTGGAGTTTAAATTTTGAAAATGCTTAACAAATTGAGATTTTGCAACTTTCATAAAATTGTGGCCCAGTTGAGCAGAAATCTTTGAACATGGATGAATTAAGAAATCTTTCACTTGTTTTTTTTTTCTTTTCAAAAACTGTAAAACTTTTTAAATCTCTAATCTCTTTGTAAAGGTTTTGCTCACTTAATGCAGAGCTTGCAACACAGCATCTTCAGACTGTCCAAAAAATTCAACTAGATTTTAGATTTTCAATAGACTTTCAAAAATTTATCCTACGGTGAAGTGACCGAATACTGCAAAATCTCCAATCTTGAATGCAGCAATTTCCAGCTTTTTCTGACACCATAATCAACTAACATTGTTGTCAAAAAATAAAAAAATAAAAAATTCAGCCTTTCCATTTAGTCCCTCAATAACAACAAAAAATAGCCCCCTGTGGTTTTGTGTGTTCATCTGGGATTTTTCTAGTCAATAAACAGCAGCGAATGAGAGCTAGACCCTCTTAAAACATCAATTTATCATATAAGGAGAAATCAGTCTTTCTATAAATACATTACAAATAACTCTATGTTGTAAAAGAATGTGTATGTATAGAGTGTATAGAAGGACACAAATTCAAATTCAACTGATTTTGTTTTTTTTACACTAGTTTTAAATGTTTCTTTATACTTTGCCTGTGGTCAAGTCGACTGGTTGGCTCTTTGCAGGTCGTGTGAACATGTGAGATCACGACTTGTCCTTGGTGTCCGCGGTTGAGAAATGTCGAGAATATGCAGGGCAGGCATGATCACACCTCCATGCCAACCTGCAGATGTTATGATGATTCATGTGTTTGCCTGTCTGCCTTGCGTGTCTAGACAGCCATTCTTGGTCCCAATTCATCACGCTGAGTGCCCATTCAGTGGCCCATTGCTTCTAAATATAATGCTGTGGTGGCGGATAATGTTTGGGCGGCCAAATGCAGGACTCTCCCCCAGTTGAGACTAAATGTTACAGTTGTTTGTTTTAAATAACAGTCCAAAAACCATTATGTAAATGTTTGTTGGAACGTTTTGTTTTGAAAGACAAACCTGATGGTGTACATTTATTATTGCTTACTCCATGCGCACTGACATCTGGCCAAATGCGGCTGCAACTCCAAGTGTGATCTGGCATGGCTGTGGTGCATCTTTATGCAGCGATCTTTCAACATACAGGTAGGGTATTTTTTTCCTTTTGCTCTGCGTTTATGCCGCAAATTTATCGCATAAGTCAAACTCGCTGTAATGTTTAAGTGTCACTGGTGTGCTGGGCGGCTTCGGCTAGTCTGGAGGCCTGCTGAGTTCCGCCGGCAGCAGTGTTGGAGGTAAGCTGCTCACTGGTAGGCTGCCTTTGGCACTTACGTGCGTTAGCATAATTTCCTGCTTCCGTGTAGAGTGGCTGAGCTGTTGATAACATAAAATTTTGCTGCGGCCGTACTGCCTTGTGGATCCACAGGTGTTAACCAGCAGTGGAAAGAGATTTGCAGGGGCTGCTGTGCTTTGAGACTGCTGTCTTGGTTTTTGTGATTTTTTTTGTTTTTGTTTTTGTTTTTGTTTTTTTTTTCTTTCTGATTGCAAAGGCTGCCTTGCGTTTATTGTTTGATTTCTTCATCACCTTATTTTATTCATGGGTCAAGTTCGTTTTTTTTGTGTGAATTTATCAACTGAGAGGCAAATAAAATAGTCGAGTATGCGGTAAATTGATTTCTTTTTCTGTTCATTTAGCAACACAGCATCACCTGTTTAGGATAGCTCACTGTTATCCTCACTTGTTGCAACATTACCATTTTTTTTTTCTGTTTTCCATTTACAGTGCAAACAACACATTCCATCCATTCTAAGAGACAAGAGAGGAAGAAGCACTGTTAACTGAGGTTGTAATCCCCTGGTCAAAGTGAAACAAACAGAACTGGAACATCTGCCCTGTAATAGAAAAAGCATACTGCAGAAGGCAAAGAAGATGAAAGACAGTGATAGAAACAAGCAAACAAACTATAAATGTGTTTTTCCTTACTGCTGGGACTTGAGAGGGTTCAGAGCTTAACAGTTACACTTGATCATTAAGTAACAAGGCCAAAACCTTAATGGAAACATTCTGTAACCACAGGTGGAACCCTTTCCACCTGAGGATAGCGGTGGTACCACTATCCACTCATCACAATTGTGCATATGATCCACCAAATCTAAATTGTTTGTTTTAAAGCTTTATTTTTTTTTGGTATTGTTTATAGATATGAATGCTAATTGCTAATTGAAGATTAATTTTTCATTCTTTGTAAAAAAAAAACAAAAAAAAACGAACTTCAATATTTAAGACTGAACGTCAAATGATGTATCCCACATTTTTGTGAGGAGAAACTGTAATTTATAAAAAGTGAGGGCCAGAACTAATGAGCAAAGATGGTTCTGCTTGGATTTCCTCCCTAACCTCAGAAGAGCTCTTGGAACAGACAGGGTTCAAATCCCTATTCCTCTGAACTTTTTATCCATATTTTTCAGGTTAGTACAGAGAAAAATCATTTACACCTCATAGACACCTCTAGCTAAACCATATTTAGCGTGTTCTGGCTTGTTATGATGGGCTTTGAAAGTGTAAAAGAGTGTTGCTGTTTACTGTGGAAATAATCATGACTCCTGTGATGCGAGTCATGGACGTTCACATTTGTTACATGTTAAAGTTCTTGTGTACACAACGCAGCACATATTTAAGTGGTGGTCCTAACACTTGACGTTTCCTTATATATTTTGGTAATAAGCTTACTGAGATTTGAAGCATGAATGTATCCAGGTACCCCGATGAGCACCAACACACTGCATCTATCCTGCCGCCTCTTCAGAGAGTGCGTTGCAAATGGAAGGGTCAGATGGGAGAAGGCTTTCCTTGTACTCCCTCATACTGGACTCAACTGGTACAGCATGTATAGCTTGATAAATGACCATGTGCTGCAGACAACTGGCTCACTAAACCGAACGTGGCCACCTGTGGTGGTTACCTAATCCCACTCACTTCTTATTTTAGTCATCTCATAGAGGAAGCGGGGTAACTCCCCCCAAGCCTGAATATCTGGCCTCTGCCGTTTATACCTTTAGGTGTCAACACACATTCGATGCTCTGTATACACTAAGCCCCAAGTAATGAAGGAAACATGGGGACATATGGTCATGTTGTCTGTTACTCAAGAGGCTACTACCATAATACCACAACTCACAGCCAAATATCAGGGAGGGTGGGAGACTCAAAGGCCTCTTGCAGGGGGGGGGGGTTTACAAAGCCATTAATTCCATATATAAGGGATAAGTGATGGAGACAGCAGGAGCCCAACATGACCCACTGTTGCGGTCATCACCTTTGGGACACCCAGTCAAGCTGAGTTCTTTGCAGCGCATCAGTGTGTGACATGGAAGTGGCAGAAATATGATGGTTAATTTCAGGCAGCCTTCAGGGCTACTGTTTCACCAGAAGTCCTCGTACTCAAGTAGTGACTCATCCGTGGAGACGAACATGACATACTGTATACACTGCCTGATATACACTAGTGCAGTCACATTTTCCAGTAGGCTCATGCTGATGGCCTGCTAAATGTTATGTGTATTTGAGTGGAATTGGGATTGGAGGAGAGTAGCACCAGTCGAGTAGGGGTCAGAGACTCTGTAAGATAGAACTGTCAACTTAATATAAATGGGGTTTCATTACAACACTCATATCAGAGTTTGTCAAGCTGGAGTTTACAACTGCTTTTGCCAGCAGGATAGCAGTAGCCGCATTGCAACCGGTCTCACAGTAATCGAAATGGTACAATTATTCACAACTAATTCACCAGTAGTCTAACAATATAAAAGCTATTTATGTCACCTCATCAAAAAAAATCAATAAAATGTAATCAAGAAATACATTAATATTTATTTTCCTCCATTAGCTCTTATTACCTCATTAACTTTTTCATTCTCTCTCGAGTGTGCACACACTCACTTTGACATATCCTCCCCCTCGCTCTCACTCACTCATGCTGCAGCCACCTTGGGGAGTTCACTTCTCTTAGTGTTTCGACCTCACTCTCGGTTTGTCCATGCTTCGTACTCTGCATGTCATTCAGTGGTCTGTTTGTATGCCACTCATCGCTCAGTGATGTCCTGCAGTCTCCAGGCGGCTCCCTGCAGGCAGCAAACCACCGATTTGATTTCACATCTCGAGCCCCATCTGCACAGGCTACTTCCCCCTGTCGTAGTTGGTAATTTACTCCACACAAGGCATTAATCCTCCTGAGAAAATGCTTTGTTCTTCCCGCCTGATCTCCCCCCTTCTTCTCTTTCTCCTTTTCCCTTTTCAGCAAGTTGGGTGTTCTGAATGCAGAATGGTTCGCTGTGCAATCTCGCGTATCTTCACAAGCAACATGTTTATTAAAAGTCAACACCAGGCACGATGCTTCACAATCCATACTGATTCTAAAGAAATTAGGAATACATAGTGTATTAGAAAAGACAAAGGAATAAAATGAGAAATCCCTGTTTGGTGTCATGTCCAACAGCAGAATTAATTAAGCTGAATGTTGGCAGCAACAGGTCACACTGACACACCTCAACAAATCATGTCAATTTTCACAGCACTCGCAGTTTCCTTCTTTTCTGTGTTTGCTTTCACCTCAGCCCTGCGAGGTTGAGCCCTCTCTGCTAAATCACCATTTTATCAAAAACATTCCTTATCACCTTCTTCACCCCTTAAAGATCTTTGTTTTTGTAAACAAGTAAAAAATGACAACAGTGCTTTCCAATTGAAAGTCAACACTGTCCGGAGACAGTAAGTGTGGTACTTTATTTAACAGGCTGAAATATTGTCACCTTAGGCTGGAAAATTTTAACACAACTACAAATGAAATATTCTATTTTCAATGAATTCTAAAAGATTGTTATGTAAATGATTTTGTTCATTCAAAAAAAAAAAACATTGTACTCTAAACTAATTCTACCCAGTCACAGTGACAATGCTAACACGCTGCGGCTCATGTGTGTTCGTGACTCTTTACTGAACTGTGATACCATTTGTTAGGCTCATCAGTATTCAGTTTGATTGGTGTTCAATGCTTGCTCGTGTTTCCTTTTCTGTGCGTCCGTCAAACAGGTATGCTGAAGCTTTTTTGCACTATTAAGAAACAGCAGGGTTTTCAGCCATGCTTTAACTTGTGCAACCCTCAAACACCAGGAACGTCTTGTACAAGCTGACACAGTGTCCTTTGTGAATTTACACTGAGCCAACGGGGGTGGGTATAATACCTCAGTCACACTACACGATTGTATTAAGCCAAAACCCCCACATTCTGCTGCAATAATTAAAATTACCCAGATGAATGCATACAGACAGAAAAATGAGACTTCTGCAAACCACCGCAGCTAACTTGAGTTCAGCTCTCCACCAGCTTGAGGGAAAATAAAATCATATATCCATTTGACTTTCCACAATTCACAATTTTATAGCTGCTTCTTCAACAATCTAAGTCATGGACACAAGCTGGGCCATTGTGCGTCAACTGAAATTGTACACAGTTTGGCCATTATGTCGAATTGGAGTCACAGCCCAGTGCACTTCCTGAGGGCTTCCTAGAGGACAATTCTACCGCTCACAATAGTCTGTCTCCTGACAAATTAATCACATTTTCGGAGAAATCTGAATTATGAATTGTTCCTCATAAACCCACCTTAAGAGACAAAAGGAGCAAAACAATAAATGAATTTAAAAAGTACGCTATCCAGTTTGAGAATAATGTCAGAGACACAAGACAAGCATGTGTTCTCCTGCTGTTTGAGTCATATTAAGTCATAAACAAAAGAATTGGACAAAGCTGTTCTGCATGTAAATGCACCTGAGTCAGTCCCTTTGCTAATGGCCATAGAATAAGTAAACGAAAAAAAGTACAACATGTGCAACAGGTTAAAAATATTACATTGTAGTTGCTATCATACAATACTGTTAAATAAAATGGCATTTGAGGGCAAACTTCTTGAAATGTTTTTGAAAGTTGGATTTTTTGACCTGAGCAAAGCCAATGTTGCTGTAACAGCGTATAGGCCAAGGTCATGAGTAACCATTCCACTGTACAACTCAGAGCTGCATGACTTTTTATTTTCATAAATAAAGTTGATTAATTTGAGCTCTCCTATGCAACCAAATGGGAGGTCAGCCATATAAGCCTATTCTTTATCAGTCGCTGCATGTGCTGACAAATATTGCTTTAAGGAAGGCAATTAAATTGATCCTGGGGCTGTTGTGACAAAGCACTGAGGTCTTTGTTATTCAAGGAGGACCACCCCAATCTGTATGAACGGCTGTGCATCCTAATGCGATTATGAAGGCAACTGCTCACTCTTATCTACTTGCTGCTTTAATGGCCATGCATCAGTATATACAGTATGTACGTATATATTAAAAAAAAAAATCCCACTTGCCCTCTGTGGGCGGTCTTGTGTCTCCTTCAAGCTCGGGTCCTCTACCAGAGGCCTGGGAGCCTGGGTCCTGTGCAGGATCTAAGCTGTTCCAAGGATTGCGCTCTTCTGGACAGAGATCTCAGGTGTTATTCCTGGGATTTGTAGCGGCTCTGACACTCACTAATCCTCTGCCTCCCTCTTTCCGCTTTGTGTACAGCCTCAGGGTGCTGGACTTGGGGTGAAACCCCCCATGCATGGCGAGGAGCTTCCTTGTCTTGATATCTGTTGCTTCTGTCTCCACTTTTTGTCCAGGTTATTATACCAGCAGGGTATCTGATGACGGGCAGGGCATAGGTGTTGATGGCTCGGATCTTGATCTGACCATTCAGCTGACTTCTCAGGACCTGCTTTACATTACGTAGCTATTTGGCTGTGGCTGACTTCCTTGCGGCCGTCTCCATGATTCCCATTTGACTGTGGGATCCCAAGGTAGTTGTAACTGTCCTGAATATCGGCTATGTTACCTTCTGGTAGTTCAGCTCCTTCAGTTGTGATCATCTTGCCTCTCTTTGATGTGACGGGTTTTAAAAACAGCTGGCAGCAGTGAGCAACTTTGCTTGCACCTTCGGAATTTGCATGGCCAACCAAAGCACAACAAACAGTTTACTTGCTGTTTTGAAAAGTCACTTCCCATCATGTGATTTAAATTTCACACTAAAAGCTGATGCTGTAGTGTTACACATTGTGCTGGTCACTCCTCCTTTGACTCCTCAACAACAGTTCCTACAGAAAAAGCCCCACTGGAATGGCTCTGTGAAAAATAACAAAGGCCTCCAATGACGGGGCTGAGGAGGAATCACAGTGTAAAAACAGCCTCTCTGTTCTTGCTCAGCCCTACTGGTGAAGGCAGATGGCTGTCCACCAAGAGCCATCATCAGTTTCTGCCTTCTTAAAGGAAGTTTCTTCTTGCCACTGTTGTAATGTTCTTGCTCCTGGGTGACTATAGGGTTATAGATTAATAAGAATTGATCAGAGTTACAGGTTACATGTTAAGTGTCACAGGATAACTTCGGTTGGGAATTTCTGCTCTATAAATAAAACGGGGTTGACTTGATTTAATTCAGTTCATTTTGTTAAGCATTACTTTTGAATTTCACCCATAGTAAACACAAGAGGTTCTCTAAGTCAAGGTGGTGTGACCAGACAGTTGTTTTTGGTGCCATCAAAAGAAATTTTACCTCATAATATTTTAAGTAAAAACTAAATTAAAATTAAATCAGCTCATTAGTCAAGAAGAATTCTGTGGTCATTTTTCTTTTGTGCTCCTGGAAAGAGGCCCGACTAACTTACAGATTGTTTTTTTCAACTTCGGCCCAATAAAAATCCATCCATCCATGCCTCCATCCATCCATCCCAGCCTATGGGCAAATAGTCTGTCTAAATTATCAGCATGCGATTCAAAATTAAGGTCAAAACACTGTGAACCCAAAACTGCACATCTGCCCACAAAAAGCAGACCAAAAATACCCTGCAGTTGGGTGCCTTTGTTGAGATCCTTATCGACAGATGAGCAGAGTGATGTGATAATATGCACTCATCCTTTCATATTTTTCATTTTTATATTTCATATACAAAAAGGGCAGTGATAATTAAGGTTAATCACCTTTTGCATCTTAAGATGAACTGTCCGTATTTTGTATTTAAACTTTGGAATAAATTTTATACCTTTATTATTTTTTCAGTGTTGAATATAGGTTTGCAGAGTCTCTACATTTTTTCTTTATCAATAGTTGCACATGCTAACAATTATAGACTGAGCGATTGTTAAGTTACAAAATACACATTTGTGTGTATTCATCTGTAGGGGACATCAAGTAGCTTGCTGGTTATGCGTTGATCAACAATTGCTCACAAAATTCTTTGTCATCTATCATGTTTAAAAGCAACTACAGTACCTATCCAACCAAAAAATAAATCCCTGCATATTGCCTGTGCTCACACGTCATTACAGCTTTTTCCGATTCACTGCAAATGCTGCAAATGTTAGTACTGCTTTTTCAGGTGGTACAACACTGATATTGTATTAGAGCGGTACTAGAGCTGATAAGTCAGTGATGCAATATAATACTGCACTTGTACAATATAATGCTCTCATTGCACAATAGATGCTGTTCAAGGTCAAGGAAGTTTCCTTGGTATGATGGATCCTTGTAAACCAGGTCCTACAGAGGTCAGACAAGATTCTAACGAACAGACAACACACAATGGAATGATTTAATAAGTCTATGTGATCCTTCTTACATAATATTTTCCTCCGTCTCACCATTTCACACTGTCTGCTTCGTTCTCTGTTGTGCCAGTAGCTTTTCAAAACTGTTAAGGCGGTATAAATGGCATTGTACAAAATAGATAAATTGTCAATTTAACTGGTAAAATTCTTATTGTTGACGAATTGATAAATCATTAGATCATTTATTCATCATCATAATCATAATCACTAGTTTACTGTAAAATGGTTGCATCTGTATCAGTCTTGAGATTAATCATACTCTCATCATCACATCTTTGATCAGTGTGATAGCATGCTAATATTGTGTAATTAATGGTTAATAACAGAAGAAATAAATTAGCTATTTGTACAGTCATCTTTACGAGACAAAGGAGTGCAGAGTCAAGGTGCAGCCAAGGCTGTTGGGAATGCCGTTAGTTTTCCAAATATTCTCTAATTAACCAAAGATGCAGGAATTTTTGACCTCCTGATGACACAAGCTGAAAATTGGAGATCACTAAAGTTATAAGGATACATCTTCTGCCATCCTTTGCCATGTACAAGCTTTTCAATTGCAAAAAGTTTTTAAGCCTTCACGGTGTGACTGTCTTATACTAAAAATACAGATTTTCAGTGGAATAGACCAATTAAGATTTTCACAGGGGCCTTTAGGGCCAGCTGAAAGCCTTCCATTATACACACTGTGACACTGAGAGCCAAATCTGTCCTTGTTAGGTGCACAGTTGTGTATGAGGTGTGCCATGTGACAGCGTGGACAGCTGAGGGGCACCAGCTAACCTTGGCTTGATGGAAGCAATGGACAGGAGCAGCACTTGTTCTGTTCTGTCCTTTTTGGTGCCCGCCGTTAAATAACCATCTTGCACACATTTTTTTTGTCCTTGCCTACATCAACCCTTGGCCTGACAGAGTGACAGCTTCGCATCAAGGTGTTCAATCATCACACTTATCTCGAGCAGGTGGCTGCCGTTTGTGGCCGTGGAAACACCGTTAAGCACTAAACCTGTCAGCAGGCAGCATCATTTCATCACTGAGGTTTGGTTGGATGCATTTGCACAATGCTGCACGTCTATGCGGACCCCTTTTTCTTTACAGTGACTGGATCATTACAGGGTGGTTTAAGGTAGGGCAAGCAGATTGCTATTTTCATAACTTGTTTTTCTCTGGTTCTTCTCATGAAGAGAAACATTGATACAAGTAGTATTGAAAAATATCTCTTTCAGGTATGAAAACACTGGAATTAAATGACATTTATTTACACCCTCTGGGTAGATAGATTTAATAATTACGAACAAAAATTTATCTCTTTTCTCCTCCCAAAGGGGGCTTGAATTTACAGAGTAATTAGTTGAGTAGAATACAACCTCTAATTTACCCTGAGCCCATCCTGCTCTCCTCTGCAGCAAAGTTTACATTTGGTAATGAATTAAGAGCTTTGCACTATTAAAAGCGGGTTTTGCTGACATCTCTATAAGCTTAAGATAAGCTAGGCCTAATTCAAGGAAAATGCAGAGCAAGCACATTGCAGTCCAAGGGAACCTTAGCGAGAAGAGCTTTCAGTAGAAGATAACAGAAGGTGTATTTTCCTTTGCATTACCCATAAAACATCCTCGTTTGTCTTAATTTGAAAAAGGTTTCAGAGGGAACCTTCAAAAGTTATAGTTACAACATGTTGCTGCTTTTACAATAAAGCATTTTTAACACTGTTTATTTGTTAAGGTGTCATACTGTTGAAGCAGTTCAAGCAGTTGAAACAGATTATTTGCATCATCATCACAAAAGTTGACCTAAAAATGCTGCATGAGTGTCCATTACAAATCTGCTGCCATGGTGCCCTCGTCTGTTTCTGCCGCTTTCTTCTCCTTGGTACTGCTCATGCAGTATAGACGCCCCGGAGATTGAAGCTCACAACACACACAGATAAAGTAAATTACATCATGACTCCTTTCATGGAAAGTAATGCTTCTGCTCTTGACCTGGTCCCTGACATTATTTCTTGTCATATGTAGTGTAGATATTAACTCAATAGTGCGCATCTACTGAGGAGCCCTGAACGTTGACAAACCAACATCTTGTGCCGACCATAACACTCTGTATGCAGCAGAACGCAGCTTAGACACACTGTCCGCACAGCAGACTGCTTAAGGGAGGTGTTACAACAAATCTGTAGCAAGATAAGTGTGAGATCCACCATGGTCTATCATGTTAATTATGTTTGAAAATGTTAAGTAGAGTGTTATCACTACCTTATAGGGATGACAGTTTGTGGCGGAGCTGTTTCCTGGCAAGTCACAGGTTTTATTCAACAGTAAATCTGTAAACACCCTTGTTAAATCTGTCCTACACACTTTACTACTGACCCCCATTTGTTAAAAAAGGGGCTGCCTCTTGCTACAAACATGTCGTGTCAGTGTTAAACGTAATTTGTACCTATTGGTTGTAGAAATGTATGGTGGCGGATTATGTACTATAACTACACAAAGTAAGAAGGCTGTTTCCCATGTATACAGATGTGGTACAGGTGTGCAACCAATTTAACAACATATGTAGCTTTATAAGGCAGTAGTATACATGCTAATTTTCAGAGGACATCATTTTTTGCAGATTGTCGTCATTTCACCAGATGTGCCCGCCTACGTCTCCACAGTTGTGGCCGGTGTACGTGTTGGTGTGGTGGGCCTTGTGATCCTGGCAGGAAGGTGATTTTTTGGGTTCCAGTTCTATCCATGGAGTCTAGTAGAAGGTCTGGTTCTGATGTTATGACCCTTGTTCTATAAGCAGACGCAGAGTCCTACATGCCAACTGCTCCTTTCTGCTCTGTGAAAATAAGGTAGGATAGTTGATGGCACTTTCACAGCCTTAGATATTTTGTGGCTCCAATGTATTTTTGCAGCCACATCCTGATTCTATTCACACAACTTTCAGTTTCCAAATGCATGGTCATGTTTGAAGTAGAGCTTTCCCCGGAGAGTCCAGTAGAATCTTGCATGGGGCAACGTTTACAATATTATAACTCTTCGGGTTTTTGTTTTCTCAGTATGACAACAGACAGAGTACACAGGAACTACTACGCTG
>KV751320.1:13524225-13554108 GCA_001698575.1 Mola mola | reverse complement strand
AGAAATTGGCTTTGAATGACAAAAGGTTGAGAAGAGAGAACAGATTACACCTTTAAATAACAATTCCATTGTTCTTGAGCCTATATCAGCATCATCGGGTGAAGGTGGGTACACCCTGGACAAGTCATCAGTTCATCACAGGGCTGACATATGGAGACAAACAACCATCCACACTCACATTCAAACCTACAGACAATTTACAATTACCAATTAAACTAACCCCCAGTTTGCATGTTTTTGGACTGTGGGAGGAAGCCGGAGTACCCGGAAAGAACCCACGCAGGCACAGGGAGAACATGCAAGCGGTAGAAAAGAAATGAACGAATGAATGAATGATAAACTTATTTATTTTATTTAATGAAAGGATATTTAGCTTCCATCCGACTGGACCAATGGCCTTTCTGCTGCCCTGTTCTTTTACACCCCCTGGGCTGACAGGTTTAAAACGCATTTGTTCTGTAGCTAAACGAAGCCTGTTTGTGTATTCATAACAGTCGATACAGTGCACAGTGTTGGAAAACTACAGCACCTACTGCAGACGAGATCAAATAGAATAGAAAAGCACGGGCTCTTAATTACTGCCTTTAGAGCGGAGAAAAATATATTGTTTTTGTTTTGTTTCACCCCACCTTAGGTTATACATTTTGATTTATACATTCACTTTATTGTATTGTTTTGCACTCACTTCATTTCTTCTATAAAGTCCAGCAGCACATTTCCATAAACATGCGAGCATAAACTCTATGGTTGTCAGTCCACACCTTATTTGCTTGTCCCTTGTTTGCATCATTATATCCCATTAATGCACAGATGGATACATTAAAATTAAATTAGGACGCCCTCAGATAGGCGCAAGCTGAAACAACAGCTCCCGTTTTCTCCTGCAGCTTATTATTGCAAGCTGTCAGGCGATGTGTTGTGGGGCGATACTGTAAAATTGTTTTTCAATGGGAAATGCTTTCAAATTTAGAAACGTTTATGTAATCCCTGTTTCATTTGCATAGGACAATGTGTTGTTTGCAAGTGTGGGAGTGAAACCACTCCATGATATGATTGTGTGTTTCCCTCGGGGGAATTCAGAGCTCGACTTTTATCCTGCCCCTGCCTTTTAATGGACAAATAGATTGAAGTCTTTGAAATGCCCTCCAGAGTCCCTCTCTCTATCCTGGACAGTGTTACTAGCGAGGTAGGCTTTTACCGACAGTTTTGACATCTGTGTTGGCAACTATTCATTTAGGGAAACATCTGCAGCACATTTTAACATTTTCAAGCATTTTAGTGCTCAGGAGAAGCCGAGCACTAATAGGCTGGAAAGTTGTTTTCAATCCTGTCAGAACATTAACAATAAGCAGCTCAAGGAAAGGCTCTCACCTTGTGCAGTCAGTACGTACAGCAAGAGGCTACACATTCATCGCCATTGTTGCATATGACTTCTGCTGCCAGATTTGTTGCAATGATAGAACAGACCTCATGCATTAAATAGACACATCCAAAGCTCCAAACTGAAATCTGAGCTACTGAGAATTGATATCCAGCTAAGACAAAAATTGAAAAATGAAATAAATGGCCAGGGATACATTTGAGTGCTGCAAGAACATTTTCAACTCCAAGCATTGAGCGTGGGGTTCACTGCTCGATTAAAAAAAACTATTCAGGATGTTTCCCATCATCATTAAGGCAGAATTCGAGCCTATTTCAGCAATTAATGGCCATTTTAAATACAACACGTATGTCTTCTGTAGGCAGAAGAGAGAGACTCACTCAAATCCATCCCTGATTCAAAGCATTACTTTTGGACAACAGCTGAGTAGACTTCAAACAATATCTCAGTTCTTGTTGACACACAAACCGTTTGCTTAATATCTAGAAATATATATATATACAAAATCTAACTGATGAATGGGTGATGAAGATTCATTGTGCAGATGCTAAAACTGAGAGTGAGGGTTGCTGCTTCTCAGTTGTAGCTGCTGGTGTGCAGGGTTGCAGCCCACAGGTTGAATTCAATTATATCTCTGTCTCTGCGTTTAGTTTGGTCAATAAAGCTTGCATAACCTCCCCTCAGATTGTAAGTGTCAGACACTTTCAAGACGTAGTTCTCACGTATCATTTGCTGTAAAATGAATGTCTTGACCTCAGTCACCTTGTCTCTCCTGATGGAATAAAAACAGAGATGAATTTCACTTATAAACTTACAAAACAATAGTAATCACAGGTCATAAATAACAGTTTTAAAATTATTTAAAAAAAAATTCAAATACCAGCATTAGAAATATTTTGGAACATACACCAAGATAGATCAGAGAGGGGCTGCAGCTGAATGCAGCAGGAGGCTTGAGGTATACATCTCTGTGAGGACACAGACGACATGACATGACGACATAATGCCTTCTCTTACCCTGGCCTTAACAACGTGAGGACACAGACGACATGACATGACGACATAATGCCTTCTCTTGCCTCTTACCCTGGCCTTAACAACGTCTTCTGAACACCTAAATTCAACCCTCAAAACCAGCCACAAATGCCTGCTTATTGCAGGGTTAAAACCAAAATTGTATCAATACTAACATAGCAGCAATGCCCACGCACACACAAAACAGCATGAATCCAAACACCGCAGCCTACAAGATTTAAATTGAAAAACAGTGAGTAACAAAGAACAGCGTGTTCTACAGTGGGTGCCACATACCTTTATATATATATTTTTTATGATCTTTTTTTTACCTTTCTTATTGCCATGCCAGAATGGGGCCCTGGATGCCTCGTTTTGCAAAACAGATTTTGGTTTGACGAGAAGAGTTCAGAGACTCTTCTAGTTGGAGATTTTAAATTGCTTTTATTTACTGTTACATGACGTAAGTGTACCAGACAGGGGGGTTGGGTGGGGTAAATAAATACGGAAATAAATAAAAATACATAATAAAAACAAGTTTGTTCATAATTGAGTGTGCGTACATTTGTGTGTTTGTGTGTTTGCGTGCATGTATAAGCCTGTCAAGGAATGTGGTTGAAAGTAGGAGTGAAGCACCACAATGGCGCCACAACCAACCCAAGTGAGAACCAGGAGGGAGCCAAGTGGCCAGAGCCACCTGCAGCCCGTCCAGAGCAAAGATGGGTAGTGGCCCTCCACAGCACCCCGGGTGCCACATACCTTGATATAGAAATGAAGAAAACAACGGTACAGGAGGAGTGAAGCCATGAAGGGGTATTTATCTCTGCACAAAATGAATATGTGGTGTATAAGAGGTCTGTTCATATAACCAGTCAGTTACGCATTAATTAGTCTTGATTCATGACATAACATAATTTCCAACTGGTCTTACCGACTACAGTCCACTACATTTATCATGTACCTTGTCCTTGAATATTTACATTCTAGCTACTTTATATTTACTGTATAATCTACTATATTGCATTACATATTACGTTGCAACTTTTGCTTCAATCAATCAGTCAATCAAGTTTAATTTGTATAGTCCAAAATCATGAATAACAATTTGCCTCTGAGGGCTTTACAATCTGTACGTAACAACACACTTTACCTTTAGATCCTTGAACCGTGTGAGGAAAAACTCCAAAAATCCAAGACAGGGAACGAGAAGAAACCTCAGGGAAAACCACAGAGGAGGGATCCCTCCCCCTGTGACCGGTAACTGTGCAATAGATGTCACAAGTACAGAGCACAACAATATGACATGAATTACAGTCTATGGATAAGAAAACATGAGTCCAGAAGCATGTTATTAAAGAGCAGTGTCCAGGAACCCGACAGTGATCCTGGTCCAGATTCCAGGCCACTCTGTCTTTTGCTGGGTAGGATAGGTTAAGTTGATCATGATCCCAGTCACAATGTCACATCTCCACCGGTTAGCAGGTCGCTACCAGAAGCGTCATGGAACCGTCAGGAATTGTTGCAAAATTTAAGCCTGTGCTGCATGTGGTTCACTTCTAAGTCATTAATATTCTTAATGTGTTGCAACATACAGAATTTTTCTATTTAGATGTGTTTTGTTTGCATGACTTTCCTCTATTTTGTTTGTGTTAAGTTTCCCCTCCAGACATTTTGAATTATGGAACAAATATTCATGACATGACAACATTGAGCATTGTTTTCCCAAATAAAATATTTTTAAAAACACTATAAAAAAGGCCTGGGAAAACATTCTATTCTTTCTCCCTCATTGAGAAATCAGAAAATACAGGCCTAGTGCTCTTCTCACCAGTGCTGCTTGTACTAGGTTCACCAATAGAACAGTATGACACATGAAACATAATATGAAATTTGTATCAGTGAGGACTTCACCGTCGCTGAAATAATTCATTCACCTGGCAGGTGAGACATATCAAGATGCTGATTAAAGAACATGTTTATGATTATTGCGTTATTATAGTGTGCCTTGGACCGGTACTGCTACTTGGACTCTAAAATATGCAATTTTTTTCATGCAACACAATAAAACAGATGCCACAAGTTTTGAGGGAGCCTGCAATCGGCATGCTAACTACAGGAATGTCCACCAGAGTTGTGCTCATTTCACCACCATAAGCTGTCTCCAACGTCATTTCATTGAATTTAGCAAAACATCCAACGGCGTCACAACAGCAGTTCACGTGTGACCATGCCAGTGCAGGGCCACCACATCAGGTGTCATCACCTGAGATATTGTAGATCGGCCACCCAGACATTTAATGAAACAGCTAGTTTGCACGGATGCAGAATTTTTGCGCAAACTTTCATAAACCATTTCAGGTTAGTTCTGCTTGTCAGCCACACTAGTTTCTTGATTCGACTGCAGTACTTGGGGGTAACCAACTTTAGTGACCAAATGCTCATCTTGCTCATCTCATTTATTGTCCTGCGATTCATCCTCTGCCATCTTGGAAATTCTTGGAATGTGAAAAAACTCCAGGTCTTGCATGACCTGCATACTCACCAGACATGACACCTATTGAGCCAATTGGCATGCTCTGGATGGACGAGTACAACAGCAGGTTCAAATTCCTGCTATTGTTCAGCGACTTCGTATAGCCAATGAAAAGGAGTCGACCACAGGACACAATCAGTAACGTGATTTTCACACTGTAGAGGCATTCCACACATTTACAGGGTAAGAAAAATCCTGAATACCCCCAATCCACTCACAGGTGAAGGGGACCAAGCCAAGCTGACGGAAAGGCAGCCTCCACTCTGAATATGTATTTTAATTCAGTTTTCATTCTTTATTTTCCATCAATCTTTAATGTAAAAATGAATAAATAAATCATGCACAGATCAACAATTCAAATTTTAGCATCTGTCTTCTTTTAGTAGCTGCGCAGTAAGCTGAACCAAACACATGGCAGCTTTCCTTCCAATGCTATTTTTATGATCAAGCTTTCATAAAACACATGACAGTTTCATCTGCAGCTATGACAGCTGATTAACACCTGTTAGGCGCCTACTGTTTTGACAGTAAATATGTTAGGATGGAGATGAAAACACTATTTTACCACACACTTGTCGACTCAGAAAGGCAGATGCCAAACAACTCAAATGTGGGCCATACATTTTTACATCTAAATATAGACACAAACTAATTTAATTTCCCGATTTTTGTAGAAGTTAAGTCCAAACTTCTGTTCATAATTTTATAGCAAGTTTGCATGAGAAGCTGATATGCTGATGGTAACTTTGCCATTTACTGTATGTGTGGGTAGAAGCAACAAGCCTTGAAATTCTTCAAAACAACAGCAATCATCACACTACTGGTTTGGTATACACATTTTCTGCTGAGGAAATGCTGCCCTGTGAGTATACAGCTTTATGCAACAAACATGTCTCAGCTCCATCATGTGATCATAATCAAAAAGAGAAGAAGTGAGCATGTCTTTGAAGGTCTCCCTTTAGTTCCTTAATTTATCTCCACAATGGTTCAACAAAAAGATAAACACAACTCATTTCATGTTGTCTGGGTATTTTAGGAGGCTGCAACATTATTATTCTCAGCTTGTGTGACATTAATCCCTGATCAGCCTTTCACATATCACTCTCACATACCAATGGAGTTACCATCCAAAGCAGTTAGGGTTCAGTAGCTACAGCAAGAGCTGCTCCCGCAGCAGATTCTGTGAGGGTAAACAATGCGGACCGTTATGCACGACGGCACTGTTCTGTGGCACGGCACTTGTTAACCCCGAGGCTTTGGCAGTGTGGGCTGACTTCAACTGGCTGTACGTGTTCAATAAGATGCAGCTTTTCCTATAGTAAAGAGTGGCTGCAGACATTACGAACTCTATCTATGTTCATCATTTGATATAACTGCTACAATACTGTCATGGTATTTCAAATATATCAAGTGGTCAGGTTAGGTTAGGTTGCCACAAAGATGGACTATTAGATAGAGTTCAGTGAAACTTGGTGGATGGAGAGTGGACCACGAAAAGAACCCATAAAACTTTGGTGTAGATCGAGATGAAATATCCAGGGATTTTAATTGAAGAAGGACTGCTGGGCCTTTGAAGAAAGGGCGAATATCTCACTTCACTGTGTAATACACTACTGCATATGATAGATATATTCCTGTCACCATTCATCCAATGTATAACTATCACATGGTTTCAATTTATACTTTTATATTACACAAAGTATACATTTACAACAATATGGATGGGGAAAATTCTCAAAGCTTCAAAGTTCAGTGTTTCATTATTACTGCTCATTGGTCCAAAGTTGTTTCATTGAAGTATTTATTTTTAAAAACAACAAAAAAGAAAAAGAGCATTTCATAACAGCTGCTTTGCATGCTTTACTTTCTTATTGCTTTAAGCTAACCTGGCAGGTAAGCCTGCACAATTAACATTTTTAATAAATATTCCCCAAACAAAAATGCAAATGTGTCAAGTTTGTAGCTTCAGCCTTTCCACATCTTCTTTCACACATCTGTAGAAGTGGGAGTGATGTCTCTATACCAATGACTAATATCTTGGCTCCTATTAGCTCTTGCACTCCTGACAAAAAGACTTTGGCTGTTGAATTAAGAAATATTTATTCTCCATCTAGTTGCTCATTGCTTGTCTTAACACTCAAATGAAGATTCTCTGTGAGGTCATCACTATGAGTGACACATTTTACTTTTCAGAGATAAATTAGAATGATTGCTTTTATAAAACAGTAGTATCTAAATACTGACTAGCAACCTCCAAATCTATGAAATTGATTGTTGGAGGTACTATAATCACACATTCTAAGACGGATTTCTGTGTTTATCAGGCTGTTATATAATCTCTGCAAGCGAACCAATAAAACTGTGCTGGATCCAACTTTTCAGTCAACAATGGCAATGTCTTGAAGATGTGAGTCACCCAGGAAGGTTCAGTTTTTTAATCACACAGGCGTACTACAAAACGAGAAAGCAGGAGAGATCAGAACATGAAAAGCTTCCTGTGGTGTCCCTTAGAGTGAAGCACAATGCTTTTTTTTGGCAGTCTTTCCCAGCCAAGAAATCCAACGTGTAAGCTGGGCCCACTATCCCCTCCAGGCTACCGGGAGTTCCTCTGTCCTTGGTAAGTGGTTGTCAAAAGAGAAATAAGTGCATACTGAGAGCTAACTGCAGGCATTCATGTGCTGTCCTCCAGTGCAGGTAACTTTACAATGAGGATACATGAATTAAAATTGGTTGCTTCAGGGAGCAGCTTTTACTAAGAACAGGTACGCTAACCAATCTTTTACTAACAGTCTTCACGTTAAATAAGATAGTAAAGCCGCACCATTGACTGTTAGTTAAGCGACATGTTTTCAACTTTACAGTAGGGATTACAAAGAACATTAATAAATTGTTGATTTAGGTTAGTAAATGCTTTAGCTTATGTTAGTAGTATAGTTCGAAACTATTAAATAAGAATCATAGTTAACATGAGGACAGTTAGAAAGTTATTGTATGACACATTCGTTATCTTTTAGTAAATGTCTATTATCTCATTAACTAATGCTAATTAATGCACCCAAATGCATGTGTGCACTCATTTTTTTTATCTCCCTGTGTCAATCCATTCTGCGCTTTATGGATGCATGATTTCATGTCAAGATAGTCTCTAAAAATCAGGTGGTGTCCCCTGAAAAACATTTAAGCCAACCCAATGTTTTTTTTTTGCAGGACTAACAACAAAGATTCTACTGTGCACCCTGTATGGCTGCTGAAACCTCTGACATAAAGAAAGGTGGATGACATGTACCTCCCATTGTATTTAAATAATACTTAAAATGACTAGGATGTAATTCTACACCATTGCCTCACAGTGGCTTATGGGAGCATACATGAATGGGCATGAATGTGTTATTTAAGCCCTGCCCCATCTCTTCTCACTGCACTGTCCTTTGCCTGCAGCTGGAGCAAGCTAGAGGTAATCTTTTTAGCTATCTACTGACTGTAAACTAGTCTAGTATACACTGCACAGTGACAAGTTCTAAGATTGGAGTAATTCATACATATTTAAACGGGATACAGATTCCCAGGGAAAAGAGGAAGAGGTACTTGTACAAGTTGATACATCGGAATATTAAGTTTTGTTTCTTCAACGTTAAGCCTCTCTCCCACACGTCATCAGGATTGGTTCCTTAGGTTTTTCTAAGGTTTTTCTTTGTTTTTTGGTCATTGACATTGATGGATTGCAGAACAAAAACAGAAATCCTTATTTCAGTTATGAGGTGTGTTGTTATACCTAAAACCCAGTACAAACATGTTAACAACGTCAAAAACGTGGTTTTCAGTTTTGTGGTTTTGTGGTTTTTCATCAGAGAAAAGATACAGGTGCTTCCATCTAGCACTTTTTGACATCATTTGGAGCCAGAGTCTGCACATTAAGGGAGCTGCTGTATTGAATTCTTGTTCATAAACCTGCCTCCTCAATTGCAAGCAGAGGTAGGCTGCTTTTATTGCATCAGATAACAAATTGAAACCAAAGCGAGCAGAAAAATGAACTCTTGAACATTTCATAAATGTATTATGAAGTACTTAAGATTACAGACACAATTTCTGGGAAACAAAAAAGTTTGAGTTTGATTTTTTTGGGTGGCTCAACTTCTGAGTGAAACAAGGAGTACAGTATGACCTGCACTGCAGCCCAACTCCACAGGGCAATCAGGACGCTTCGGCCACTTTTCAAAAGATCTCATGTCTCGTCTTTATATAAAGTCCATGGCCTGAACCGATCCCAGACAGTGCCAGACAAAATCAAAACATAACAGCGTCGGCCAGGCAACGTTAGAAATAGGTGCCCGGTGAAATGAAGAGATTAGATAACAAAAAACACGATGTCAAAGTCACAGTGCTCACAAATGAAAGCACAATTTCTAACATTGATGAAAATTTTTTAAAATTAATGGGGTAAAACACTAAGTCAAAGGGTCACTAAAGAAATTAGTTTTGCCTTGTTTTTTTGTGAACTGGAAAACTGCTTGCATAAGAAACACTTGAAATAATGGAGCATGTCTTCTAGCCTTGATGGGAGAAATAAGGACAGTAGTCCAACAAAAAAACCCAACAGTTTTTTCTATTAGTAACATGTTGTCTAAATGTGTTGATGATTCAGACGGTTTATCTCTTTATTAAATTATACTGACACACTAGCATTATTATTTTTATTCTAAATCTGAAGTACAATTAGTGTAATTTCTCCCTGAAAAATGCATTTCAAGTACACACTCAAAAGTTTTTTTTTTAAAGAGCTATTTAGAAAGACATATTTCCTCCCTTAATTACGCACATCGGTCTCATGGGATGTCATGCTGAGTATTCTAGTTCAAGTTGAAGTTGTGAGCCTTGAAACATTGAATTCTGAAGGCTCTGCCAGCGCTTAGGAAATTATTATCAACACTAGGAATCACATTAATGAAGAAGCAATCACAGGGTGAGTGCTTTTTGCTGTCGAGGTTTTCCTCTGTAGTATTAACATCAATTTACAACACAAGACAAGCACCTTCCAAACAACTCAGTAACTTCAGCTGTAATTAAATATTCGCTACTTGATTATGGTAATGGATGGGATTGAAATGTCAGTAGGAGGAGGAGGAATACGAATGATCATTTTGTCTCAGGGCATTTGATGCATGTTACAGACGCATATTCTGCCCACAAGTGAAAGTTGCTACTGATGCTACCTGAGAGAAACAAACAAGGGACCAGATTTATCTAAAATGAATGATAACAAACATCGATTTACCAGAGGCAAAACAAGACAGTGCACTCAAGCTTCATTACTTTTTGAGCAGCTTTGAGATCCTGTGCAGAAGTGCCGATGATGTAGTGAGTTCTTTACAGAAGTTCAGCTTCATCTGGAAGCATTAAACAAACTAGAGCGGTGCCCTTTCAACAGTGCACATTAGTGTAGTTCACTGATGTTCAGGTCAGATATCTAATTGTCAGCCCCAATAGTGAAGAGTCACCATCCAGAACAAACTGAACAGATGAAAATACAGATCAAGCATGCTGTAACTACAGGAACTTAAATGTAAAGCATCTCATTTTGTACGCGACTCAACCTGATTTCTGAATCAGTTGAGGACTTTAAAAGTCCTGTAGTGGGAGGCCAGCTTCAGCAATAATGTCATACCAATGCTGCATTAAAAGGAACTTGAAATTTCTTCTCTGTGGCAACACTACACATCGTTTCAGTAACTCACTGCAAAAAGAGCCAATCTATAAACTTCTTTTGTTGACTACGGCAATATTACAGCATGTGCTGTCCTGTGCTCATAGCTGTGTCACATACAGACAGAGACTCACTCACTTCCACCCCCCATCCCTCACTCTCACTGCTATTACTGAGAGAGACAGGTTTATTGTTTATTACAAATTCAATAATAATGAAAACATTACATGTCCAGTTAGACCAAATTCAACTGCACTTTATTGTCAAGTATGAAATATAATGGATGAATGGTTCTGGAAATTATAATAATAATGATAATAATAAAAACGACAAACATTTTGGATTCACCTCTTTGGTTTAATAGAAATACAAAATGTAATACTAAACAAAATTATACAAAAATCGGCCTAAATATCCCCACAGGAGGTTCCCCAGTGAAAATTCAAAGCTATACTTGATCCATTACAGGCATGGTCTTGGTCTCTTTTGAAAGATAACAGTTTCACACCCCTTTATGATGTTTAGCGAAATCTTAAGAAGTTGCAGTGTGTCTAGCAAATTAGGGAAATAACAAAGTCAATGTAATAATTCAGTATCTCGTTAAAAGAAGTGGTCCTGATTGAATAAGCAAGGATTTTATTTAATTATGGAACACACCTAAGTAGCCAACTGAAAATTATCTTCTTCAGAAGGGAAGAAGTCAATCTGCCTAAAACAGAGAGAGAACAAAGGTAAAACAAGGCAGGATGAGCAAATACACCCCGCCTTCACTAAATTAATATACCGGATATCTTTTAGAGCTCCACACCGCACACCTGCTGGAACTGGGCCATAAGGACCAAAAAGCTGCTCTCCTCACACCTTTAGAAGAAGAACCTGGAAGAAGGAGAGCACACAAATAGACATGTACATCACTACAGTCAAAATAGTTTTGCTAATAGAATCTACTGACTCAGTTTCTTCAGTGCATTTCATTTGGACTGAAATGTCACCATTATGCAGTTAATATTGTGCAATTCAACCCCCCCCTGCCCACGTAAGCCTAAAAATCATAACAACTCCAGTGGTTTGAGTACATCCAGCCAGAACCTTACATTGCACTGTGCAGAGTAAATGAGCTTCTAAACAATTTAAGAAGTATTTCAAAACTTTCTGAATAAGAAATGAAAGAAACCATCAATAAGAAGTTAAAGAGACAGTAAGACAGGCAATGTATTTTTGCTAAAGGGAAAATTCCGTGATTTGCTACTAACAAGGTGGTAGATAAAAATGTGGACTATGTCACGCGTCAGAAGTGCTTGATCTTATTATTACTTTAAGGGTGAGGTATGATTTTTTTTTTAGGTTCCGGCCATTTGATTGTGACATTGTGAGGCTCAGTCACAAATGAACTGCACTTGTGAGTGCTACGACCTCTGTGTTTACATGTTATGGCAGTGGGCAATACATATAGTGTGACTGAAATTCAACAGACGCTGAGCTTAATTCACAATAATATGGAACCACTCATTTACCCCTGTTGTATAGCTGTTCATTTCATCTCTGCTTTGATTTCCATGAAATTGTTTGTCACACACAATTTGTAAAATGTGTCTCTTGCGCCGCTCTCTGACCACCTCACCCTTTTTATATGGACATTTTCCACACTGTTCATACTTCTGCGACCGGTTTAGAGCTGGAACATGTTCCCCAATTGTACTCTCAGAACGTTTACACAGAGGCACATCAGTCCTGCTTTGAACAGGCTGTAAAAGTGGCTAGAGCCTCTGCCAAAATACTACAACACTGCCACATTGATCCAATTTGCAGCTAAAGAGAGTGACTAGAGCAGATTTAACATAGAAGTAAAGCAGATACCCAATACTGCAAGTGCTGCAAGGAGGTGCAAATTGGAGACAAAAGGAAGAGAGAGTGTTGGAAGGTGGAAACATAAGGATGGAGATGGAGAAAAAAGAATGGAGCTGCAAGATGAGAGATTGCCTGAAGGAAACAGAAGCTAGCTATACAATGAGAGGCCAGTTGGAGCAGAATGGGACACACATAGCAGTAGAATGAGGAGCTCAGCCTGTCCAGAATTAGAAAAATGCTACCCTGCAGTGGTTTGCTCTGCCTGCGGGTAAGTGTGTCGGCGTGAGACCTGCTATCTCGAAAAGTGATTGTGATCATTATTGTCAGTCATCAACAAGGCCTGCGGACTAGGACTCCCTTTAGCAAACGTTTTTTTTTTTGCTATCAGCCTCGTCAATAGCATAGCTCTTATACCTGGTCAGTGACCACAGAAATGAGAGCATTTGATTATTGCTTTATAATGAGTATACATATTATCACATTTAAATTTGATTAACACAGTATATATATATATACACACATTATATGAATATACTATGTGTGTGTGTGTGCGGTTATATATATATAGTGTGGCCCTCCGCCCTCAGGTGCTGCTGCAAATATTGTGCAAATGGTCTGATTTCACTCCTACTGTTACTTATTTATTGGACTCAATCTAACCATTACCTTCAAAAAATCTTTAATTCATTTATTTTTAAATATTAATGAAAATTCCTTTTCATATCCCATTTAACGAGTTAAAGCAGAGCTAAAGCAGATTAACATTTTCACAAGGTTACTTTAATGTCTTCCACCAGCAGCAAACCAACTGTTTTAACAAAATGTTCATTAACTAACACATTGTTTAAATCAAAATCAAAATCCAGTTCTCTGGCCATATTATGCCTTCGGCCAGTAGACAGTGCTATACCTAGTATTAAATATATGAGGCTCATCCACACGTCTCTGTGCACCAGTTGTTTCCTGACTTGACAGCATCTAACTCTGACGTCTGATATCAGAGCTGTTTTTTCATAAAGTGAGCCATCCTTGGAAACATTCAGTGTTTATGTTTGCATCCTTTCATCCACTGCTTCTACCATGCCCCGGGAATTTTTCAGTTCACAGAAGCATCTCACAAAGCTACATTTGAAATCTCATCATCTCTCAACCCTCACAGGATTCTATTCAACATTAAATGGTGTTAAATATTTCATTGTCACTTGCACTTTCATTGACAGTGAATGATTGCTTTGTCTTGACAACAGTTTTATATATGTGCTCCATGTCTCAATGCTTGTTCAAGTTGTTTATATAAGTTCATACATTATTAAATAATTTGGCCCTGCGGGTGATCAGTCTAAAGCAAAAGTGCAGTAAATGCATTACAGTACAGTACAATCAGTCTTACTTTAATGCCCATCTAAAGTAAAAATAAAAACTTATTTCCAATAAGAATTCAAAGTTAGATATTTTTGACATACATAAAGACAGACGAGGTGGAATCCCTTCCTCCCATTGTACAAAAACGAAGCCAAAATATCAGAATATGGGGTTGAAATCTTGTGCTAGTGATGTAATTTAATATTGTGAGGAGTATTGACCGTGTAAATGGAATCGAGGTCAACCCACACAATGATGAGCAGAGCTCAGCTGCCAATCATGATGTCTCACCCACTTTTTATAGCATCATTTAATTTACTGATAGGAAACTGGTCAGGAAAATGAAAATTGCAACATATACACCAGCATGAAAAGAACAACTTAGATGGCAGAAACCATGTTTGGGAAAAATTTATTTTAGGACCAGTTCTAAGTTTGTCCCAAGTCCTGCCTGAAATAATGGAGGAGGAGGGGGTTTATGACCTTTACTGCAGCCAAACACATGAAGAAGATCAAGAAGTTTTGCCCTCATTTTTGTTGAACTCTCATGTTGTCCATGTTTATATAAAGTCTATGGCCACATGGCCAGTAACTGATAATTATGTGTTTCTTATGTCCAACATCAGTTGGAGGACCAAAAATCTAATGTTCTTGAATATACCCAGGCAGGATGTTGTGACCAATGATGGGTGTTTTAATTTACCATAGCTATAACAAGATTTGTTGTATTAAAATATTACCCTCCATTTCATATGTTCACCCTCTTCTAATTGTTTTACTATTGCTATTGTTTTCTTGCTTGTTTCTTGCTTGTTTTCTTCTCAAAGCTTATTGATGTGCCTATGGCCGACTTTGTTTGAATCTGCAGATGCAGTGCCTTTTGGGTCAATAAAGCAATTTTGCTTTTTATTATTGGCTCTATTTACTTGGTTAAAAATTCCCAAATATTGGCAGATAATTTATCGGTACAATACGTATCGTACATCCCATTACATTTGTCACATTCACCATTGAAAACTGAAATCAAACCACAAGACAGCTGAGGCTACAGGGAATGTGGTAAGTTTTGGACGTCATAAATAAAAGAATTGGTGAAAAAGAAACTTGGACCTGATAGTTCTAGATGAACGTGTGGGGTAACAGAGTCTGGATCGAAGTTGTGGACTGAAAACAACAACTGGTATGGGGAAATAATGTTGTATTTCAGTTGAATTTGGATTTACATTAAAAGCAAAACTTAAAATTCTCTCGCCAATTAGTTCAAATTGTCAGGATTTGGAATTATAAAATAATTGTATGTTGAAGATATTAGTCTAAAGTGACTTATTTTGTTTGTTTTTTTTTCCTTCCCTAATTTTTTAAAAACGAATGAAAGACTGTAACAAATGAACTTTAAACGGACACAGTGTGATTTCTTTCAACAAGTCCCATACTTTTCAGCATCTTCCTGTTTGTGGGCTGAACAGTCTTCTACTTATTCATACAATCCTCAGATTAACTGAATCTGCTCTGAAATTGAGAGTCTATAGAGATTGTTGAGCTGGCACTGAAAGAAGACTGAACCTCATTGCTCAGTCTTTCAACAAGCTCCATTTATAAAAGGGGCAATCAGAGCATGATGACATAATTTCCCACTCAATGCTGCTGTGAAATATAGTCTTTGCTTTTAATTCGGCAAACGTAGATTTTCATAATTTCAATAAGCAGCTGGCTAACGTGACACAAACCGACAAATAAAAAAATGTGAGTTTGAAATGGAGGCTAAAATCTTTTACTCTTTCACAGTAAGATAAAAGGTT
This sequence comes from Mola mola, assembly GCA_001698575.1. NCBI lineage: Eukaryota > Metazoa > Chordata > Actinopteri > Tetraodontiformes > Molidae > Mola > Mola mola. The sequence continues at coordinate 13,538,470 of KV751320.1, read as the reverse complement.
AAAAATACATTGATTGTTGATTCCAAAAACAGAATGCAATCCTTGCTTTTAACAGTCATGGTGAATCTATACTATTGTTTGTTACCAATTAACCTTTCTACCTGCAATACATTTCTTTTTTTGAAGCATTCCACAATGTTTTACTATTTCTTGTTGAAAATTGGTGGATCGTGTTGCCTATATTGTAAAATAACAACATAACCTTCCTAACGAAACTTAATTCGGTCTCTCCCATCACAATATGCTTCAAATGCAAGATGGCGCCTGTTGCAGCAGCTCACGGTGACCCGTTCACTAGTGTGTCTTTTGTGTTGTTTTTCTTTTTGCCTTTTGCACTGCACGGTGTACCTGAAATACCCCAGGTTGCGCTTCAACTTTTTTCACCGTTTTTTCTGGCACCCATGTCACCACTCACAACATGGGGCCAGAGCCACAATACCGCCCGCATCGTCTACAAGTGGGATCAGCTGATCGCCCTGAGGCAGTCAGTTCTCACTGCTGGAGAGAAGCCATCCATCCCCGGTGTGATTAGGAGGCGACGCCGTGGCTGCAGAGCGGGGGTTAAAGTTAGGATGAAGAAGGGGAGGCTTAAGCCCTGTATCCCTGCAATCATTATGGGAAATGTTAGCTCCCTGGCAAATAAGATGGACGTACTGGAAGCGCTCACCAGGAGCCGGAGTGAGTACAGGGATTCCAGTATTACGTGTTGTACGAAAACGTGGCTGCACAATTTTATACCAGACTCCAGCGTGACTCTCCCCGACTTCCTCACGGTCCTTGAGGGGTAAGAAGAAAGGAGGGGGGCTCGTCTTTTTCGTTAACAACCGGTGGTGTCACTCTTGACACATCACTGTGAAAGAGCGTGTCTGTAGCCCAGACATCAATGTTCTTACCATCGGTTTTTGTCGAAATTATGTCACGGGAATTCACCAACGTCGTTGCCATTACCGTTTACATTCCTCCATCCGGGAACGCAGAAGCAGCGTGTGAAGTTATCCACATCGTAACTACGATGTTTCGGACTAAATACCCTGGAGCCTTCATTACCATCACTGAAGGCTTCAATCATGCCTGTCTCTCCTCCACCCTCCCCACCTTTCATCAATTTATTTCATGCACCACCAGAGAAAAAGACTTTGGACCAGCTGTATGCCAATGTTAAGGAGGCATACAGCTGCACTGCCCTGTCCCCACTCAGCAGGTCAGCTCACAACCTTGTCCTGCTCTCTTTATCATACAAGCCTGTTGTTCAGCAGCAGCTAGTCACAGTGAGGACAGTAAAGAAGTGGTCCCCTGAGGCCATGGAGGCACTGAGAGGAGCACTGGAGACCACAAACTGGAATGCACTGTATGAACCACATGGTGAGGACATTGATGGCATTGTGGACTCTTAGTACATCAGGTTCTGCATGGCCAACAGCATTCCCACTAAAATGGTCCACTATCACCCAAACCGTCTCAACAGGAAGAAGAGGGTTTTCAGGGTGAGGGCAGAAATCAAACAGGTACAAAGGGAACGCAAATGCAGCCTCAGAGACAATAAGGACGCCTACAGGAAGCAACTGGAGGAGAAGCTGGGGAGGAACAAGGCCAAAGATGTTTGGAGTGGAATAAGAGAAATCACTGGCTGCCAGAGGAATGGTGGACGAGGAATAGTCGAGGGGAACACACAGAGGGCATATGAGTTGAACCAGTTTTTCAACAGTTTTGACTCCAGCCCCCACTTCCTCCACCAGCCCTCACACTCCACCCCTGGCCCCCGTCACCCTCCCCCAACACCCACAGCCCCATACAAACCTCCACTTCAGACACCTCACTGCCCATTCACAGCCAGCCCCCACCTCCAGACCCCAGATTGGACTACACATCACAGCCCGACATGTGAGGAGAGAGTTGGAGAGGCTCCACCAGGGAAAAGCTGCTGGACTGGATGGTATCAGCCTGCGCCTCCAGAGAGTCCCAGTGCTGTCCTGCTGGGTCCCAGTGCCCAAGACGAGTCGTCCCACTGTGCTGAATGTCTACAAACCCACAGCACTGACCTCCCACATTATGAAGGTCATGGAGAGGCTGCTCCTGGCACATCTTAGACAACTGGTGTGCCCATCACAGGACCCGCTGCAGTTTGCCTACCAGCCCCATGTCTGTGTGATGATGCCATCATCTGTCTGCTGCAGAAGGCACATTCTGCACCGGACAGACCCAACACCACTGTCCGCATCACTTTCTTTGACTTCTCCAGCGCCTTCAGCACCATCCAGCCCAGGCTGCTGAAGGTGAAGCTGGAGGACATGCGGGTGCACTCTCCTCTGATTGTATGGATCACGGACTACCTGACGGGCAGACCGCAGTTTGTAAGATTACAGCACTGTGTGTCTGAACGTCTGATCTGCAACATCGGGGCCCCCCAGGGAACTTTGCTGCCCCCCTTCCTCTTCACCACCTACACTTCTGACTTTCAGTACAGCACTGAGTCGTGTCATCTGCAGAAATTCTCAGATGACACGGCCATAGTTGGGCGTGTGGAGAATGGACGGATATTTGAGTACAGGAACCCGGTTGACCGATTTGTGTGTTAGTGTGGTGAGAACTACCTGCAGCTGAACGTGAAAATGACGAAGGAGATGGTGGTGGACTTCAGGAGGAACAAGCCCCCACCCTCTCCTGTCTGCATTAATGGGACGAATGTGGAAATTGTCTGGACGTACAGGTATCTGGGAGTACATCTGGACAACAAGCTGGAGTGGTCCACCAACACAGAGGTTGTGTACAAGAAATGCCCGAGCTGGCTCTACGTCCTCAGGAGGCTCAGGTCCTTCAATGTATGCGACCGGATGCTCCTGATGTTTTATCAGTCTGTTGTGGCAAGAGTCATCTTCTTTGCTGTGGTGTGCTGGGGCACAGGCATCAAGGCAAAGGATGCCAACAGACTGAATAAACTGATCAGGAAAGCAGATTCTGTTGTTGGCTCTCAGTTGTCCACCTTGGAGACACTTTACCTGTTAAAATCATTCACCTCACTCACCTGTTTTTTCGACTAATTTCCAGCTTAGTGATTTTGTCTCGTTGCCCTCTTGTCCTAATACCCTGTGTACATAACAATTATCTGTATTAAACTCTGATTTTTATGAACTTGTCTGACTCTGGTCTGCTTTGTTAGTTCTGATTTTGACACTCATGGCTTTAGGAAGTTACAAAACCTTGTTGAAGTGTTGCACTGCGCAGTAAGCCTATATAACACAATTATCCAAAGATCAGTGTTTGTTATTCTAGTCAGATGTGTATTGTCCTCCTTAATATGTTAATCTATTTCTGTAATGAAAGCATCATTTGTATTTTTCCCCATTAGCTGAACTGCTGTACAGTATGCCAGGATGGAAATTGACTGATGGTTAAGTTGCTACAGCTATAGACTGAGCACCTTCTTTCACTGATATTATGCCCACAACAGTGCAAGTAGGCTTAACAGGGAATTTCAGAGCTTTCATTACTTGCTCACTGACAACTGCAGGCGCAACCTACCTTTACAGCCCATTTTTTCTTCCTATAAGCTGTAACTCTAGAGAGTATAAGTGTCCTCTACCAAATCCTCCAGTGGCACCGTGAGCACTACAACAAACACGCTGTGCTGTCACTCTGACTACTCCATCAACATTTGAAGTCACTATCTTCTAAGGGATTAAATTTTCTTCCTGACATCCCCGACCTCATTCTGCCTGTGTGGCCATTAGCTGCTACTTCAGACAGCCAGTTTAGAAACAAGCCTGCAAGGGCCTAAACGTTGGGACTCTAGAGAAAATATCAAAAATATAAAAATTCTAATTCTTTTGACATAGAAATCATCCACAACATTAACACCAAAGACAGATGAAATTAACATCAATGATCATCTTTTCACAGTGCAATGTTCTGCTGAGAAACATTGGTTCCTGGCATGCATGTGGATGACTTGACGTGTCCCACCCACCTAAACATAATTCCAGATAAAGTGCACCCCCCAAAGGTAAAGCCCAGCAGCAGGATTTGTGTGCTGCCAGAGCACAGTCTTAATATCAGGTTCAGGGTACAGAGGATCCAATAATACAGAGTCACATGGGGGGCTTTCTAAATCAATTGTCATTTTACTTAACAAGGTCAAACCCGGAATTCAAAACTAGGCAAAGATATAGACAAGGATTAGGCAGACTCAGTAAACGGAACACGGAACAATGATCGAACACAAGGAAACTCACAAGGAATGTACGCTGGACTGCTCATTAAGAAGACAAGACAATCTGGCACAGGAGGAAGGGAACACGGGGGTTAAATACATGAGGGAGAGGTAGACAATTAGACACAGGTGGGACATATTAGGGAGAGGGAGTAATCACACACACCTGAGGAACTAGACTAGACAGGAAATGGGGAATAGACACAACGGGATTTCAAAATAAGACTGGAAACACTAAATGATCCTAACAGACAGACACTTCATACAAGTGGACGCTGACACTTAATGCCTTTCAGCAGTGTAAGTCCTCCATTTATTTTTTTGTTAATGAAATATATTCTCATTGTGAAATAATAATTTTGAAGTATATAATTAAACTTGTTTATTTGTGCTTCATTTGCTTATGAATAAGCAAAGGCCCTGCCGTGTGCTTGGTTGCAAGTTTTGTGAATAGAATTATATTTAACATTAATCTCGAGTGAAAAAATATTAACCAATCAAAACTTAGCTGTGCTGTGTTGATTGTAACACCCCTAGGGGCCTACTAGAAGGCCGCCAGTGGCGTTATTATTTATAACCAATAAAAAATGAGATTGATGGAATAAGTTTGCCAACTGCATTTATTTGGTGTCATTCATATTGCGTATTCGTTTTCAGTAACATGACATTTTGACTTTAGAAACAGCTGATATTTTATTAGGGATAAAAGGAGATGATGTAAAAATTGGTGGAAAAAATGGTGAAGAACATTTTGGGGAAGCATGATATATTGGCAGTCATATTGATATTGGCTGAAATTATTCATTTTTTTAGTCGGTAAAAGTCTGGTTTCCAAAACCAGTCTGATGTGAACGACCTGTGATTATTTCAGTGTGACTGTCATTACGTGTGTATGTGATCCACTCTTTGGTTCAGAAGGTGGCAGTAATCCACTAAAAAGCTGCTTGCCGACCCCTAAATAAAGCAGACAATTAAAAAAAAGTGTGTGTGGATGGATTTGTGTTTGGGCACCAATCAGCTGCAGGCCCGGAGCCCAAGCCCCCTGACACGATGGTAATTCATCAACTTTAGACTGATACTACTGGAAATGTGTTTGTTACACATTGAGTTCACCCCAAACCCTAAAACTAAGCCATACTGCAAACCCTACCCTGTAAATAACGCAGAAAGTAAGCAAATTTTTGTTTGGTCAGTCTTTTCTTTGTTGTAACATTGCTTCTTGGCAATAAATCAAATACCATCGGAAAGTATTTTTTTTCACTTTCTAAATGGTGCCACATTTGTGAGGGAAATTCATTTGTGGGATGAGCAGCAGAGTTGAGTATTTGAATTGCGCCCATGAAAAACTTGCCAAAACTTCTCTGCCAATGCCAAACGTTTTATTCTGCTATTGACTCTTGTTTGGTGTTCTTTACTGGATTAGATGATTGAAGTCTGAAGAAACAAGACATATTGGCAATTTAAGAATTTATTCATTTAACAAACAGGGGCCTCATTAACATGTGGAAGAACCATACACAGCCACAATAGCCTGGCACCTCCCTCTCATGCTGGTCACCAGTTTGGTCGCACACTGCTGTGGGATGGCATCCCATTGCAGGTGTCAGGCATCCCACATGCTCAACTCTGCTGCTCGTCCCACAAATGCATTTTCCTTACAAATGTGACACCATTTAAAAGAGAAATAAAGAGCCCTACCAATGGTATAAGATTTATTGCCGGGAAGCATTGTTACAACAAAGAAATAATCGACCAAACCAATATTGACCAATTTTCTTACTTTTTCTGCATATCCACCGTCATGCCAGGGGCTCGGGCTCCAGAGCTGCAAATGAAGTCTGTATGGGCAGGAGGAGGATTTGGAGGAGGTGATGTCCACTGTCTTTCACGGTGTAATTGATCGCATGTGCTTATTGTAAGAATGCATTTTCATAGAGATCGACATCTGTAAAAATCTATTATTATGCCAAAACAGCTATTTTAATGTCGGTTATCAACATCACCAAAGTATTCATACTGCAGCATCCCCACACATTTTTATTTATGCACAAATTGTATCTTATCATAATATACACATGAATGCCTACTATGAGTTGGGTTACAGTGATTTGTCTTTGGAGGAGTGACTGGTCAGTCCTCACCCCTGCAGTCTGCGTATCAAATTGTCCTCAGGCAAAATACTAAATCCTGAATTGTCCCAGAAGGCATAGCCTTTGTGTATGGATACATGTGAATGATTACCGCTCCAAAACAAGGTGGCAACTCAGTCTCTGCTACCAGTGTATGAATCGGTAAACGTGACAAGCGTTGTGAAGTGTTTTAAATACGCTATATAATAAGAACCTACTGAAAAACATAGTTGCATCAACATGGTGGATGAGGCATCAGCCCAGCTCATTCTAAAAGACTGTGTCATTTGTTTTTGCCATCTTGAAATTTATTCAGAAAACTATTGTAGAGCTAAGCTCCCAATTAGTTTGACACAACAGCAACTGATAAATAGACTGATTGGGATAACTTGAAGAATGGACATTGTTTCCAGTGTGTTTTTAGCCTTACTTGGCAGCACCTGATCACACTGATATTGGCAGTCGGCCCAGTGACAAAGAATCTACTGACTGCGTGATGGATAGTGGAGAGAGTTAGGCTTAAGCAGGGGAAAGAAAGAAAGAAAGGGGATTTAAACCCTCCATCTATTTGGATGCAGAAAGTGAGATCACTGGCAAAAAAGGATTGATGAGCACTCTGCCTTGGTCAAGCCGACACAGGGAGATGGAGCAGTAAAAATACGGGAGGCGCACTTGCCGTTTAAGTGACGAACTATAAAACAAATCTGTTTTTCTTGTGAAGTTTTTTCTTTCTTTGAGAGAAGTACTTAAAATTGATACACAAAAGTAAAAACATATTTGTTCTTTTTGTGGAGGATTTTCTTTCTTGGAGAGAAGAACTTTAAATTGATACACAAAAGTAAAAGCTTTCATTAGCTTAAACTTGCTTTAATCATGATGACAGTGGTCCAATTGAAAGCATTAATTTGATGGATGGATATTTACTGGACATCACTGGGGAGTAAACAAACATGAAAGTAGAAAGATGAGGAGTCTGTAAAAGGTCTACAGCACATGTCATTTTAAAGAGTGTAAACTTTTAACAATGATGGAGGCTGATTTGCTGTATCAAATGATCGATTTAATGAAAAAATCAATGTCAGGAGAGTTAGGTGTTAGGTGCTAGTACGGAAACAGCTGCTTTATGTAAATCTGGGCTGCAATTCACATTGTGTGTGTAACATGTCCTTGGCTGGGACAGAAAATGAGCTCTGCTCACTTTCACTCAGCTACTGTATGTTCAATTAGGTCCATCAGTATTGGGCCGGGGACATCATTTTTTCCCCCTCTGTACACCATAACAATGGATTTGAAAATAATAATAATCAAGAGGCGATTGAAGTGAATATTTTAGCTTTAATTTGAAAGGTATCACAAAAGTATTGGATGAAACATTTAGGAATTACAGCCAGTCCACTCTTTTCAGAGACTCAAAAGTAATTGGACAAAGTAACATGATATAAAAATACTCATTATTTCATATACCTTGATGAAAATCCTTTGCGATCAACACCTGCTTGTACTGAACTCGTGGATATCACCAAAAGCTGAGTTTCCTCCGTTGAGAGGCTTTGTCAGGCCTTTACTGCAGCTGCCTTCAGGTGATGCTTGTTTGTGTGTCTTTCTGTCTTTCTGTCGTTTTAGGTCTTCAGTGACTGAAAAGCATCTTTATTAGGTTGATATCAGGTGATTGACATCTCCACTTAATTATATCCCATTTCTTGTGGGATTTGCTTTTACAGTACATTTTGTGTCGTTGTTTCTCTGCACTGCCATTTTGCAGCGATTGGCTGAATGTGAGCACAGAATTAAGCCACATACACCTTGGAATTCATCTTGATACTTCCATCAGTAGTCCCATCAGCAATAAAACACATATCCATGCCATCATGTTGATCACTATCAATCATGTTTGATTGATAGTGTGATATGCTTCGGATCATGAACTTTTCCTTTCCTTCTCTAAACGTTTTTTCTTCCCATCATTACAGTTTATCTTGTTTTTCTTCTGTTCAAAGAATCAAATTCTAAAACTGGGCAAAAATTTGTAGTTTTCTTTTCTTTTTTTGTTTCTATTTTTAGAAAATTATAATCTGACCTTCTTGTTCTTTACTATTACCGGTGATTTTCACCTTGATGTAAATCATTAGTGAATCGTCCCCATAAGACTGATTGTAGACTTGATACATCTACCTTCTCAAGAGTATTCTTGACTTGGCTGGATGTTACGCATTTTATGTTATGTTTGGTCTTCTAGCCATTTTGGTTTTCCTGAGCTTGTCAATGAATTTCTTTCTTTTGAAGAGGTAATTAAATTGGTGATTTGTTCTCGCCAAATGTTTGGATCTTATAGGTTTTGTTTTTTAATGTCCTCTTTCACGTGCATTGTCACATCGTTGGACCTCATATTTAAAGTTCCACTGAAGAGCTACCAAATACAGGTTAAGTGTTTGAAATGAATTCCAGAGCTTTGATCGGTTTAGTGCATCATGGTACAATGGGGGAATAGACTACAGCTGGCCATGAAACTGGTCAAGAAATTGTCCAGGTATTTTTAAGCCTCTAAAAATTGGGCTCTTTGTGTGAAACGGACTATATATTTACTACAATACTCTTGTGATACTCCTTAGATAAAGCTAACACAGCAATCACATCTTGATTGCTTGTTTCAAATCCATTGTTAGTTCACCCTGTGCCTTCTTATGATATTGTTTCATGCAGACTGTATATCTAAACAAGAGACACAGCAATGACATGTATCAAGTTGTCACTGATGATGGAATTAGAGAAGGAATAAAGGTCTAGATGTGGAAAGTAATGTACTTTAGACCTCCCGGCAAAATCCATAAATTGATTTTAAAAAGTGCAATGTAGAAGAGCAAAAAAGATTTGTGTTCCATGTGAAACCAAAAATAAACTTTGGCTAATTTTAAGATTGTTTGTACATTAGGTGACACAATAGAATAATGCAACCTGTAATTAGCAGCCACGTGCTCCAAATGATAATGGGGGAGTATTACACCCCTTCCAACGAAGACTGTTTAGACACCCATAGTAAACTATGTAATATCCTAAAACATTTCATCAAGCTTTTCTGGAAACCTCATTTCCAGACTCATCTTATGACACTAATGTATATTGTTGTGAATAAAAGCTACTTCTAATTGAAGCAATGCCAGAATATGCAAATATTCAACAACCATTCAAAGCAACACTCCTACTTTTTTTGCATATGTAACCTTTGTTCATAGTTCGTGTTACAGACTGCCAGCCACATCCATGACATTATATTGCCCATCAGATTATTTTTCACTAATTCTTAGTTTGTTTTGTGACTGTCATTCACACAAAACTCTGCTAGGACAAAGGGATGTGTTCAAATAGATTCAGTTTGGTCATCAGTAATACATGGAGGTCTTGACTAATATTTCAATAAATCGTCAAATTTAGATGTTACTTACCAGTCTAAAAGAAACTTTGCAAGCCCTTTCCTGAAACATTTCATGGATGTTTGGAATGATGGTAGAGGTTTTTTTGCTTCGCTTTCTGTGACAACATTTTGTGAATGTTTTAACTTCATGTATTTATTGAATCTTATAAATTGCCCCTTTTACATTATCTGATATTTTTCCCAAGTTGAATCTAAGTAGTTTCTTTTGCTCAAACTTACCCAACATTTAAATCAAAGCACAGAAACATCTGTACTTCTTGATGAATCTTAAGAAAGCAAAATTCCCATGCCAAGTTCTTGTCAACCTCTACAGAAGAGCAATGGAAGGCATCCTGACTGGAAACATCCCAATCTGGCATGGTTCCTGCACAGCTCAAGACAAGAAGGCTCTGCAGAGGGTGATTAAAACTACCCAGTATATTACTGTTAGACATCTATCGCACATCAGTGACATCAGTGAGGAGAGGTGCCAGTGCAGAGCTCCAAGGATACTAGACAACAACACCTACTACCTGTTCATTGCTGTATGGCAAAAGATACACCAGCTGGTTGCCTCTGGCTTTGAGATTCTTAACTCATCCTCCACAATCCTCCCTAAAAAGTTACATCGTTGTTACCTTTGCAAAGAAAATATTTGTATTTATTTATGTTTGTTGCAAATCAATCTTTTGGTTGAGTTGCATGAAAATTTTACCTTGGGTGGGTCTTGACTCAAATTTAGATCCCAATAGATTTTGGTGGTGATCCTGACCGGAATTAAGATTCAACATCCTTTATTGTCATTGTACATGTACAACGAAATTTAGTTGGCGACACGCAGCTTAGCAGCAAAGCAACCCAAATATAGGATAAAAAAGGCAACAAGATAATAAGGAAACACCTTAACATAAACAATGCGGCATAGTGTCTATAATAAATAAATAAATACATCTATCCATACATAAGTAATGGTGGGTGGTTGATAAAGGCGACATCTCTAGGGAAGAAGTTGTTAATCTTCTCGGCCTGTTAGTCTGGGCCTGATTGTGGCCTGATTGTGATCTTTTCCCGGACGGCTGGGGGACAAATGGAGAGTGGCCTGGGTGGTTTGTGCCTCTGCTCATGTTAGTGGCCTTCTTTGGTAAGCTGTCAGCATGCAAAACATCCAGCTGTTGGAGCACAGTCTCCACAATCCTCTGAGTCATTTTTACTACCAGGGTGAAGTCCTTCCTGTCCTCCACTGTGGAGCTGGCATACCACACTGACATACCCTCACAGATAATGCTCTCTGTTGCGCTCCTGTAAGAGTTTAGGCGCAGCTAGTAAGGCAGTCCAGCTTATTTCAGTTTCCTGACAACTAAAGCTTCTGACGGGCTCTCTTCACCAGGTGTGTTTAGAGACTATGTGAGCTCTCTGGTTATGTGGACACCCAGGAATTTGACTTTGTTCACAATAGTCACCTCTTCAGTATTTATTTGAAGTGGTGGTTATATGGTCCTTTTGGGTCTCCTAAAGTCCAAAATGATCTTGTTTGTTTTAACAGTGTTTTGGACCAGATTGTTTTCTGAGCACCACCCTGACAGATGTTGAGCCTCCTTTCTGTAGGATGCTTCCTGGTTGTCAGTGATGAATCCCACTGTAGTGGTGTCATCTACAAACTTTACTAGGTGTTGGAGGATTGAATGGGGGTGCATTCATGTGTATAGTGGGTGAAGAGGGCTGAACTGAGCACACAGCCCTGTGGAACCCCTGTGTTCAGGAAGAGGGTTGTGGATTCGGATCGGAACAGTTGCCTATCCTGACATTTTGTGCTCTGTGAGTGAGAAAGTCCATTATCCATAAACAGAGTCAGGTGGCTAATCCAAGACTGCTGAGTTTCTGCAGCAGTTTATGAGGGAGTACAGTGTTGAAGGCAGAGCTGAAGTTGATGAAAGGCATCCTGACATTTGTGCTCCAGGTGAGACCGAGCTGAATGAAGTGCTATTGAGACTGCATCTTCTGTAGATCTATTCTGTCTGTATGCAAACTGATGGCTATGCAGACTTTTCAGGATGCTGTTCTTTATGTGAGATACTATGATCATCTCAAAGCACTTTATTATAATTGGGGTCAGGGCAACTGGGCGGTATTCGCTCAGACAGCTGACTGCTGGTATAGGTACAATTGTAATGGTTTTGAAGAAGTTGGGGACAACAGTCAGTTGTAGTAAAAGTTTGAAAACGTTAGTGAAGTCTCCCAGTAGCTGGTTAGCACATGTCTTCAGTGTGTGGCCCGGCCCTATCTGGTCATGCTGCTTTGTGGATGTCTATTTTCTTCAGAGTGGCTCTCACCTGGTAGTGCTGCAGAAGAAGCAGGAGCTCCTCTTTGAACATCAGCATTTGAGCCCTTGCTCTGTTGTTCTGAGTGTCATAGCTGTTTTTATCCTACAGACCACAGTTTTTTTAGGATGAAGTCAGTGCCATTGAGATGTGGTGTGGATGTCATTCCTGGTTGTAAGGGTACACCTGGTCCAGAATGTTTTACATCTCTGCTCAGGAAGTTAATGTTTATTTTCGAATTTGGGGAGCACTGTTTTTAGTTTGTGTGGTTGGAATCTCCTGCCACAATCACCGCTGCATCCAGTTGTGTATTCAGCTGATTGTTGATAGTGCTGTGCAGCTCCTCCGGGGCTAATTTAACATTAGCTTGCAGTGGTATGTAAACAGCGATGATTAAGATGGCAGAAAATGTAGAATAGAACAGGAAATTACCGCTGCTATGCTGAGAGCACCAAGCTGTTGCAGCTATGCGTGCCACCATTTTGAACCAGAACCCAGGATTTTTCTGGACCTGACAAACGTTTAGCCTTGGCAGTGGTATCAATCGCAAATTGTCTATGTTTTTGTATTTTAAGTATTCATCCATCAACTTTTTCAGATTTTTCTTTTTTGTATGAACATTTTGTATGAACTTTTTGAAATCATGCGTTACTAACCATTGTAAGGCAGTATTATTTCCTTTCCACAGCTGAAGGATGATCCATTGTTTAATGTCAAGAAAGATGTTAAGGGAGCACCGCTCCTTAAAATCTAACAAAATAAAACATCTCTTACCATGACTGACACTTCTCACTTAATACCATTCTCAATTGGTTTTGATAAAAAAAAAAAATTTAGCCCTCAGAAATGTACAATAGATCTTTCAGATTGTTAGTAAGAAAGGGTAATGACTCATGCCCTACCACAAGCGCAGTCAGTCAGTATTATTCTGCATTGTCCATGTTGCTCATGGTAAATATAGATTTATCATTGTAAACATTCACTTTAAACTGTAAATATAAGTAGAATTAATGAAATATGTTGTGTATGCCGCCTCCAGGACAACAGACATGATAAAGCCAAACATGTCTAAAAATAGCCTGGGAAGCAGAAGAAGAGTGTGTAGTGAAAGAAGACGGACAGTCTATTGCTGCTGTCGATTGATAGTAAGAGAAGGAAAAGAATCAGTGCCCACAGGCAGCCATATTTTCCAGTCCATCATGTACATCACAGTGAGGGTCAAAGCCCCTGTCTGAAGCTTTAAAGGATCCTCTCCCCAGCCTGTGCTGTCATTGTCACTGCCACCCAGGGGAGGCGGTGGTTAGAATTTTTTGCAAGCAGCATGCCACAATACATCATGACTGCAGTAGAAGTAGGTCAAACTTGCCTTACCTCCTGTGCAGGTTCACCTCATTGCACAACTTGACTAATCTCTCATGTGGCCTTGTGAATCCCATGTTAATTAGATCTGTGGATGATAATAAAGCATGATTTTGAGCGATGACAATGGGGCCTGTCTCTAGCTCCACTGTAAATCATTTAAAAAAAAAAGTCAGAATATAAAATAAACAAAGTTATAGAGATGTATCTTTTCTGTTGCTTCAGTAGCCGACTGTGGTACTGCAACAAAAAACAACCGGCCTAAACCCACTTATCATTTTCTCAATATAAAAGAAAAGTGAAACTGTTGCCCAGACAACCTGAACTTCAAAGAAGCTCTACATTAGATTACATAAGATTAGCCTTTATTGTCTCGCTTGGGAAAAATTTGTCTTGGGTATTCAAGACAACTGCCAACACAGGATCACAGATATACTATCAATGTACAATTAGCATACAGATACACATACGAATAGTGTAATGTACAAACCCCACCACCCGTCCCCCAAAAAATATTGCATATAAAAGAATATTGCATATAAAAAGGAGAAGAACTTAGGGAAAGTGACATTGAAATTACATTAGGAGGCTAGAAAAGGTTATTTTATGGTATGATAGTATCTGCCTATAAAGTTCATCAATAAATGCCAATGCCAAGCCAGATAAAATACATTACCAAAGGCATGAGAGCACATCATTCATGTCATTCAATGTGTGTCTCAGTCGGGAACAAAAAAATAAAACCAAAATAAAATAAACCCAGGAAGAAGGTCTGGATGTTCTGGGGTAGTACATTAATCTTCTACAAATCCCCTCTCCTTTA
>KV751320.1:13496273-13520297 GCA_001698575.1 Mola mola | reverse complement strand
TCATATACAGCCATCCCACAGGAGTCACGGATGTGATTCTGATTATTCACAGATAAAATCAGTAGATACTCCGTAGCCATCTTACAAGGAGCCTGGAATGCTTCTATGACAATTTTAATGTGTGAAAAAGAACCAGAGTGTTTTACATATTTTTAGTCTATGATTAATTGCAATATAAGCATTGTCCAAGTTGTTAAATGTGATGTGTTTGTCACTTTAATATGTAAAGTTTCACTCCATTTTTTTTTAATACACGGTTGGATGGGTTGTTAACTGTCCAGAGGGGTGTTGCCAGAGAACATAGGTTTAATCATATTAGCAGGCAGCGCTGTAGTATTTAATGTGTGTGTGATGTTAACTTAAACTGAAATGTCTCTTGGTCCAATGAGGAGCAATTTGCCCCTGCACAAAAAATACCAAATGCCAAGTTGGCCATCAGCAGACAGCTCTACTTCTCTCTGTGAGGTAATTGTTTACTTGGCTTCTTTATATGCTTATCGGAAGCATGTTGGGTCTGTAAACGCTCTGTATAAGCTAAACTGACAACAGCTTATGTATCATTTCCACAAAAAGATGAGTAACTAACAAAAAAAAAAAACAGAAAGCTGAATTACTGAGAACAGAATCTTGAATGCACATGTTCACATGAGTCGTCACTGAATGGTTTGATGAGTAGCAAAATCCTGTGAATCATATGTCTATTTACTGTCGAAATACACCCAGCTGAGCAGTTTTGGGAGATAATAGCCCGCTCCTCTGCCATCCCTGGAACACAAATACAAATTGAGAGAAAATAGTAGAGAGTATTTGGAGAAATTCTATTCTTTCCTCCAGCATTCCTCAAAAAATCTATATCCAGGAGCACTGAAGCTCTACTCCTTTAATATAAACGCCCCAACTTCCCTTAAATGCTGTGATCCAGTGTTGGTGAGAAATGAAGCAATTAGTCAACTAATCAATGGAAAATTCATCTGCACTATTTTGATAGCCAATTAGTAGTGTTTGGCTAGCTTACTGCTTTCAAAATATAATATATTACATATCACTAGTTAAATATATTTAAAAGAAATGAGTGACCTTACAATATTACAGTACAATATATTATAATGAACAGTTGGAAACTTTATACAAAATACTTTGTGAGTTTTCTTAAGACTGACCAGGTACTACATTGATCATTCGGCCAGGCCACCTGCACACACAGCCCATTACTATCTGAATACTGTGCATGTGGAAGCATCTCCACACAGTAACTTGGCATTCCCATATTGTTTCAGGCTCAGAACTAATATGAGTGAATCATGTTATTAATGATTTTATTAACGGTTTAAGGTTTTTGTTTCCCTTCAATCTTATATATTCCCTTGATATCCTTAATATGATACGCTTTCCTGGTACTGAGATTCTGTGTAGGATGAGGGTAAGGTTCTAGGGTTAGTTGCATCCTGCAAAGAAGGCACAGCAATAATATTAGAATATAGAATAAAAGATACTCATAAACTGTACCCTCATCACAGTCCATCTTTAATAGATAATCAGTTTTTGCAACCTTTTATTCATTTCCGTGACCTGTCTTGTTCCAGTTCATTGCATCTGTCACGTAATCACAGCTGTTACACTGATTGACACTCAGGTCTCATTAACTCTTCCGTACACCCCCAACTTTTTGTATGTATAATGAGTACCACTACTCTTCTGTTTCTTTCACCAAAATATCTGTCGTTATGACTATAGGTCTAAATTCAGAGAGGGTAATGTTTTATAGCATTTAATTAAAGCAGAGAAGCTCTGATTATTTCAGCTTATTACGTACCCGGTATTGTTTTGTTGTGTTGTGTAGCCTAATGAAGGCCCAGTCGTGTTATATTCAGTGGATACCTTGGAAACTATTACAATCAACCATATGTTATATCATGTATTCTTTTTGATTTGCTGCTCCTCCACACTGAAAGCAGATAGCTGTTGTGGTTCGAGCAGCTGATAAGGCTGCCTCTAGTCCTGGAGGTCTTCCCAGGTTCCAGAGACACGGGAGAGGCTATATAACCCCTCTGGCCCCAGAACACCTGGGAAACCCACCGGAGGAGCTTTAAAATGTTGCCAGGATGATGGGCATCTTGACTAGCCTGCTTTTCCTGCTGCCACACCAACGTGAAATGGACACAAAGATAATAATGGATGAATAGAGAGTCAGATTCTACATTATTTAATTATGAGGATACAATAAACAATTTAAGCTGGTGGCGTGTTATGTTACAGTAAATTTACTAATATTACAAAAAAATCTATTAGTGGTATGTTATAGTACTTTATAACTGCTAAAAGGGACATATTCCTGTAACACATTTCTTTTGTAGCTTGTTAGTCCCAACAGTGTTGATCATTTCAAGTGTAAAGTATGTGCTGTACTTTTTCATTTTGGTTTGTTTGTTTTTTGCTCATCCTAATAACCATATACATAAAATATATATTTGAACGGGCTATCATGGGGCAATCCTTATATTTTTGCATTTTTCTTTTTTTGGATATTCATTGTCTAAATAACTAGAAAGAGTCTTCTCCTCATACCACAGAAAAAACACACGCACGACCAATGTTCATAAATATTTGAAAATTTCAATTGTGGTTTTTGCTCTGAAAGCCTTTTGTTCATCAAAAAAGCTGCATGATCTGCTGAGGTTACTTTTTGTGGCTCCTTTACCGCTTTGCTATCAGTTTTGCTTTCTTATAATTCCAAAGCTCAATTGCTATGCAAGTTTTACGTAAGAGTGCCACATGTGATGTTAATTTACACAAACAGCTAATTGTCATGCATAATGCTGCAAGGCAAGTGTGGAACCAAGCTCTCAGGCTTTGGGTAATGCTAATTGAATTTGAAAATGAAGTATCTCATAGACAAATTTTTTCTGACTTCATCCTGTGCTATAATTACTCATGTTAAATGAGGGTTAAAAAAAAAAATGGAACACTGTTAAAAATGCATTTTTCCTGCAAACAAATCATGCTTGCATTTTAATCTGTTTCCTGCAGATACAGTACTGCACACAATGCAAAGTTTGCCAACTTCTCCTTCTATCTCAACATTTCCAAACCTGCTACAAAAAACATTTTGAACTTTATCCAGTTCAAATAAACTTTATGCTATGTTTTAGAACTACAGGCACATCTTTATTCCTTAGACAAATAGCACTATGCTTAATCTGTACAAGCCAATTACACGAGAGTGTAATTTTCTATATCTGCCTGATGTCCTGATGTCCCTAACAGACATGCTCCCAGCTAATACTATCGGCCCATTCATGTAAGAAACAAGTACAATAATACCACAGATAATGAAACACGCTGTCAGGATTAATAAAACTTCCCCACACCTCCCACTCAGGCTGCTTGGAGCAAAGAAACAGATGCATACTCACATTCAGGCAAACATTAGTCCAGTTAAACAGATTGTGTCCTTGACTGGTCCAGTCAGCCAAAAAGGATTAACCACAAACAAGTTTCAACCCAGTGAACATTTGCTTAGTGCCCGTGTGTCTGCTGAAAACCTCAAGTACACGATCCATACACATCACACCATAGCAGGCTTAGGGTTAGACAACAAAAAGGCTTTTTTTCCACAAGCTGTTTTAGAAACGATTAAGAAATGTATGCAATAAATAAGTCATAGTGAGGAAAAATTCTCATCAACCTTGTGATGCTCAATTAGTTATATTACTGCCTCTTGTGTTTGAGTCACTTTCAACACTTAAGACTTAAGGGTTTCTGCTCTGCTGGCAGATTGTAGTCCAACTTTCCTGCTTTCTCTTTCTCCATGGACCAGCTGCAAAATCTGGTTGGTACCCATTTGTGCCCATAAAGAAAATATGTTTCCAATCAATCTATGCAATGTTTGTACGCAGGGGGACTTCTGCCAGTTTGCAGCTAGAATATCAAGCTGTCAGTGTAATAATGAAATCCAGGCAACCAATGTTTCCTCATAAAATAATGGATTGTTACCTCTCCAAGGAGGTTGTATGTCTCTGTAACTCTGTCTTTTAGCTATGCAGCAGCTACAATTTCAGACAAATCCTTGTAGTGATACCAGATGACTGAATTTAGGTCCTTCTAGTCAATAAAGTTCCCAGAATTACCACTTATTAATGTGGGATGAAATTTGAGAAATCATATCCTGTCAAAATCCAATTTAATTTGGATATAATACATACAGTGCATGTAAAATGTCAAGATTAAGTGCTAAAAGAGGTTCGAACTTGAAAGGTCAAAATGCAAGTTCACTGTGTCTTTCAAATTATAAGTGTAAAATATTGAAACTAAGATGTATCTTTATTGATCCCCCTTGGGAGAAATTCAGGTTGACACAGCAGTACAGAACTGAAAGTGGCAGCACAGGGTAAAAAAGTATCAAAATAAGTCACAGTAACACACAGTAAAAGAAAGGATAAATAAAAAACAAAAATACTATATACTAATACTTATTTGTCTTATGAGTGTGAGATCTTTTTAATGTAAGTAATTCATTAACGATTACCTCCAACAAGGACTTTTCATCCATCTGTTGGTTGATTGGTCTGCTAAAAAATGAAATGAAATGAAATGAAAAACAAATGAATAAATAAATAGATACTGGATGGATTTCAACTAATCTTGGCGGGATGAGCCAAGAGGAACCAATTAAATTCTGGTGTGTGTCCAGATAAAACGGGCTGCGCTCTCTGAGGGCTTCTAGTTGTATAGGTATTTTACTATTACTTTATTAATAGTAATACTCCAAGATGATGTTTATATTTTATACTATATATTACTACAAGTAAGCAGTAACTACACTTAAAGTACTAGACTACACCTGCATCTCGATCAACAGACTTCACATAGCTCTCATTTTATAGATTCCACAAACTCTTGGACTAATAGTCTTTATCAGTCACACTCCAACCCGGATCCATGAATCACAATGGCTCCTGGACCTGGACCACACCTGCTTGTGGATCAACAGACTTCACGTATCTCTGGATTTATAGATTTCACATACCCATGGATTCAGTGGTGTCTTTTCATGGTTGTCTTTTCATGTTTGTTGTTGTGATTTTTATTTTTCCCTGTTCAGGGTTTTTTAAGTTTTTCCTCACCTGGTTTGAGGGTCCAAGAGCAGATCGTGTTGCATCTGCACACCGACCACTGAGATAAATTGTAATTGTGTGATTCTGAGCTATCCAATTAAAATTAGATTTGATTTTATTGGAACTATGCCTCCTCACTCCTTGATTATGTTTTTACTACATTTTTAACATTACAAGCATTTCTCTTCTTTATACAGTATCTATTCTAGCACTTATTCAATTGCAGAAGTCACATATTCTCACTTCCCCTGTGTGAGAAACCGTTCTCAGGACAGATGTAGTATCTTTACATCATTTTTGGGCTGACCAACCTTTGCTCCAGGGGGACCTGACTCGACTGAAGACCTTAACACATCTAATCTGCTATTTTGGTCTAAAAAAACCCCAAATCCTTCAGTTTTGGTGCTTGCTATTTTTGTCAAATGGCTCAAAAGAGGTTATAAATTGATGTAGATACAGAAGAGACATTTTTGAAGATAATCATCTGAGGTAAACTGCAGTGCAGCCATCTCTCAGTGTCTATGCTATTTCCTAAGCAGGATCAACTGGATTGCCGTAAGTGGTCTAGTTCTTTTTGATGTAAACTTCCAACGTGTTGGATATTGTGTCAAACTGTGTCCCTGACATCACAAGGTACATCTTCAGTATATCCTACTGCTTCAGTATCAGCTTGTGAAATGCTCCCCCTTTTCATAGCTTTTCCTCCTTAAGTAATAAGAATAGATGTTTAAAGGCTGCATAGCGTCTTACAGAATAACTTTTTGCTGACAATGAAAAGGAAAATCAGAGGAACAGAAAGAAATGTTAATCTTTGTGCAAGGTTTTATTTATGAGTGGAAGTGTTTTTCCACAGAAGGTAAAAATTTGAGCAATATTAAAATTTTCAGCTGTGAAGGTGATTCTGTGATAATCATTTTCAACACGATTTCAGTAACTGTAATTCAGTGCACAGTGGGACCTGTTATCATCACAGGTTGTCACATATTGATGTTTTGTCAGTAGCCCATCACAATGTACCTAGATAAGGTCAACTTCAGTCAGTTGACACACTAAGCCTTACCTTTAATTGCTCTGGGCAATACGGAAGCACCAGTTACTCACTACTTACTTACTACTGGCTGGTTTTGGACAAACTGATTAACTGAATGGCTTAAATTTAGAAGAGAAGTGAAGGGATTGATATCAGCTTAAAAAGGTGAACAGATGACATAGTGCAACATAAACTTGAATGAGCTAGGAAGGGTAGATGTCCGGGTTCATTTACGTGTTTTTTTGTGCCTAATAATACAAATAATAAACTTCATTTGTATAGCACCATCCATACAGACATTCAGCTCAAGGTTCTTTACAACAACGAGTTTACACACAGCAAATTCACATAAAATAGACAGAAAAGCAAGAATAAGAATAATAAAAAAAAAAAAAAAAAAAACAACCAAAAAAAACAGGAGCCTTGGGACCTTTTTAACCATAGATCGATCAAAAATTTTCTTCCAAATATTTCCTGGTACTAATTGAAAACAAGTATCACCTTGACACCTGAAACTTTAATTAAACTAAATCAAATTAATGTAGAACTGGCATCAGGTAGGGATGCAGAAAGCATGAGCCTTTGCTTGGCTTTGTGATGCGACAGGGAAGGTTGAGGTAGAACACACAGCAGCAGCATGTCAGCCGCTCCCATTATTTTCTATGTAGACCCTCACACCAGCAGAGGCTACACACACTGTCTCTTCATGCCGTGGTGCCACTCTTCCTTTTTCCCATTTGCCCCCTGCAAGGCTCTTGAAGCAGCTCCTCTTTCTTTTTTTTCCGCCAATTCCTGTTGTTAAATCCAACCAAATTAAAATACGCCAAAGATGAAGAATTGCCTTTTCTTGTGGAGAAATGGATGAGGAGAGAGTAGTTATTGAAAAAAAGATGAGCTTCAAAACCCTCAATCACATTATTACAAAGATAAGGGTGAAAAGATATTACATGGTGAGCAGTAGCTCTGGAAATTTGCTCTTCAAGTGAAAAAACATCTTAAAATTGTTGTTTTTTATAAATGATTTTAGGCTAAACTCTTTACACTGTTACATAGTAGACATTTAATTACAATGACGGTAATTATGGTAGACATTTTTTGGAATTATTACAATTTTT
Source organism: Mola mola (assembly GCA_001698575.1). Taxonomy (NCBI): domain Eukaryota; kingdom Metazoa; phylum Chordata; class Actinopteri; order Tetraodontiformes; family Molidae; genus Mola; species Mola mola. The sequence goes on along the minus strand of KV751320.1, from coordinate 13,513,038 downwards.
TAATATTTTTCATTATCCCCAAACACAACAAAAATATAAACAAAAATGGTGCGAGGGCCAACACTTGAGTCATGAGTGTCAGCTACAGACTCCAGAGAAGCTGTTATCCCTAAAGGAACCCAGTAACTCTTCCTACAACCAGCAGTACCACGAGGTTCCCTTTGCGGTGATAAATGATAAACTGGGATGACAGTAGACAATAATTAAAACTGATAAAATGACATTTGGTTTCAGAATATGAATGCTGGTCTCTCTGTGTGTCACTTAGATAAAAGCAACACCTTTTAAAGCCCTCTACCAGATCGATGAATATCCATTAAACAAGTGTATGAGCGGTATCAAAAGGCACTAAAATTAGAACAATTCAACATCTAGCATCTTCAGCATCAACCAGGCCTCTTTGGCTACCTTTCAAAATGCGCTCTTTGTGCTCTGTTGGGTTTAAAAGATTTTAGAAGCTTTTTTTTTTCCAGAGCAAGTGCTCATTGATGAAGGATTTGTGCTGTCCATAGAACCCTGTCTCTGGTCCTTTGGAAGAAATTCAGATAATTCAATTGAATTATCTATAATTTAATGGAGTGGACGTTTACAGTAGCAGAAAAATGGAAATAGTCAAATAAACTTTGAAATAAACTGCTAGGCTTCGGCTGTGCAACGATCTGCGTGATCAACTCCAACTCTGTGTTTTCTTTTAAATCATTCTGAAAACTTATTTTTGTCAAAATCTTGCTTGTCATATATAGCATTTAATATTTCAGCTCAATTTAATTATTAATTATGAGCAGCTGTATCAAGTAACATTTTGTCCTTATTTTTTTTTTTTTTTTTTATATTTACAGCTTTAATTATCTACTTTTTTAACTTTCATTCTCTGCGTTCTGCCTTCTGTATATATACTGTATGCGTGTACACTGTACAGTTTAAATGTATTTCTGTGCATTTTAATTTTTGTGTTTGGTGAGCATTTTGTACCATTGATTTGATGAGTCCAATTGCTATACAAATCCATTTTTTTTTTTATTCTTATGCCTTGTGAGATCTAGTCTTATTCAACTACGTGTATAATCAAGGTGGACCAAGTGTCCTCTTTCTTTTCTCAACCTTTTATGACAAATGTATTCTCTACTTCAGGTTGCCTGAAGCGTTGGCTTAATTCTTTCCTTAAAACACACAATTAAAGCAAAAAGCACAGTGCAAAGAAAAAGCAGGAATTTGTGTGGTTTTTTTTTTACCTCTTGGCTATTTACCTGCCTCAGTTTAAAATTTTACCTTCCAGTATTTGTTCATGAGGTGCATTAATCCCTTTGGAGATGGCATTTTAGTGCTCTATATTCAATGGCGGGTATTAGAGAGCCAGCAGCAGTACCTTGCCTCCTCCTCTGAGACAGAAAGGAACAGTGGGTGCTTTCTCCAGAGAACAGACCGCCGTATTCATTAAGATATTCATGGGTGCAGAGGGAAGGCTGAGAGCAGCTCAGCAGCATACAGTACATGCAAAGCAACAGTGTAAGGTTTACCAATCACTCAGACACTGTGCATTGCACAAAACCAGAATTTATATGTTGTGCACTGTGCAAATACATTTGTCTGTACATCTTTATTCCTTATTTCCAGGTCCATTTTTTTCCATACATACACCAATCCATTGACCTAGCTATGCCAGTTGTAGGTATGAGTTATTTAATCCTTGCACAGATATGCATTATTCTATTCCTTTTGCCTTTACCGAGACGTTCTGTGTAAACTTCACAGCTCTATACAAATGGACTAGCAGGTATGTTTTTAAAGGCTGCACGTTTTTTGAGCTGCCAGAGAGAAACTGAGGCTCTGACAGAGTTTCTATGGATGCATTCTATAGCTTTTGGCAGATACACAGCAGCAGCCCAAAGTACAGCATTGCCAATAGGAATAAAGGAGATACAGCAACATGCTGCCTGCCAGTGGCGCTCCCAAATCTAGTCTCTGTATGTGAGGTTGTTTTTTTCCTTTTTTTCCCTATATGGATCTGGATGCAAGGATGTTTCCTCAGTTTCTATAAATATAGGCATGTAATGCACATGCTTACACCCACGCCCAGACTCGCAATTATTGCCTCCTACATGCTTTCCTCTTGCGCAAAAGTGCTATTGTGGAGTTAAAATAACGTGGTGAATATAGTGCACTTCACGAACTGTCATCGACAGTCTGTTGAGAGGAGAGCCCGCAATGAAATAAATGACTGTGCATGTGCGTGTACTCACATTCTCTCATTGGTATGTTATGACCTGGGATCAGAACACAGTGGTGTTACACATGAACATTTAAAGGCAGTCCTATTTCAGCATTTATATTAGGGTAGTTAAATGCTAATTACACTTTAGCACCCTAACATCTGTTGATAATGATCTGATGCAAAAAGCAAAAAGCAGAGCTGAGGCCAAGGGGACTGTTGTTAGTTTTGCAAATATTTGGTTGCAAAGCATCAGATGATTTCACCTAATGATACCAATAATGAGAGAATCACCAGTTATAATCTGTTATTAGAATTCTGTTAGCACCATGAATATTTACAATCCATACAATCTGTGTTCAGCTCCGCAACAACAAGTTGTAAATGGACAAATAAACTTAACAAAGACTGACTGTGATGGCTGCATGGAATCGCCACACAAAGTACAACTTTAATCTCATACTATATACCCTATACCCGGTCCTTTGTTAGCACGCCATATACATTTAGAAGATCACATAAAGACAACACAAAGATTAAGTTAATTTATATTACTTTAGCCTTTATTTGCCATTTCTTTGATACATTACATTGTATTTAATTTGAGTGCACGCATCTTGAGTTACATTGTAAAGGTATCTGATATGGTTTTTGCTGTTCACCTCCTGTTCTTTCCTCCGTCCTCCTGTTGGTCTGGCCTCACCTGGAGCTGGCTTCCTCTGGTAAACTGGCAAAGAGGGTGCATCTCAATTGGACTGAACTAAGTGGCAGAGGGGGGAGAATGGACTATACCATCTCTTGGGAGAAGTCAGAGGGACCACTGATTTGTGTGGGGGTAATATTATGTATTTGTTGATATGAGAATCCTTGTTTCAAAGTAAGTTAGCATCAATAAAATGAGCTAATTATTTTTGTTAAAAACTGATTTGTTAAAATGGCATGTGTTTAATCTTAATTTGTTAATTACCCTTCTTTGTTTTTTTGTACCTGGTCAGGTCTATATATATATATATCAGTTCAGTTGTTCAGTATTTTAGTTTTTTAGTGACATTACAGTTGAGTTGTTTGTTTAAAGGTATTTGGGCCCATTTATGTTTCTTTTAAGCACATTTTTGTACAGCACCTTGGTCAGTTGTTCAGTATTTTAGTTTTTTAGTGACATTACAGTTGTTTGACATTACAGTTGTTTGTTTAAGGTATTTGGGCCCATTTATGTTTTTTTTAAGCACATTTTTGTACAGCACCTTGGTTTTTTTTTTTAACCCCTTTTTTCCCTTCTCTTAGGTAAATAAAACCCTTATTTTTACACCTTATCCTGTGTTCTCGTGCCTTGGCGTGCTTGGTCCATCACACTGGCCATGCCATTGCTCTGTTGCTACTGCACGCAATTAATGCTGTTCAGCCTCCCTTGACTTTCACAAGGATTTTATTCAATGTGCTAGTATATTTTTTTTTGCAGTAAAACATGAGAAACATGGAAAGAATACAATTCTAAACCAAACATTTTAAAAGTGGTAGAGGGGTGCTCCCCAGGAGGGTCACCAAACATTTAGGGGCGGGCCAGGAATGAAAGTGAAACAGTAATGGGCTATAATTTTGGTTAGCAAACATGATCACAAAGAATAGTGTAAATAGTGTTCTGGTTAAAGAGATCAGAGGGAGAGTACTAGAATACTGGGGGGAGACAGAAATGGATAAATACTATCTCAGGCCATTAAAAAAGTATTACAAGAAGAACTCAGAGAGCACAAACCTCCACAAAGGGGCAAACAGTCCAAAGTGGAGGTGTCATTTGAATTAAACCATTAAGTCATTAATGAATGACTTACAATGAAATTATGTAAAATTCCATCTGTGTGAAATTCTGGTACCAGTAAGACACCCTGGGACAGGTAATGAATTATTTTCAATAAGAGCATGTTGTAGTCATTCCCACATGTGAACAAGTAAACGAGAGTAGACGGGGTCTCTGCTGTAAAAAGACACATGTTTTCCCAGGTAACAGACTGGGCACAATTGTTTTCAACAGAGTTGGTTTACCTTGATCAATACTGCAGTGTCTGTTGGTTGGACAGTCTTGTTTTTTTACAGCTGATCGCCGCTGTGCTTGATTAGTGTTGAGTGGAGACACAGTATGCACAATCATTTAGTAAATTTTGTTAAAATTCATTTAAAGGGCAATAATTCTTTTACTGAGAAAAACCAACAACAACAACATGTCTTTTTCTTTAATTACAATGCTACACATTAGCTATGGTAATTATTTGAGCATGAAAAAACTGCTTCTGTCTGCCTTTCCTTCAGCAAATGGCACAGTGATAACTATGTCATTTCTAGACCAACAGGGTGAAACACACCAAGCCCATTTTTTTTGATAATTGACCTAAAACACAGTGTACCTCTCCCCAATAAACTTTCGCGGCCAGGTCAGGACACAGAAAATGATCTTAAACCCAGGAAAAATATTTACAAACGAAATCCATACATATACATAAAATGCAGTGCAAAGTGATTTAAAGGAAGCAAATAATCCAAGTCCAATTCTAAACCTCTTCACAATAAAAATGACATGGTCAGGAGTCACTTTGGAGTGCAAGGAATACTCAAACTCGTAAAAATCACCTTGCACTCCAACTGTCAAGTGCTGTCTTTCCGCATTGCTTGAATACCAGCATGTACAAAATGGAAGTGTGTGTGTGTCTGTATGACTGTATCAACATGTCAGCGTTGTATAATGAATGACAGGCTTACCTCCTGTCTCTTTAGGTGGAATGGGAACAGCTTGATATCAGATACACCTCTGTCACTCCCTCTGCCCCATTGCACAGGCTATTATTTGACATTAGATGAAAGGTTGGATACCACTGACATTGAGTAGATACAGCTAAAGTTATCACAGTGGTGTATGCTTTGATTTTATGTGCTGGGCTGGAGCAAAAATAATGCTATGTGCTGTGTGACATGTGCTGTATTTTGATTTTGGCTGTAGCAAAAGGTTAATAACAGAGACTGTTATGAAAAATACAATAAAACTGCAGTGAGCATTGGATTAATTTCATCCTGGGCAGGATGTCATGTTACTTAGTTTATAAATATGGAGAAGATTGGACACAATTACCTTAAAGGGGCATTAAGAAAATGGTATGAGGAGCGGTGGGCAAACAGGAGGACAAATGCATCTTGTTATTTTTAGCTCCTGGTGTTTCTGATCTCGGTACTCCTGAAACATTTGTGAAATTTTCATTTTAATTTCAGACTGCGTCGCAAACTCAAATCACCCATTTTGGCTCCTTGTTTGACCAATTAATTTGGGGCTAGAATAATGACACTGAATTCTGACATTGAAAATAAAACTTGCCATTTGAGGAAAAGCCTGAACGGAAAAAGGAAATGACTTACCATTGAATGTGAAAGTATTTTGCTGGCATTGGTAATATTGGCACCCAAATAAGAGAAGTTCCAGTTATTTAATGGACACATTGCTGAGATTGTAAGCTGAAACAACTGAACATACTCACTGTTGCTGCTGTTGTTACACACGGATACACAGGGAGGCTGCTAGTACTCATACTCATCTGCTTATTCAGGTCCAGCTGTGGGGGCAGCGGACTTTGCAGTGAAGCCCAGATGCCCCTCTCCCCAGTCACTTCCCTCAACTCCTCCAATAGAATATCATGGTGTTCCCAGGCCAGCTGAAAGGTGAACCACATCAGCTGGCTCCTCTCAACATGAAGGAGCTGTGGCTCTATTCTGAGTTTCTCCCTGATGTCTGAGTTGTGGAGGAAACTCATTTCAGCCCTTGTATTTCAATCTTGAGCACAGCCTAAATGCTCTTGGACAATAGACTTTTAGACCATTTGATAGTTGGATAATAGACTGTTTAAATGGGGCTCTCTGTCACTATTTGGGGTGGAGAGGAGAGGAGGCGTGAAGCTGCATATCTGCATACTTGAAATGTCTTAAACGTGTGCTCACCACGATACCACTTTCATTATTCCATCTGAAATTCCCAAACCATGCAAAGTGCTGCTGTTGAAATGTTTAGCTTTAGCTATCATAACCAAGGAAAACCATTCTACCAGTGATTTTCAACTATTTTAACTTAAAAAAAAACTATTTTGATGACCCCCTCTGTTGAAAATGATGTTTTGCTCACATCCGTATAAAGTTTTTTCATGCAGTAATACACACATTATGACTAGAATAAGCAATCAACACCAAATGAGAATTTCTGCTATGCAATCAATGACAGTCTCCAGAAATGGAATCCAGACAGGCCTATCGCACAGAAAACCATGGGAACCAATCGTGATCACTTGTTGGGGTGGAGCTTAACTCCATAAAAATGAAATGTAAAATTGTATTTACAGGCGACCTTGTACAAGTAGCTCCTCCTCTTCTTCCTTGGAACTGGTGTCTGGTTCAAACATGTATGACTGAATTGCTCCAATGTTAGACCATACCACTGTGCAGAGCATAGTAGACTAGTGACTACTAGCAAATTCACAGATCCCTACAACCTACATAAGATATAGAAGTAGCATTACTTTTAAGACATTACAGAAAAATAAAATGTAATTTTATGAAACAGAAAAGAGATTTTAAAGGGGTTAATCGATGGCGGGAGCAGGGCATTAAATTTTGTTTAGCAGATTTTTTGTTTTTTTCTCTCTTGCTTCTACCCTGGCTATGTTTTGGCCCTTCTGAGTTATCTTACAACCCCCAGGCTGGGAACCACTGAACTGAACTGACCCAAATGTTTCCAATGTCCCTATGTTTGCACCAGTTCACAGTCTGTTGTACAGTTTGTAATCACAAATAGTGTCACAGATGGCTTGACTGTGACCTTTGCTGCTTTATGCGAAAAAAAACCCTCAACAGCTTTAGTAACATAATAACGGATGTTAATAAATTGGCGAGCATACTTAGCTGGAGATTAACGGAGTACTAGAAGTACATAACATCACCTGTGGGCAGCAAATCAACACCGGTCAGATCACCGCAAGACTGGGAAGGAGCCAAGCTGACGTATGGCCAGAAATCATTTGAAGGCTGACGATTGAGCAATGCCAAGGCCCTAACATACACAAACAGCAACATAGAAGAGAAAATAACCTTTAGTTTGGAGCATTTCATTTCATTTTTTTCTGTATAAACATGAAGCAGTGTGATTGTAGGACTGCATTTTGGATGCAAATAGCACAGTGCACAGCCAGACATTGCTATGGTACCAGTCTTAAATCATACACATAATTTTTCTTCTTACTGGGCAGCTGAGGTAACTGAGATAAGATCAATATCAGGTTAGAGCTTAACTTTGGAGTTCTTTATCTGCGAAATGTGATAGCATGACAGATACTCTTTACAAAAGCAATAAGCAAAAGTGGCCGAGTGACGAGTCTCCAACAATCCCTGAATGGATAGAAATGGCACAGGAAATGTACATTTTGGAATGTGACATTGTACTGAAAAGGGTGCAATATACAAGAAAATCTAGATATCTGATTTGAATTACACGGAATTTTACAGCTTGATTTCACTTCCTGCTTGTGATGTTTTGCATTTCAGCATGGAAGATGGCACTATTTGTTGTTCCTCTGTCTTTTTGCTTTATCTTTTTTCCCAGAACCACAGAAGTAATGTTTAAAAAATAAACACATAAAATTGAACATTCAGTGACATGAAAGATACAATCAGCTGTCGTGGACCTACAATAAATAATTTGACAATACAGAAGTATTTGTTGTCTGTTAATATGGTGAACATCACACTGCTGTTTTTTGTTTTTTTTTTAACTTCATGTCAATAGCAACATTTACAGATTTTTAAGTGCTTTTTATGACAAATCCATTGGTCTACATGCTACAGGATTAATTTAGATTACTGAAAAGCCAATCATTTAAATAACAAAAAGTGCTTTGGAGTTTAGATTTATGCTACAGTACATGTTTTTTTCAAATTGCAGAAAAATTACAGTATTGCAGAATACCTTAGCAAGTACTCTAAAACAACTTGCGTCAAGGACCAAAGGTTATGCCTAATTAGGTCCCTTTCTAGTCTGTGATTCTCTCTACTGCTTTGTTCCTGTCTTGTCAGCACAACCAGGACAGATACAAATACCTACTGAGCCCATAATTATGGGTACAGCATGACATGTTCATTTTCTTCCCAAGACAAATTATTTATTAAATTTTTGTACAAATAACTATTTGAAACGGACCAGTGCCTGCGATCTGCTGAGTACTGTATTCATATCAAGCTCCACCCAAAGTCTGTAGATTGTCTTCGATAACAACATGCTTCCACGACCTTCTGTCTATCAGCTGTATCAAAGCTGGCCACGTGTTGGTACAGCTGCTCACTAGATATCCTGTTTGGACTTTGACAGTGATTTTTTTATCAGTCCGACGCACACGGAGAGGTCTCACAAAGTAAATTGAACATCAGGGCACCCTCTACAGCAGTCCTCACTTGTGATGGACCAACCCGACAGACTGAAAACTGAGGAGTCCCGTCTGACATGTATAAATTAACAAGTTAATGCAACAAAATAATCAGGTTTAAGATGATGTGAATGATTAGTCCCTTTACAGATAGGTTGATAAAAATATTTTTGATCCAGTTAATTTTATGCCATTTATTATGCATGAAAGCAAGATTCATCTGTTCTGTCTTTTCAAAGACTAAATTTTCTGCTTTTGATTGATTTCCTATTATTCCATTTTTTGAAACTGGCCAGACATAAAGACCCTGACATGGCCATATCTGACTTTTGGTTGATACTTAATAGACCCACTTATGGGCGTATTTCTTTTTTTTTTTTTTGGAGGAAAAATAATCAGTATGGAAAATAATTATTTGTTGAATTTGAAGTTTCCAGTAGCAAAATTAATATGACTGCATTAGGAATATAGCAATATAAATATGTGACAAAAATATGGAAAATTAAAAGTGATGCAAATATGTAAATTAATCAGAGCAATGTAGAGTAATTGTGGGATTAGTGTCAATACAAAAGAAATGGGAACTGTTCTTGCAGCTCAGGCAGGAGACACACTAGAAAAGTGTAAATAGGCAAATCTAACAGTGTCTCTGAACAGTTCTCATTACCTGCCATTACAGTATTCATTTGAATGGAACCAATTTTCACTGGAAGTCATTTAAAAGATCCTCAAGTCTTGATTTGTACAGGGGGATTTGGTAAGGACAGACCGTCACTTTTGTGAAAGAAATATACATTATTGAATTATTATTGAATTTCAATATTGAATTTTAAAGTTTAGGACAGGAGGTGGGATTCACCTTGGAATACATTTGAAATATACTAATTGTTTATATCCAGTCTGGTGTCATTTCCAGGATGTCAAAAGACGTTTTGTCACATATCTCTGCATCCTATTCACACACATAATTTATCCTTCAGCTTCTGTATGAGGTGCACTGGGCTTTAAACTAGATCCCATATAAGTCTTCTCAGACTGATTAAATGGGTAGTTTACAATGTGTAGTTTACAAAGTGAGAAAGTCCTAATAGGTGTGGAGGTCTTGGCCGCTCACACACACACACACACACACACACACAAAAACTAAGGTCTGTTTTTCTCCTAAACTTTCTCCTAAAGTGAGTACTGTTTCATGTTAACCATTCTAGAAAGTAGGGTAAGATGGCTTTGTCATGGATGACACTTATCCCGTTAGGGCTGGAGCCTATCTCAGCATCTTGGGGCGAAGGCGGGGTACACCCTGGACAAGTTGCCAGTTCATCGCAGGGCTCACATATAGACACAAACATCCATCCACACCTACGGGCAATTTAGAGTGACCAAGTCACCTAACGTCCAGTTTTGCATGTTTTTGGAATGTGGGAGGAAGCCGGAGTACCCGGAGAGAACCCACGCAGACACAGGGAGAACATGCAAACTCCACACAGAAACAGCCTGACCCAGAATCGAACCCAGGACCTTCTTGCTGTGAGGTGACAGTGCTAACCACTGCACCACTGTGCCGCCCTTATTTGTTTTCTCTAATTAATTTTACAAAGGGTACAGCAAAGCCCACGCATTGAATAATGCAGGTGTTTGACCGGTAACCTTAAAGAAGATTTCAAAGAAGATATCTTAGGACCGAGTCTGATGAAAATCATGTTTTTGATCTTAACAACACGTCCAAAAGTTTTTTTTATGTACTATGACACACATTGAGACCAAAATAAGCAGACATCACAGCTGTGGATGTCTTTTACAGTCCACCAATAGCTCTCCTGTGTAGTAAATGTAAGGAATCAGTCCTAACATTGTAGAAAACAAATCAAATCAAATCAAATTTTGTACGGATGTGACACCCTCTGCCCTTAAACCCTCGGACAAGATGAGGAAAAACATAAAAAACCTAAACAGGGAAAATAAGAAACCTCCGGAAGAACAACAGAGGAGGGATCCTTCTTCCTAGGACGGCCAGACGTACAATAGATGTCACTTGTACAGAACACAACAAAACAACAATAACAGTTTATTTAGAATATATAAAACACCCATGAGTCCCAGAGTCTGTGGAATCTATAAATCCAGATGTATGGGAAGTCTAGTGATCCATACGTAGGTGTACTCTGTTGCTCCAACATCTTCAGCATCTCCTGGGACAACATCTTTAAATAAGTCCAGGTACAACAATATAACCCCCTTGCCTGGTAACATATTCAAAGTGTTCACAAAAGCAATTCATTTAAAAACTAGTCAAACATACTCAAATTAAAAACAAACAGATCTTAGATGTGTCTTTGGGGGTTCTCTTCCGGTTCCACCCGCAGTCCAAAAACATGCAATAAGGGGGATTTGGCTAATTGGTTACTTTAAACTGGACATAGGTGTGACTAGTTGTTTGTATCCACACGTCAGCCCAGCAATGAACTGGTGACTTGTCCAAGGTGTACTCTGCCTTCACCTGATGACGCTGGGATAGGCTCCATCTCCTCTGTGACCCTTTATAGTATAAGTGGAAGAAAATGGCTGGTATAACAGCTGGGCTCACATACTTTCTCCGTGAAAAGCAATTCTGACATATATGTCACCTTAGTTCACGCACAAGACCGCACCACTGATTGAGTTACACTATAATGCCTGCTTTAACTGCATCTGTCAGTTGAAAAACATTAGCAACTACCAAGAGGAGCAAATGAATTTGTTGCACAGATGCTGTGCTATAGCTAATGTCATCTATCAAAAACGCTCTGTTAAATTGTGTTTTATACTGTTCATAAAAAAGAGAGTTGTCGATGTTGTCGATAAATGGAAAGAAAAAGCTGAAAGTCAACGTCCACTTTTTTGTTTTTTTTTTATGTTCTGTAGGCCTATTTAAATACTTAAGAATTGTCCAACACTAGACGTGAAGAATCACAAAGCATATATAATCACAATTAGAGGCAGCAAAAGTCCAAAGTATATCTCTGATGTGAAAAATGTGATTTAAATATCTAATTTTGTAACACAGCTATGGGCTGTTTTTTCAGATTGTGTAATATGCTGAACAGTAGATAACAGTCCACAGATTAGCAAAACTATATTCCCTTTGTGAATTCATCGGAGACAGACTTGGGCCTTGCCTTGAAAAACACGAAAGACAAGTAAGCTTGATCTTATCAGAATGAGCAAGGCAACACTTATTGCAAGATTAAAAAAAAAAAAAATCCTGTGGAAAAAAAGTAGTTCATGTTCAAATTTTACTTCACGTAATTCATTATTAGAGGAGGTTAGACAAGGAAAACATAATTACCTTCGCAGTGTGAAACTTACTAGAAATTTCCTCACAAGTTTATTTCCTGTGGAAAACATACAATACAATGACTCAGACATTGGATGCATGTGCATTGGCAATATTTTTTATGAAGGTCAGCATGAGACATATAGAAAATGTATCTTCATTTATGACTCTGCTAGATTAAACCCCTGTATATAGTATATTAAGACTTGGTGTTTTAGCTGAAGGCAACTGGGCTTGTAGTTTCTTGAAGACGTTTCACCTCTCATCAAAGAGGCTTCCTCAGTTCTAAATTTTCTGGAGTCCCCAGTATTTAATCTCGTGGAGGATCCTTCTCACTCAGGGTAGTGGGCAAAGGGTACAAAGCCCCGGCCCCAATCTGTGTGACCCAGATCCACCCTCCATCGGTTGGGTTGTCACTGCCCCAGGCCATCATGTGAGTCTCTGGTATCACATGAGCCAAGGTGTGAACTGTGGTTAAGTTTCCTGGGGAGGGATTTCAAAACTGCATCATATGTGGCAGACTTTGATGTCTGAGGCCTCCTCCTCTGTTTAGTGATGGCTCTTCCAGTTTGACATAGATGGCCTCCTGTACTCCTCTCTCAAACCATCCAGCACATGCACATTCTCATCCTCAAAGGAGTGTCTCTTCTCTTTTAAATGTTGGTGGACTGCTGAGTCCTAGCCAGAGGAGCTGGCTCTCCGGTGTTGAGCAATCCATTTTGGGAAAGGTTGTTTGGTCTCCCCAATGTAAAAATCCGCGCACTCCTCACTGCACTGGACTGCATAAGTTTTTTTGTGGGAGTTTTGTCCTTAGGGTGAACCAGTTTCTGTCTCAGAGTGTTGCAGGGTCTGAAGTGAACTGGGATGTCATGCTTAGAGAAAATTCTTCTGAATTTCTCTGACACCCAGGCCGCATACAGAATGACATTGTTGTGGCGTTTGTTCTTCTCATCTTCCTGTGTTGTCGGGGTGTTGTTCCTGGAGCACTTAGTGGATTTTACATATGCCCAGTTAGGCTATCCACAGGCTTTTAAAGCTGTCTTAATGTGTTTGTGTTCCTTACACTTCCCCTCTGTCTTTGTGGGAACAGGGCGGCTGTGACTCAGATGGTGGAGCGGTCGTCAAGTGATCGGAAGGTTTCTGGTTCCATCCCAGACCCTGCAGTCAACATGTCGAAGTGTCTTTGAGCAAGACACTGAATCCCGAATTGCTCCTGATGCTGCGCCATCAGTATATGAATGACTGAATGGTTAACGCTCCTGATGAGCAGGTGGCACCGTGCGAGGTAGTCACTGCCACCAGTGTATGAATGTGTGTGTGAATGGGTGAATACAAAACCTGGGGTGTAAAGCACTTTGAGTGGTTGACAATGACTACAAAAGTGCTCTATAAATACAGGACATTTACATTTACCATTTTGAGCCCTACATCACGTGGCTGAAACGTCTTCAAGAAACTATAAGAAGTCCAGTTGCCTTCAGCTAAAACACCAAGACTACCATGACCTGGATGACTGAAAATCTTCACAGACATATATGAAGACATTAACACAAGGGCTGCTGGCCTTAACCAAGGCTTAGTGGCGGAATACCATCAGAAGGTCTGCCAAATGATGTTTAATGAGGCACTACAAACTATCCCTACTGTGACCATCACTGAGACCAACAAGCTGATGTATGCAACAGCAGCAGTAATCCTAGAGGTGCTTGGCTACAAGTTGAATGTGAGCCACAAGGGGCAGTACCCTCCATGGAGAAGAAGGTCGGAGGCTAAAATCAAGGCAACACGGAAAAAGGTTAGTAAACTGTCAGAGCTGGAGACGGGCAAGACCACCAAAGTATTAACGACGCACAGCAAGCTGTCCATATGGGAGAAAGAGGCGTTGCATAATACAGATGCCCAGTGGTTGGGGGACTTGAGAGAGGCCCACAGCAACCTCCCAGAACAAGACCCAGTAAACATCACAATGGCAGACATCCAAGAAAGAGTCGCAAGGATGAAGAGCTTGACAGCACCAGGTCCTGATATGATCCACAGATACGGGCTAAAGAACACCTGGCAGCTCAGATGAACCAGCTGCTAAAAGATGGGACCCACCCAGAGTGGTTGTACCAAGGTCGGACGGTCCTGATCATGAAGGAACCCCCGAAGGGAATGATTCCATTCAACTATCGGCCGATAACCTGCCTCTGCATGACATGGAAGCCAAGATGAGTAGGCTTGTGGCTCAATACATGAGCAGGGCCCAGAAAAGGGGTGGTAGTGACATGAGAAGAGCCAAACACCAGCTACTGGAGGACAGGGCAGTCTCTAGAGACTGTAAGACCAGGAAGACCAACCTGTGCACTGCCTGGGTTGACTATAAGAAAACCTACGAATCAATACATTGATACTGGAGTGCTTGAAGCTATACAAGATCAACAGGACACTAAGAGCCTTCATCAAGAACTTGATGGGGCTGTGGAAGACAACTCTGGAAGCCAATTCAAGGCCAATTGCCTAAGTAAGCATCAAGTGCGACATATCCCCCCTGCTGTTCTGCATTGGCCTGAACCCCTCAGCCAGATCATCAGCCACAAAGAGTGGCCTCGGATACCGGTTCACAAATGGAACAATTACTAGCCACCTCCTCTACATGGATGACATCAAATGTATGCGAAGAGTGAGCATGACATTGACTCACTGATCAAAATCACCAGGATCTAGAGCACTGACATCGACATGTCATTCATCTAGACAAGTGTAGCCGGATGATATCAAAGAGAGGCAAGATAATCACAACTGAAGTGGATGAATTACCAGAAGGCAACATACCCGTTGTTCAAGACAGCTACAAATACCTTGGGATCCCCCAGGCAAATGGAAATCATGAAGCGCAGGTCATGAGAAGTCAGCTGAATGGTCAGAACAAGATCCGAGCCATCAACTCTTATGCGCTGTCCATCATCAGATACCCTGCTGGTATAATAACCTGGCCAAAGGAGGAGATAGAAGCCACAGGCAGTATATCAAGACAAAGACACTTTTCTCAACATGTATGGAGGGTTCACCCCAAGTCCAGCACCTTGAGGCTGTACACTAAGCGGGAAGAAGTAGGCCGAGGATTAGTGAATGTCAGAGTCACTATCCAGGATGAAACAACCAATATCCAGGAATACATCAGGAAGATTGCCCCCAATGATCACCTGCTAAGTGAATGCCTCAGGCAGCAGAAATCCAGTGAGCAGAAGTAAGAAGAAGAGTGACCATCAAGGAGGGACAAGCCCCTGCACGCGATGTACCAACGACAGATAGAGGAAATGGCTGCTAACGAGAAAACATACTAGTGGCTGGAGAAGGCTGGTCTCAGGGACAGCACAGAGGCACTGATCATGGCAGCACAAGAACAGTCCTTGAACACAAGATCAATAGAGGCCGGGGTCTACCACAACAGACAGGACCTAAGGTGCAAACTGTGCAAAGATGCCCCTGAGACAGTGCAGCACATAACAGCAGGATGCAAGATGCAGGCACAACCAGGTCGCTGGCATAGTATACAGGAAAATCTGCGCCAAATATAGGCTGGAAGTACCAGGATCAAAGTGGACAACACCTCCTAAGGTTATTGAAAACAACCGAGTTAAGATCCTGTGGGACTTCCAGATCCAGACCGATAACATGCTGGTTTGCTAATCAACCTGATATTGTGGTGGTACCACTATCCTTAAAGAGGATAGTGGTAGTTATCGCAAACCCAAGTGATAACAACATCATGAAGAAGGAACACGAGAAACTCGAGAAATACCAAGGGCTGAAAGTGGAGCTGGAAGGGGTGTGGGGAATAAAGACGTCAGCGGTACCTGTGGTGATAGGAACACTCTGGGCTGTAACCCCCAAGCTGGGAGAGTGGCTCCAACGAATCCCAGAAACAACATCTGAGATCTCTGTCCATAAGAGCGCAATCCTAGGAACAGCTACGATACTGCACAGGACCCTCCCAGGCTTCTGGTAGAGGACCAGAGCTTGAAGACTGCTCACAGAGGGCGAGTGGAGAATCTTTATTTAAATTATCTTTTTTTTTTCATGAAAAAAATCGTGTGTGTTGTGTCCTCAAAATGGATTGGATGTAATTCTACAACTTTCCCTCTTCGAGGTTGTGGGATCTATGAATGTGCTAATTTTGTCCTGACTCATCTCCACTCATCATGCTACTCTTTGTCTGCAGCTGGAGAGAGCTGGAGATTACCTTTGTCTGTTTGTCATCTTCCAACTTTTAAATTAGTTTACTATACACTGAACAGTGCAGAGTTCTAACACTGCAGTAACTCAGCCATACAGACAGTACATGTTAACATGGTCAAAAATATTATTTTCATTGGAGGGAACCTTTAAAGATCAAATTTCTGTGTTTCACAAACAGATCTCTCAGGAAAAACTCACAAAAGCTGAGTGAATGATATACGGTTAAATTTTGTGACAATTTCCCAAACTTAAAAATTGTTGCCTAACTTTAACCAGAGTTTTATTGTCCAAACCTTACCCCAGGTGGGAATCAAACCCTGACGTCTGGTACGTGAATCCTGACCTTTATAATTCCACCATTCCACTTATCTATTTGACAAACTGCCTTGAATTATGCTAAATATTAATAATAAATATTGGCACTAGGTGAGTTTGCTTATGAAATTTAATATATCATTATTATATTACATATTTATTTTCAATGGGACAAAAAACACAATCTGTAAATGGGAAACTTTATGTCAGAGCCTAGCAGTAGTTTAAATACTGCCTGCCAAAGAGCTGCAGGGCGAGTTAGAT
>KV751320.1:13445424-13490371 GCA_001698575.1 Mola mola | reverse complement strand
CTATATAACAATTATTATTTATTTGAGCAAGACCAAGAGCACTAGCCTTAACAATGTTAGATCAAGGTAATAGTGATTGTTCTGGCATAAAAGATTCAAACAGAAGGGGTTGATAGTATCTCCCAACTCATTAAAACAGATAAATATCAGGTGACCTGTAATGATACACACAGGTGAGCAAGTAATCATAACCAAATGTTTAAATGTATGAAACACAGAAAATCGATACACACTTAAATTGTCTCTAATCACTTCAAGCTACAGTATAAGGTTTGAGTCAAAACATGCAATTCGAGTCATCAAAAAGAGTTTATGATAAACCCGCTAATGTTCCTGTGTATTGACATTTATAACGTTATCAATCACAGTCAACTATTTAATGAGGACACCCCCTTTTTTAGTTTTAGAAGCTTGCTGTACCTGCCCTGTCTCGCCTCTATCTCTTAGCCCAATAAGATACAGTTACACAAAGAGATAGAAGAGTCAGTGTTCATGTTGGACTGTACACCCCTGCTACACTCCTGCTACAGGTAATGGGATAAAATATCATCACTGATAGTTGCCAGCATGGCCAGGCTGACTTCTTCTTTTTTTTGTCCTGCCCAGCTTATAGGCATGCCAGAATGCCTTGTTTTGCCAAACAGATTTTGCTTTGACAAGAAGAGTTCAGAGACTCTGGTTTTATACTTTCAATTGATTTTATTTAGTGTTCATGTACATGAAGTAAATAGACTGGACAAGGGGGTTGGGAGGGTATACAAATTTGGTATATATTTAGGGTATAGACAAATATCCTGAAAAAAAGAAAAGACAAGACAGTAAAAAACAGAAAAAAACCCCACTGCAGCCACTATACATAATAACATCAAGCGATATTTGTGTGTGAGTATGTGTTTGTGTGTGTGCATGCATGTATAAGCATGTCAAGTAATGTAGCTGTAAGAGTAGAGTGCCAGGACAACGCTGCACCGACCCCAGCAAGAGCCAGGAAGGAACCAAGTGGCCAGAGCAGCCTGTCTGAGCCTGAGGGGCTGTACTCCCCTGGAGCGACCATATCCTCACCCAAGGGAGGGCAGCGGAGGAGTCCCCAAAGGAGGCCCACACAGTGAGAAGGGCGACAGGCAGGAGAGGAGTCAACAGGGCCCAGACCCAGCCAGACCCGGAGTGCTCCAGACCCACCCTAGGGCAGCGGAGGAGTCCCCAAAGGAGGCCCACACAGTGAGAGGGGCGACAGGCAGGAGAGGAGTCAACAGGCCCCAGACCCAACCAGACCCGGAGTGCTCCAGACCCACCCTTACATACACACATAGACATACTGACACACACACACACACACACACTGTTCCCCAAGGGGTTGCACAGAAGCACACCACAGCACTGCCAGTAAGGCCGCGCCACTGGCATGCCTGATGCGCTACCTCTAGTGATCCCCTGGACTAAGTTGGGCAGACTGCCGGCTCAGGGCTCACACATAAAGCGAGATCAGTGCCCCTCCCCGAGATGCCGGCCCCCCCGCCCAGCAGAGGGCAGGAGACAAGGGTGCTTGGATTGGCCTCACCCAAGCCCTCAATGTTTAATGTGTGGTTAAAATCAGGGGACAGTCGGCCCATCAGATGGAATGAAAGGGGCCACCCGGGCAGACCAGCCCACCAAATGCCCCGGGGCATGACTATCCCTCAAGGCCCTTGTGTTGTTTTTGGTGTGGCATTGGGGGTGGGGGGCAGGAAATCCCAGAGCCCACTTGGCCTGGGGCCCATGCCAACAACATCCCAGCAATCTGAGGCCACACAACAGACGACGAGAGTGCAAGAAACAGTGAGTGAAGGGAACCAATTCCCTCGTGGCCACTGGGCAATGTCTGACCTCTTCTGACATCGGCTCCAATCTGCTGAGGGGGGATCTAAGCCGCAATTCCTTCACCTTTTCCTTTTTACAGCCTCATCAATCAGTTCCTGATCTGTGCTTCCTGTAAAGACAAAAGGCCAGTGCCTCACCTGGAGCATGGCAGGCATTGCATGCATCCTATGTACTATATACAGTATATAGAGTATGTACCACTGACAGATGAAGGAAGTGGCTGATATCGAGAAAACATACCATTGGCAAAGGCTGGCCTCAATGATAGCACAGGGGCGCTGATCATGGCAGCACAAGAGCAAGCCTTGAACCCAAGATTGATAGAGGCCCAAGGTGCAGACTGTGCAAAGATGCCCATGAGACAGTGCAGCAGATACCTGCAGGTACAAGGCGCAGGCAGGTATGGCATACTTGGAGCACAATAACCAAGTGGCTGGCATAGTTTAAAGGAACATCTGCGCCGAGTATAGGCTGGAGGTTCCAAAGTGGACAACACCTCCAAAGGTGATTGAGTACGGCCGAGCTAAGATCCTGTGGGACTTCCAGATCCAGACCAATAAGAAGGGGGTGGCTAATCCAGTGGATATCGTGGTGGTCGACAAACAAGACAAGATTTTGCAATCTCAAGTGATAGCAACTCAGGAAGAAGGAACACGAGAAGCTTGAGAAATACCAAGGGCTGAAATGAGAGCTGGAAAGGATGTGGGGAGTAAAGGCATCAGTGGTTCCCATGGTGAGAGAAGCACTCCGGGCTCTTAGCCCCAAACTCGGAGAGTGGCTCCAACAAATCCCAGGAAGAACATCTGCGATATCTGTCCAGAAGAGCACAATCTCTGAACAGCTAAGCACTTCTTCCAGTCCTTTTCCCCCAAATAATTTTGTGATATTTGTTTCAAACGTCAGCTGGATCAAGCAAGCTTTTCTCGCGTGCAGCATGCTTAGTCTGTTAGCATGAAAAAGGTGCTTTCACATGGTGCTTGAAACACTCAATAATTCAGTGCTTAAAGCATGGTTGGCATAGTGGTGAGAGGCCATGAGGAGCACTGCAGGATGGCAGCAGGTGTCCACACATTATCAGCAGAGTGGAAATTTTCAGACAGTAAAAAGTAGCGAGCTACAGCAAACTTAGATTCCATGGAAGTTGTGCTTGTGGCCAGTGGTTAAGAAGGTTTTATCTTAAAACTCTTCCACTCAAACAATCCTCACAAGCACACACAAACACACACAAACATTAAAAGGACAGTTGACCCTAAATCAAAAATCCATCTTTTTCTACTATGCTTTTGTTCTACCTTTGATTTTGACTAATTTGCTGTAGGTTTGCAAGTTTTGGAGATATGGTATGTTGAGGATGATATATAATATGTTGAAATTCAATAGCAATCTTTACCCTGCTACTCTTGGACCATTTTACAAGCAGAAACTATTTTCTTCTACATTGGATATGCATTCTTGAAAGGGCCAGCAATACCTGCTCTGCTTCCATATACTACATGCCAGTGTTGTGGACAAAACCCCCATGAACCATTTTTAATGTAAACCTTGACTCTGCTTACATTTTCTTTTTTTTTCTTTGTAAAAAAACAAAAATTGGCAGTAAAATACTGCATGTCCAGCAACCACACTAATCTGTAGTGCAGACGGCTTAATACACTCAATCACGTAGGGCTCACTCGCTTCACTCTGAGTTTCAGAGGCTGCATTATGGCACCCGGTTTAGGTTTGCATCAGTAATAGATGCAGAGTAATAGGCAAAGGCACCCATTTATTATGATTGCCATTTCTCTTCTGAATTCAGAGTAGGTAGTCATGTCTAGGGTGTTTTATGATGTTGATGATATGAAAAATAATGGTTCTGACTATATGTTACTATGTTGTCTAACTTGACCCCTGTATAACTGTATTTATTTTTTCACCACCAGCTGTGGTGCTTAAATTTGTTAGATAAGACTTATCTTGTATTTTGGTCTCATCATGTTGTGAGTGAGTTGTTTATGCCTATGTCTTGCTGCAAAATCAATTGAAATTTCATTACAAATAAGGTTGAAGTTAAATCACTTTGGAATGGGGATTAAGGATAAAAGAATGGGATACTTATTCTTGGAGGAGAGTGTCATGCTTGTGTCAGGGCAGTATGGCATCCCAGAGCTATGCAGTCTATGAGAAGTTGCATATTTCCTTCTATGGAGTGATACATAAAGAAATTGCTCACAACAAGTTGTGAATATTCTTGAGTAAGAGGGTCATGGCACTTGCTCTAGTCTGCTGAAAATCATTGCTGTCAGTGAGCAAGTGTGGAAATATGGCCACAGATAAAACTGTAAAATACTGTGAAATATGAAGAGATTTGTCAGCCCTGTGTTCGTTTAAATGATAAAAGTTTTGCACTCCAGTTTTCAGTCTTTTAATCTTTTATTTTTTAAATAGATTGCACCTGAGTACAGATTGGAATCCAACTATAAACAGTAGTTTCCCATTTTAAATTTCACAAATCAGTCCCAGAGTCTCATTCACCATTCAGGTGCAGAGGTTTTATGGAGATGCCTATGGCAAAGATAATACACTGTCTCATCATTAGCTGTTGCAGGCTACAGCAACAGAAGTACTGTATCAGACAACTATGTTTAACTGTATGCATGTACTGTGTACAATATCATGCATCAAACTTGTAACGATACTCTTTCTTTTATAATTTAAATAGCCAAATGTGAGACTTTCATTCATTTTGCCTTGTTGGCTGAGTGAGTGGGTATGGCATAAATTATACCACTACTGTCTCCTACTGTACAATATGTACAATATAAGAATATGGGCGCTGCCATTTTGTGCTGACATAATTTGAAGCCAGAATATGCACAGTGGTTACTTTGCAGCAGAACTGCAGTATTTAGCTTTCACCTGTACACCCACTTGCCTAATTGTGACCAAAATTCAGGCGTCAATCATGAAGTATCATCTTGTTTTTATAGCATAGAACAATTTAAAACCAGTCTTTTTGGAATGATTAACTCTAAAACATATGACAAGAACTACCTAAAAGTATCAAACCTTTCTCTGAGGAAAATTTGAGACGCACTTGATGGTTTAGGTTGGCCTATCCGATAGATCTGAGGGGTTTATGACCTATAGTGCAGTCCACCACTAGAGGGCAATCGGGATGCTTAGACTTTTCTTCAGGGTAGCTGTTACTGATCTTTAGAGGGCATGACTGATAACTGACGAACATAACTGATATTACGTATATTCTTTATAATTTGGCAAATATGGTAAATTCAGGTGAGATGGACGAACAGGCAAGGAAGCAGGGAGGGGTATTCCACCATCACAGAATGGCCCTCTAAAGTGGATTTTCATGTTTGTCTAGAGAATTTTCTGTAATAGGTGAGGGGGGGGGGAAAAGAAAACGCTTTTGCTCCATCTCTGAGTGCTTCCTCAAAGGTCACTGCTCACAGCATAATGATAAATTGTGTTAATGGAAACCAACATGGGGTGGGGTTAAGTGCGTTGTGTGTTTGAGACACAGAATGACAGGAGAGAAAATTATCACAAGTTCAGCCGCTGCTAGATGCAATTATTCAAATTAATTCAACCAAGGATGGGTGCCAAGTTGGAGGCAATCAGTGGCCACTTTGTCTCACCTAGAACCAACTCAATGAATGGCATTAAAAGTATAAAATCAGAACAGCTTCAAAAGTGCTCATAAAAAGGATTCTCAAAGAGTAACAAGGACAAATATTTATATATTCCATTTCCTATGTTTAGGCACAATGATATCCCTTGGGGGAGGATCCACCGTACTTCTTCTTTAACAACAACAACAATGAAGTCAAAGCATGCAGCACAGCACATACAGATTAAAACAAACTGTAACCTGGTGAAAGTGGAAATAAAGGTGACACAAAAAGACAAAGCAATAGCAACAATAGTTCAGCTGAAATACACCGATCAGGCATATCATTATGACCGAGTGCCTAATTATTGTTTTGGTCCCCCTTTTGCTGTCAAAAAGCCATGATCTGTCGAGGCATGGACTCCACTAGACCCATGAAGGTGTGCTGTGGTATCTGGCACCAAGATGCTTGTAGCAGATCCTTTAAGTCCTCTATGTTGCGAGGTGGGGCCTCCATAGATCGGACTTTTTTGTCCAGCACATCCCACAGATCCTCGATTGGATTGAGATCTGGGGGATTTGGAGGCCAAGTCAACACCTCAAACTCGTTGTTGTGCTCCTCAAACCATTCCTGAACCATTTATGCTTTGTGGCATGGCGCATTATGCTGCTGAAAGAGGCCACAGCCATCAGGAATACCATTTCACATAGATGGCAGGACCCAATGTTTGCCAGCAGAATATTTCCCATAACATCACACTGCCTCCGCCAGCTTGCTTTCTTCCCATAGTGCATCCTGATATGTTCATTTGTCCATGTGTTCCTCAGGCAAGCGACGCACCCAGCCATCCACGTGATGTAAAAGAAAACGTGATTCATCAGACCAGGCCACCTTCTTCCATTGCTCTGTCGTACAGTTCTGATGCTTACGTACCCATTGGTGGCGCTTTTGGTGGTGGACAGGGGTCAGCATGGGAACCCTGACTGATCTGTGGCTATGCAGCCCCATATGCAACAAACTGCAATGCACTGTGTATTCTGACACCTTTCTATCAGAATTAGCATTAACTTCTTCAGCAATTTTAACTACAGTAGCTATGTTGGATCGGACCACACGGGCCAGCCTTCGCTCCCCACACGCCCATGACCCTGTCACTGATTCACCACTGTTCCTTCCTTGCACTGCTTTTGATAGATACTGACCACTGCAGACTGGGAACCCCTCGCAAGAGCTGCAGTTTTGGAGATGCACTGACACCACTGTCTAGCTTCTGCCTAGCAATTTTGTCCTTGTCGAATTCAAATCGTACCCTGCTCTTAGCTGTTAGGTTAGTGCTAAAAAATCAAATTGCTTGAACAGTTTTACCCTTGCCCTGGATTGACATTTTGTGGTATTTATATAAAAGAAGAACCAACTTCAATGTAATTTCATATTTTTGTATTATGCTCAAGGTTTTTTTGGTGCTCTGTTAATAACAAGGTTGCACTCTTGTCTTCAATCGTCTAGACTGCCAATGTATTATCTTAAAGCACTGCAGTTCTGATGTTTATACAAAGATAGTGGGTGAAAGCATGTAAACTGACTTCTATTTTTGTAAATGTTGAGTAAAACATTTAGAACCAAGGGGTTTCAACTGGAGAGCGTTAAATCATCATCAAACATCCAAACATCAAAATAGTCGTTAAAAATTAATAAGGTTTGACTCAAACTGTTCAAGATGAGTCAACTAGGAGCTCTGTGTTTTCTCTACATAAAACAAGACTCATGTGATTTGTTTGTGAGGTCATTTTCAAAAGACATGATGCCACACGTTGGCAAGCAGTCTGGGCTTAACATGGCATGTGGTGTCTGCCTATAGACTGAAAACTTGTGGATAAGATGGTTGACTGCAGACACAGGTTACAGTATATACAATGTGTTGCCTGTCTTAAAAGGACATTTCATCACAAATTTAGAAATATACTTTTCCTCTTTGTTTATGTGTGTTGCCATGTATTGGAAATTGTCATTCCTAGGGGTTTTTGCATTTTCCAAAACTGGAATGGAAATAGATTGCATTTTTGAACTTTTGGTGCTGAAGGACCGTACATTTTAACAGTGTTGTAAAAGGAACCCAAAACTCATACTTGAGTATAGATATGCTGATAAATGTAAAAACTGTCCAAAAATAACTTTAAAAGTAAACCATTTTAATTAAAATCCTTTTTTATTCATTAAGATTTAAAACTGAGATATTTTTTATTGGTCAATGACTTCCTTTTTTAGCTAAATAAAAGAAGAACCTGTGTTTTCTTTATAGTTACTAAACTTAACCCATATAAACAAACACTGATGACTGTCTGCCAGATTGAAGAGAAGAGGCTCCTTTCCCTGTCTCTGTCTTTCCCTGTCTTTCTCTTTGTCTCAGCGGCTCTCTTAAACACTTGCACACACACACACTCACACACACACTCACAGAGATTCTATTAAGATTACCTGTATGAAATGGTACCAATTGAAAAACTGAAACTTCATTTTCCATTCCAAATAAAGTACACCAAGTAAAGTCTTCTCCTTTTATCACTGAAAAGGAAGACCTGATTCTTTACCCCAACAGATTAAAAAAAAAAAAAAGCATCTAACCATTATACTATACCGTTACTATTTCTGATCTTTTAAGCTTTTTGTTGTAATTTATCTAATAGTGATTCATATGCTGACGTCTTTTCACCTCCTCCCTCTCCCCTTCTGTACACATGTCCCTTTATCAATGCATACAGTATAATACTTTTCTGCTCTTGTGAAGTAAACCCTCATGATCTATTTGGGTTAAGGAGAGACTCCAGGGAGTTTCATGTTGCTCCTTCATGTGAGCACCTTGCATGGTTTGTCCACTATTCTGTCTTTCGTGTGAACAAATCATAAGGCCAACAACTTGTAGACTCTAATTCCTCTTCATTTGGGATGATGAACCAAGATTTTTTATAAATACATAAAACATTAAAGTTTATCATTATATTTTCACCTTCCATCTTATTTTATTACTATTTGTGTGCCACATCACCTTTACACTCAGTCGAGGAATGAGCACCTTTACATGAGTGGCAGTTTTGTGCCATGATAAATTCTGTGCTTATAGTGAATATCATTTTGCACTGGGGCACTACCTCTACCAAAAACATTTTTTTTGCATTTTGCTAACTATTTATTTGGTTTTGTTTTCATTGTTTTTCTGGGTTGTTAGAGGGAAGTATTCGCAACTGGTCCACTGTTTAAAGTCTTGTGATTGTTGAAAAATAAAAGATTAATTTAAAGGAACAAAACATATGTCCATTCAAATTGGAAGTTAAAAAAGAAAATTGAAATTGAAGTTCTGACAAAAGCAAGAATTAAGTTATAAACTGTGAAATTGATACTTGTATTCTTCCTATAATTATTGTTATTATTATTATTATTAGAGAGATAGGATTGATAGTAATAGCTAATGATAAAGCACCAGTGAGCGTCAGCCAGGATGTGACCACAGGTCCAACTGTGATCCACGGGAACCTGCAAGATGAGAAAGTCCAAAGGCTCTAGTGATGTAGTCAGTACAGCATGGTGGTTAATGGCGTTAACTCTTCTTTTTCTCAGTGGTGACATTCAGCTGTTTTTGTTTGGCTCCTGTTTTTTTGTTGTTTTTTTTTTTTTTACCTCCTCTCTTTTTTCAGCCAGCAGCCTTGTTCCCCTCTTTTCAACAATCACAGCTGGTGCTTTATGCAAGGTTCATAGTACTCAGCTACTCATCACATGGCCTCTTTCACTGACTGCCTCCTTCAAATGCAGAAAATCGACACGCACACATGTGTATCCAGTCCATACATCATTCAGTCGAATGATGTATGGACTAAAAATGACTAAATGACTAAATTCAATGGACTGCACATGGTGCATTGTACAAAAGCTGCAGCCAGGCTGGAGCCAGGACATGTAGGTTGGGGAGAGAAAATGCTAGGTCTTGAGCTGAAGTGTCCATCTATTTTGAAAGGATGCCCTGGCAGTCTTGGTTATTGGCTAGACAAGATGACTTTTCTTTGGCTGTACTCAACTAATTTGGAAACAAAAACAAAAACTTCTCATAGTAAAGTACTAAAATAAAATATTGGCCAATGCATACATCATTGTACGTATATTTCATTTAAAAACAATAACCACAACCGCACTGTTATTGGATTATTTACCTTGTGTTGTGACAGTAAGAAGAGATTGCCTTGTGTTCTGGGTTAAAAGCCAATAGTTTATGGCATTTGTGACAGACTGAGAACCAGACAGTTTGGTATGTTTTCACTGCACTGCACCACAAGCAGAAAACCATCCGTATAAGGGAAAACTGCAAGCGTTCACACATTAACACAACATTAACCATACAAATAGTGTCCAAAAACAGATGATTGATTCTGTGCTTGATCAGTTGCTCTAGTCATGTCATGAAGTTGACTTTTGAGAGTTATGGCTGATATCTCCTCACTCTAAAGGGTCAAAGGGTCATTTTGGTTTGATTAATGACACACTAAGGTGTTGACTTGAGACAAAGTTCCATGTCACCTTGTAAGTGAGTCATGTTGTTTTTTGTCCTAAATGCTAATTTCAAGAGGCACAAACTCATGAACAAGACTATGAAAATAAACAGATACACTAATCAGCCCAAACAATGAAAAGTAGATATTAACTATCTTCTCATTGTTACAACACAGAGTTCTGTTTGGTAACTTTGGATCTTGCCATTGATAGAGAACTTTGATGTGCACCACCCGCTAAAACATTAATGCAGACCAGGTACATTTCCTCATTGCAACGGTAATCCCGAAGGTGAAAAAATCCCCCACAAAACTGGATAACATGCCGCACCACACACCAAATACTGTACCAATGTGACAGACAACCCAAAGGTTTGACCCTTCCACCAAACTTCACCAGTTGATCATTCATTGGATGCGAGAGAACCAGAACCAGAACCACTCCACAAGACCCAAATGATCCCCTGCCACTGTCCTGGTACCAGGTACCACAGGACACCCTCAGAGATCCCCTGCATAGCAGGTAGTTTTAAAGTTGTAGCTGATTGATGTGTAGCCAGAGAACCTGTGTTGTGCTTGTCTAAATTTTGCAAGTGATTTTCATTTTTTGACGATAAAAAAAATACTAAAGAAAAAAAAAACTATATATGTATGCAGTAGAAAATACTTGTTATTTCAAAGGAGAAACCAGAAGACATGGTCTTTGAGTTAAGCATTAACAACATTAACAGACAATAACAGTTTACTAAGAATGTTTGAGCTCATATGAGTCTATAAATTCAGATATAATATGGGTATAGTATGTTGGTCCAGAAATCATTATATCCATGGGTTTGGCTGGGCAATCCAGCCTAGGATGGGCAGTAGGCATCAGGCAGGACCACAGCAGCAACTCCCACCGCGACCTAGAAAGACCTGCAGGATGATAAAGCACAAAGACCCCGGAGAAGAAGTAAAGTTAGTGTAAGTATATGGACATTTAGAGGAGCAGAGATAGAGTCTGAGTCAGAGGGGGCAGAGAAGAGAGCTCGGTGCATCATGGAGTGTTCCCCCAGCAACCTAAGCCTATAGCAGCATTACTAAGGGCTAGATAGGCCAGCCCTAACTATAAACTTTATCAAAAAGGAAGGTATTAAGCCTCCTCTTAAAATCAGAGAGTGTGTCTGCCGGGTGATAGGGTACTATGAGGTCTTTAAGATAAGATGGTGCCTGACCATAAATAGCTTTGTAGGTCAATCAGTCTCATCGGCAGGCTCAGCTGTCGATTCAAAATGCTCAGTTGGCCAAAACAGCACCAACAAGGGCTGACTTATGCCCCCATGTGGGACGTATAGCAAAATCTACGGCCAACCAAAGTGGTTCAATATTGACCCCAGATTGGCTGATAGCTGATCATACTATTAACATACAGAAATCAGCAGAGGCTTCCTACAAAAAAAAAAATGACAGTGCAATTCATTTTTTTCCGTACGATACATAATTGCGGCTGATTTCCTTGACTACTAATAAATGTGACTTGAAAAAACCCATGGGGAAAAGGTTTTGAGATGTGAAAGTAAGAAAGACTTGCAGCCCATGATGGCATTTAAGGCAATGTGTTTAAGATAAAACAAACAAAAAGAACATTTCATTAGTGAAAAAGGTTCAAGGTTAGGTCAAAGGACAAAGGTTACATCAGGAAGCTTAAACTATAGCAGGAGCTTAAGTAGTTACAGTGTCAGTTGAGCTGTGTCTTTCCAAGCAGTGAGTGAAAGTTGATTTTACATCAACAGTAATTTAACATTTTGCATGGTCCAGTGTGTCTTTTTGGTTACTGTTTACTGTCCGCATTAATTTAAATGAAGATATTTTAATGCTTAAAAATGTGATTGCCTCATGAATAGTGCAACTGTAACTATCTTTTATTGTTCTTTCTAAGTTCTTAGGATTTTTCATTATCTTGTTTACTATTCATTTTCCTCACTCAGAAGCACGTGATGACAGAGTCCATTGTTTGCCTTGTGTTTCTTTACACGAAAAAGACAATGCTAGATACTGCTCTTGTCTTGGTATTGATCACATCATATAGGGGCAGAGGGTGCATACATTAATTCTAATTGTGTTCTACCCGGTTGGTAGAACTTGAGAGGAGTATACGTGTGCACTGACTGGGTGTTTCTTTGTGGAGTCACCTAACGTGAAGAAGTCAGGACCCAACTTGCAAATATCTCCTGCGCAGCCTCATAATTCATCATTGTGTAAAAAAGGAAGGAGATGTGGGGAACCATCGTTAAGCCTTCACTGTTGACTTCCACCATTTGTGATTCCTCCCAGTGTTCGCAGACCAGTATTATATCAATTAAAAAACTCAATCGATTAAAAGTTTGGACCTGAACTGGAAACCTGGCAGTCCTACACTACTTTTAATATTCATCATACCCTTTTGTTCAGGCCAGAACCCAGGCCTCTCCTTCTCCTACCATGGGATACCAGAGCTTTTGCACTGCCCTGGCTCCAGATTTATTAGGGCTCTGGCTATATTGCTGTTACGAAGCTATGGCCTGGCCAGTCTGCAAGAGCTAATATCATCTGATATTTATAACTAGCACTGCTCTAAAATTCCTATATCATTTACCACAGCACCCCCACCAGCACAAGCAGTTCAGTTTGTTTTCGAGCAAAGATTCGCGCATACGTTTGGAGGGCTCCAACCTGGGATTTTGATAGCTCCTGTTTTATCTGAAAGATGCATGGCAGCTGCACCAGCCCTGCAGGCAAGGGGAATGTGAATTGTTCCATATGTAAATGACTGATTGTAATGTCAAAGGCAATCAAGGACACAAGGCATCAGTGTCCTGTGGTACCCACTTGGCGTCAGTGGCAATTCAGCATAGAGTGTTCATCTGCATTTCTTTTGACTCTTCGCTGATGACAACCCCCTCCTCCCCATTTGAGAAACATTCTTCTTATTAAATTATAAAAATGGGCTTAAAGGATCTTGCTGAATCTACTGAGCATGCTTATGGCTGACTCCTGTTAGCTTGTAGTAATTGACTGGTCTGAGCTAGGGAGTTGACGTTTCTCTTTTCTCTTGCAGCCTAAGTGGAATAAAATGTAATTCTTCTTCACATGGTGGCAAAGTATGTTGTGGTCACGAAGATCACAGGTGATTCTTACTGATACAAAACTTGATTAACTTCATCATGCATGTAGTGAGATATCCAGCTGCGATGCTCAGCTGCTGCAAGTCATTGAACCACAGTAACATGTGCATCAATTAGATTACACACTCATTTGAGATGATACACAGAAAATATTTTTTTGGAAGTCTGCGCTACATATTGATGGAACTTCACTGGACGGGATGACTGGTGGCTTATTATGATAATGTGACCTTATATGCTTGATTGACCTCTGCTTAAACTATCGAATGATTGCTATGCACAATTCATGTCAAATCTAACATGCACCATTTAGCCTGATGACGAAAATATTTA
The DNA here is from genome assembly GCA_001698575.1 of Mola mola. Lineage (NCBI taxonomy): Eukaryota > Metazoa > Chordata > Actinopteri > Tetraodontiformes > Molidae > Mola > Mola mola. Next base: position 13,476,892 of record KV751320.1, on the reverse strand, counting down.
GGTCTGAAGCTTGTATTTCTAAATTGGTTTTTAAAAAATGGGACGCTGTGTCCAGTATTATACAACCGCAGTTTTTCTTTCTTGATTATTGAAGTCTGTCTTTTAATATAGTACATGATATTGACTATCATCTCTATCAATCAGTATTTGTGGCTGATTTTAGATAAATACTTGTTATTTACCATCCCAGTCATTTTCAATTAACGCAAGTTCCTCTATTCTGTGTTTCGTTTTGTGACTGACTGTCTGAATCTCCAACTCATCCAACCTTTTTGTACTTTAAATCTACATTTCATTTTAATGTACAGTTCCGTGGTAATATATTTCTAACATCAACCACTTTTTGTGTAGACATTTCCTGAATTTCTTATTTCCCACCAGGAGGAACAATTAATGAATGAATGCATCTTGTAATCCTTTACAAAATAAACACTCAGTCACTGCACGGGAAATTGTCTTCATTACAACACTGTTTTGGAGCAATACCAGTTAATAAACTTGTTCTTAAAAGCTGTCTGTAAATCCATAAAACAATGAGACCAAACTCAGCAATCTCTTATGTGCTGTGTATTTCCTCTAGAAGAAGCGCATATGAGCTACTATTGATTTTCACTGCAGTTGAGTTGGCTTAACAACTGAAGTCATGATTCATGGCATTTTTAGCAGTCAATGAGAGGAGCTTTTTAAAAGGTACAAGCAATGGCAGTTTGAGGTCATACAGGAAAAATGGTACTTTACTTTTGGCCTTCTAAGCTTGTTTTATAACCTGAAATTCTATTCGGTAAATTATTTTTAACCGAATAATCATTATTTTTTGAGTTATGTGTGTCTTGTGGATTATGTTCTTTATTGTGACAATGTCTTTGGCCCCTGACTCTGAGAATAAAGACACAGAATGTGTTATTAGTCATATCGGTGTGGTTCCCAACTACCTCAACTGCCTTTATTTTCAGCCTGCTAATTAGGTTGTGATGACTCTGAAAACCGGACAAATATAATCATTGGGCATAAATATAAACCAGGTATTAAAGGGAAACAGCAGAATTCTGTGTATCATTGGTGACTAGTGAGATTAATATTACAAAACTCTTGAGCTGTTAATAACATGTATGTACAGTTTGGGGTATTTCTTCCATGGAAAAAATTTACTAATTTAGCATCCAACACATATTTCATTAACACTTGGATGGTTGTACATTAATAGTGCACCTTGTAATTAAAATCCATGATCCGAAAGACAAGGGGTCAGTATTTCAACTCTTCCCAATGACTCTTTTCTACATTGTGCACATTTAGACATGGAATAAACAATGCAGAGTCTTCAAAACTGTATATCAAATTTTTCAACAATAAGAACGACCTCTGACTAGTGCGGTGCAAGAATACACAAAATTCAAGCGCAATGCTGCAACTGTGACAACTGGTCAATTCAGTTTGATTCACTGCTTCATTATGACCTCAGATGAGTTAACCTGCATCCACATCACACAACACCCCCCCCCTAAAAACACATTAAAAACGTAAAACAGAATAAAAATAATAATTAGCACACTATTGATTAAACACAGTAATGTGTCTCTGCCTGTAGTTTATGTTACAGCTTGCTTTGCTCAGTTTTAGCAAGACCACAGTACCAACAAACTATTACATTATACGAATGTAATTTGCAAATGTTTTTCAGTAAATGTTGCAGTTTTTTGTCATCACTGGCACACAAGTTACATTTGAAAAACAGCAAATTTACATGTTACTTACATTTCTTGAAGACACTTTGTGGGTTGGTATCAAACTGTATGTTTTTACTGACCAAGAGCTACCTGCAGCAAGGGTAAGTTCCACCAATATTTACTCTTCTTACTTCTTTAGGTACATGGTCTCTTTCCCAGAGCAAATGTTTGTGATGGTGATGAATGTACTTTACTGTCCTTTTCCAGGGCAGCTGTGGGTGTTAATTTCTCCTTGTTTTACACTAAAATATTGTCAGAGTTTTGGAAATTGTAATGTATCTGTAATGTATCATTATGATCATTATTTAATGTCTCTAGATTTAGATTGGTTCACCCTAGCTCCCATTCATTGTACAATTCTGGCACCAAGCAAGAAATCTGAAGGCGGGCTGGTGACCAAGACACGCTGATATATTTTCAAACATGCGTATATGTCAAGTTCAAGTTGTTTTTTCGGCAAACTGAAAATACCAGAATCAAAGGGTAACAGTTTGAGTTAAGAGCAGGGCCATGCCCACACATACAGTATACAGCAGTAGAGAGACAGTGGAGAGCATAGGGAAAGGGAAAGGTTTGATGTCTTTATTTGCAGTGTGAAATATCCATCAAAATGTTTTCTTTACTGAATGAGGTCTTTTGTCAAAAGCAACAACTTGAAGAAAAAAAAATCTTTGACGTCAATTACACCAATCAGCTGCAATGTAAAGAAAACCCAAGTCAAGTGAATGACAGTGATCATCTTGTAACAATTCAATTGTCTGCTGGGAATTTGTATGAATGTTACTGAGACAAGAACCAAACGCGTAAACTTTACTTCAGACCAAAAACATCCTGAAAAACACACCTCATCAGACAACAAGTAGCATTCAGGAATGGTTCGAACATGACATGAACGTGACAATGAGCCCAAGGCATTGACCCCACCTCCAATTTCCCCAGAGCCACGTCTAACTGAGCATTTGTGGGCTGTGACGAAACCATGGATGGAACAGAGGCCCCAACAGCAACCCTGCAAGACCTAAAAGATCCACTGCAAATGTCCCGATGCCAGATACAACAGGATACCCTCTAAGGTCTCCTGTCCTTATCCTTACAGGTCAGAGACGTTCTGGTAGCACGAGAGGGACCTGTATGATTCACAATGTGGTTTTAATACTGTGGCTGATCAGTACAGTATAACTGCATGAAAAAGTGCATGCTGGGTACGGGGACTTAATTGCGAGCAGTCCAAAGGCCACCATATCAACCGTGACTGGGACACTGTTCTGCCAAGCCGTGAGAGTTTGATCACGATGTCCTGTTTAATCAAGAAGTCCTTAACAGTTTGATCATACTTATATTATATTTGAATTGATTAAGTTAGTTATTGGAGTGGCTAAGTACTTATTTGGAATAATTTGATTAAAAAAATAAATAAATAAAGGCAGAAATTTGGGTTTTTAAACAAATTGTTTAAAAGAAAAATCAATTTGACAGTTTATAGACAAAACAATTAACTGCTTGATGACTTCATTTTAAATCCAGAAAATCAAATTTCATTTACTCCATCTCCACTGATGCCCACTTCCCCTTCTCCCTCAGTGTCTACTTCTGCATGAAACTTATATAAACTAGCTGCACTCAATCAAACGGTAAGGGAAAGGGAACATAAAACAGTTAGTGAATGAACTAGTTGATGAAAACGATGGCTCGTCAGCGATCACACTGCATCTGTGGCTAGCTCCTGGTAGAGATGCTGTTATCTGTCTCTCTCGCTCTGCCTCTTGAACAAAGTGTCTCTATCTTGCTGAATGTTGGTGGAAAACAGTGAGTCTAGAGAGAAGCCTCTGCTCTTTGATTTTAGGGGATTGACAACAAGAAAACTCTGTTTCAGCTGAGCTAAAAATATCCCGAACATGTTACTTACATTTCTTGAAGACACTTTGTGGGTTGGTATCAAACTGTATGTTTTTACTGACCAAGAGCTACCTGCAGCAAGGGTAAGTTCCACCAATATTTACTCTTCTTACTTCTTTAGGTACATGGTCTCTTTCCCAGAGCAAATGTTTGTGATGGTGATGAATGTACTTTACTGTCCTTTTCCAGGGCAGCTGTGGGTGTTAATTTCTCCTTGTTTTACACTAAAATATTGTCAGAGTTTTGGAAATTGTAATGTATCTGTAATGTATCATTATGATCATTATTTAATGTCTCTAGATTTAGATTGGTTCACCCTAGCTCCCATTCATTGTACAATTCTGGCACCAAGCAAGAAATCTGAAGGCGGGCTGATGACCAAGACACGCTGATATATTTTCAAACATGCGTATATGTCAAGTTCAAGTTGTTTTTTCGGCAAACTGAAAATACCAGAATCAAAGGGTAACAGTTTGAGTTAAGAGCAGGGCCATGCCCACACATACAGTATACAGCAGTAGAGAGACAGTGGAGAGCATAGGGAAAGGGAAAGGTTTGATGTCTTTATTTGCAGTGTGAAATATCCATCAAAATGTTTTCTTTACTGAATGAGGTCTTTTGTCAAAAGCAACAACTTGAAGAAAAAAAAATCTTTGACGTCAATTACACCAATCAGCTGCAATGTAAAGAAAACCCAAGTCAAGTGAATGACAGTGATCATCTTGTAACAATTCAATTGTCTGCTGGGAATTTGTATGAATGTTACTGAGACAAGAACCAAACGCGTAAACTTTACTTCAGACCAAAAACATCCTGAAAAACACACCTCATCAGACAACAAGTAGCATTCAGGAATGGTTCGAACATGACATGAACGTGACAATGAGCCCAAGGCATTGACCCCACCTCCAATTTCCCCAGAGCCACGTCTAACTGAGCATTTGTGGGCTGTGATGAAACCATGGATGGAACAGAGGCCCCAACAGCAACCCTGCAAGACCTAAAAGATCCACTGCAAATGTCCCGATGCCAGATACAACAGGATACCCTCTAAGGTCTCCTGTCCTTATCCTTACAGGTCAGAGACGTTCTGGTAGCACGAGAGGGACCTGTATGATTCACAATGTGGTTTTAATACTGTGGCTGATCAGTACAGTATAACTGCATGAAAAAGTGCATGCTGGGTACGGGGACTTAATTGCGAGCAGTCCAAAGGCCACCATATCAACCGTGACTGGGACACTGTTCTGCCAAGCCGTGAGAGTTTGATCACGATGTCCTGTTTAATCAAGAAGTCCTTAACAGTTTGATCATACTTATATTATATTTGAATTGATTAAGTTAGTTATTGGAGTGGCTAAGTACTTATTTGGAATAATTTGATTAAAAAAATAAATAAATAAAGGCAGAAATTTGGGTTTTTAAACAAATTGTTTAAAAGAAAAATCAATTTGACAGTTTATAGACAAAACAATTAACTGCTTGATGACTTCATTTTAAATCCAGAAAATCAAATTTCATTTACTCCATCTCCACTGATGCCCACTTCCCCTTCTCCCTCAGTGTCTACTTCTGCATGAAACTTATATAAACTAGCTGCACTCAATCAAACGGTAAGGGAAAGGGAACATAAAACAGTTAGTGAATGAACTAGTTGATGAAAACGATGGCTCGTCAGCGATCACACTGCATCTGTGGCTAGCTCCTGGTAGAGATGCTGTTATCTGTCTCTCTCGCTCTGCCTCTTGAACAAAGTGTCTCTATCTTGCTGAATGTTGGTGGAAAACAGTGAGTCTAGAGAGAAGCCTCTGCTCTTTGATTGTAGGGGATTGACAACAAGAAAACTTTGTTTCAGCTGAGCTAAAAATATCCCGAAATTATCTCATCTAATCCACATTTTCTGCATTATTTGGAAAAATGCCCAACTAACCATTACAGTAATTATTCTTCTGATCACAACTTTGAGGCACACTATATACCACTCATCAATTTTTAAATTTAACATTGAAAAATATGTTTTAATTCTGAATTCTGCATTAAAAATCATCTCTCATTATGTTCTTCAGAGTGCCTTTCCCATGATTATTTTCTGACAGTAATGGCTTACAACACCAGGGATGATTTGATACAGAAGGACGGCTGCCTAGTTGAGATATTGAGCATTTGTTATTCACACTACAAGATTTTGTTGTCCTAGATATGACAAAAAGTTTTCACCACTTACTTTAACTTGCAACTGATTCAACAATAGAAACACACATAGGTCCTTATCCTAATCACATCAAATGCTAATTTGAAGAGGGAGATTACATTATACTCTAGGCTAATGATGAGTTAAATATAAACATAAAAGCACTTGGCCAGGGTTAAAATGCATCCTGTGGATCTGCAATATCTACAAAACAACAAAATGTCCCAACCTGGTAAAGTTGGCTTGTAAAGTGGTCTCTTAGCCGGCGACACCACTGATTTCTCCATTTCCTAGTTGGATAATCAAAAGTACTACATGTAACTGAACTTGATTTGACAAGTATTGTAGAAATATTGATGTGGTACATGTTAAAAACACTTTAATATCATGCCTGGGCTGATATTAAAAAAAAGCTTGTCACATAAGGAGCCTACACTTTTGTGCCTCCCCTGCTCACCTTAGTCCTCCCATGTTTACTATTGCTCCTCCTTGCTGTCGCGTTGGCCTTTCTCCTGTATTTACCTCTTTGCTGATGCCGCATTTTGTTGCAGTGTGACACCATCATCCTCTTCACCAGCAGCATCAAGGCCCCGTCTGTGGTCAAGGTAGAGGACAAGGAAGGGGAGGGGAAGGACCTCCATAGCCCTGCTGATTTACGGCACTGACTCCTTGTGACTCTGGCTTCAGGCAGCAGGGCCAATGTCAAACCTCCGTGCAACAGCTCCTTATTAAATTTGTTTTATGGCTCTTGTCACTCCTTGTGTCAAGCGTCTTTCCCGACAGGGTAACACTTCATTAAGCTTAACCAGACTATAGCTTGACAAATTAAACCTAGAGGATTTATTCTGGGAGAAATGTATGTCTTGGTAGGTAAAGTCCATTCAAAAGTAAAGAAATGATGTTGTTAGTATGTGAGTATTTCAAAGGAACTGAACAGATCTGACATTCCGAGGAGTTCTGACCCATGAGAGATGACTGCGTTGTCAAAGTGGCAGCATGGCGATAACAGACACTGCAGGTGTTTTGCCCACAGCGATATAAAACAACTAGTTGGGTTGGAAAAGATTTTTTTTGTGTGTGTCAGTTACTTAGTTTAGATATTTAAAATAGATATCTAGGATATTTTCAATTTAGAACAAATTGCTGGATGGCCTGATTATTAACACTGCTGAAAACCTGACTGCAGAGACCAAAGTCAAATGATTATATTATCAAATTACTCCTGGAGAGGGGGTTTTCTTTGAAGAGTCTATATCAGGCGCTTTATGAGATGGTTTGAATTTTAAACAGTCTGCCGTCTGATGAGAAGCCTAATGTGTCTGGCATGTAGCAGAGAATACAATGCAATGAACGATCATGAAAAATGCATTCCATGGCCGAAACTAGGACGAGACCTTCACATTACACTATTAAGTGATTGTTGGATATGTCAGTCCATTATCAATAACCTGTAACCGCCCTCAAAATGCACTTTCGATGGGAATTTCCGACTGAACAGTTTATCAGCTGTACTTGCTCACTTACCAGCTCACATTTTGATATAATATGTATTTCAACACATATTGTGACAAGAAGGTCAAGTCAGGCGGACGCCATTTTGTACTTGGCAAATGTCTAATAATTTATTGTCCTACTCTATAGATCCTGCCGGAATCAGCTGCAATATCGACGGGAATGTGACCTTGTGGGATGACATACTGTATAAACAGAATCCCTTTCAAGGTAATTTCCCATAATTTTGCATATTTAAATGTGTGGTCAACTGCTGTAGTTTAAACAAAAATGATGTGGTTGGTTTATTGGAAGATAAATATCACGGTTTGGTTTAAAATCAGACTCAAACTTGCAGTATGTGACATTTAAACATTCCGTACCTCAACAAAAAAGGTTACAAAATTGTCACTATCAACTTTCAGTTTCACATCAAACCTTGGATTCCTGGGTCAAGTTCTCATCCAACACCCAGACCCCTCTAACATTCGTGCCCTTTATAGTAACTCATCAAAATTGTTCCCTCTATTGCATTTAAGCCTAAAAAATTCAGGAAATAAAGCCTGATTTGAATGGCATTTGACACACAAAAAGGAAAAAAGAAATAATGTAGAAAACAAAACAGCGTGTTGTTTATAGGCCGTGTGGTGAGACCAGCCTGTGCTAAACTTCACCACAGGATTTAATGATGATATGAACTGATTGAAGAAGTTGGGACTTAATAAAATAGTTGAACATGCTACAGTTTAAGCAGCTGAAATTCCTTGCTTAAAGGGTTCTCTTGCATCAAGCCTTCCCATCACAATAATTATGCAACAGGAGGTGGGATCAAGCAGGCTACCCACTCATGCTGTATTGATGACCACGTTCTGTACAACCCTCAGCATATCCTCCAAACCACCTGCATAATTGACTTATAGACATGGTAATAGTGATAATCTGCTGCACCTGTTTGTGTTGCTGAATTTGACAGAAAAAAAAAAAAAAAAAAAAAAAAAAAAAAGAAAGAAGAAAGAAAAGCAAACAAAAGCAAAATCTCACACTTGACCAGATCTGGCCGCAGCTGTTACACACTGCATCTAGACGCTCTCTCTCTCTCTCTCTCTCTCTCTCTCTCTCCATCTCTCCTTTCCTTTCTCCCACGTGAGCGCGCACACGTCCCCCACGCAGCCGGGGCGCGCACACGCCAACCTGTTCGCCGGCGCTGTGCACAGGAGCAGCACAGGACAGTCCTCGCGCTCCTGCGTGTGATCGCTCCGCTGGATGTGTGCGCAGGGGGGACACCTGCCTCCGCCGGCGGCTGCACAGGTCCCGAGCCACGGCTTCACCTCACAACTTTTCCCTCTGCGTGCACCTGCTCCAAGACTGCGATCCCCTCGGCTCTTAAAAGCCAGTACAGGCGTCTGACTTCCACTAGGGGCTCGATGGAACAGTTCTTTGTGACGGGTAGGGGAAGTTGCGCTGCGCCAGGGAGCAGGGGCGCAAACTTGAAATGCTTTTCCTAATCGAGATAGTTGTTTTTTGGGGGGGGAATGTAGGCAGGTGAGTCACCCCTAGTGTGAGAGGCTCTTCAAGCAGTGGAAAAGGCAAAAGCACCGGAGGAAGTCGTGATCTGTGCGGCGGATTGCACCAAGGAGGACGGAGGAAACGGTCCGATGAGACATCATGGGTAAGTAAATGGAGGACTGTCATTTTGAAACGATTGCCACCAGAGGGTGGAGAGCTCCAGAGGTCTGCACATTAATTATTATTAGTTGAGTGTGCCCTTCTGGCGCATCTTTGACTGTGTGGACATTCAGAAATGTATCCAAACCTCTCGTGGTTTGTTCTTGCGCGGAAACATCTCCAGTGTGTCAGCGCGGTACTTTTTGTCTTATCTATATGTGCAAATATATCCTGAGATGTTCTGCGTTTAGGACCAAACACCATTAATAGGTGTTTTGGAAGGAATGTTAGTGCGTCTAAACAATATTTTTTTGAAAGTAATAAACAGTCCAAAATGGAAAATCAGTGGACATTTGCGCAGTAAGTTGGGGCTCAGTCACAACCCATCATCTGTCAGATGACCTAAGTTTTTTTGTTTTGTCTTTTCTCAATAAATCATAGTCGGGCTTTAAATGGCCACTATTTGTCCTGCCGTGTCTGGTTTCCTTGGCCTCTGGCCTTTCCCTTCAAAAGCCCTCACATGTTTGACTCCGTCTTGTTCCATCTGCCTCTTATTGTGACAGCTCGCATCCCACACTGCCTCTCACCTCCTCCATTTTACCCACTGTGGGGGCTCCAAAGCTGAAGTCACAGCTCAGCCTCGTGCACCTCCTAAACCCACACTTCTCGTCCGCGTTTCAAGGAGCTCCAGGGGTTTTATTGTCCCCCCGAACGCGGGATGAAATGGTGGTGACTTGCGTCCGCTCTGCTGCTGTTCCATTAGAAAGTGTCGTTGTTTTTCAACTCCCTCTCTCTCAGTGTAACTTTGGTGAGTGTTAAATGCGAAGTAGTGCTCCATCCAACGTGTAGGCGCGCACGCACGTTGGATAGGTGCGCATGAGAGCCGTTCTTTTGGGTTTTTCTCCTACGGCGCTGTGATTCGCTGTCTTCACTGTTCTGACTCCTCATTTGCTGGGTTTGAGCTTCTGTTTTTGTTTCAGTTTTATTGTTCGAAAAGCTGCAGCCCACACATCGGGGTATATTTGTGGCATTTGCCCAAGTAAAACGCAGCTTAGTGCGACTAATGAGCTCATGCTCTTACTGTCAATGATGTCATCACAATGACTGCTGCCCAAAACCAGTGGTCGCATTTATTAGGATGGCCGGAGCTCAATATCCATCCTCTCCTATCATCCTTGGTCCACCATGTTTTAGTCATAGAGGAAGAAGGAATGGGAAAGAGCCTTTTATATTTTGTCTTCGTGGCTGAACCCATCTCCAAGTAATACCAAAACCCTGGATTTGCAATTCTAATGAACAGCTAAATGCAGGAAATCCTTGAGAAGCAGGAGCTGAACAATAATTGTCCTTTTTTTTTTTTCTTGATTTAAGACTCCTCGAATATGTTGCCATCGAGTTTAAGTTGATTGACAATTTCAATTTCAATTCAATTTAAATTTATGGGATTACAGCCCTGCACCAAATGACTTTTTTTTAAATGTATTTATTTAATAAACAGTTAAAGTGAGATACTTTGGACTCATAAACCCAAGCTGATAAATCTAGATCCCAGTTAGTGGCCTCAGCTATGAAATTTATATTCAGGCCTGCCTCCCATAACAGCAGAACTGTGCACACAGCACAAAAAAAACCCAACTAGTTGACAGTCAAGTGTAACAGAGTTAAAAATGTAGTCTACTGATAGATGTGCTTTTCGCCAAAATAAAGCAGTCTTGTTTTATAAATGTGATTGGGAGCCCCCTTTGGCCATATGGTGTACTGCAGCTCTGCTAGTCCCGTGTTGTTTCCCTACCCGGTCAGAGAAGCTATATATTAGTTTTCTGATAGCAAAATGATTTTTAAGTTGATAACTTCGACATATCCCATGTGTTATATTATTTCTCATTCATTGTAACGATCTGGGTTAATGTTTTCCTTTTGACCGAGTTTCTGCATACTGATGTTAACATGACTAGCCGTAAACGTCCATGCTTTTAATGTATTGTTGATCTAGCATGCATGGATTGAACTGTTGAATTAAACATGCATTAAAAGTAATATTACTCAGCGTCTATAATGTGTGTATGCATAATCTCAGTTTAGCTTCGGCATGTGTACGAGACGACAGAGAATGTTAAGCGAGTATTCCCGAACGCTAATTAGCTGTCGTTCCATGTGTGCGAACGTTCTGTCTGGCGTGTCTGATAGTGTGATGTTATGGGATATTGAAGTAGTAACGTAGCCTATGTAATGCAATTCTTTATATTTTGCTTGTGCAGATGCCGTATACATGTACACCACAGCCTGAAGGCAATGTTTTGTTTTATTTTTCCAAGGTATGTTGCTCCAAATATGAAATGTAATTAGGTTATGATTAAGTGCTGTAACGTTATGCACTCATGGCTATGCCCACTCTGTATGGGAAGTTATGATTATGATTAAGAACAAGATACTTTCTAATTTTTCTGTTATGTTTATATTATTGCATTTATGTAAAAGATGAGAGAAGCGGTATGCTTTGGATCCGATGCTGTATACATGTACACCACAGCTTGAAGGCAATGTTTTGTTTTGTTTTTCCAAGGAATAAATACAAGTAAATTCAACGACTTCGCCTCATCTCTGACTGCCATAAAACCATTACACAAAGTCAAAGCAGAAAAAGTGATGCAGGAAGCATGGTGAAAGACACATGGGGTCTCCAGGCTGACTGCCATAGTAAAATTTCCGAGGTAAAATTAACTTTTCATTTATGTTAATAATCATCAGCAGAAAGAAGTAATTTGTTAAAACACAAACAAAAGCAAAATTTCTTTACAGGAAGTAACCTGTAAATGTTTTTTTTTTTCAAAGCTTGTATGAGAACAGACAGAAGATTCAGTGCAATTCACAAGTTTAGTATTCACAGATATTATTAATTAATTAATTAACACTGAGAATGTGTTTACTGATTTAAGTGTAAAGTGGAACTGGTATGTTCAGTCATTCTATGTACAATAAAAAAAAACCCTTTATGAAAGAAAGAAAAATATATGTAACCTTGAGTAATCTAAATGGCTCCAGATTTAGCTTTTTTTAAAAATAGCTGACGCCATCAATAAGGATTATTCTGTCAGTGCGAGGCATGTTTCCTCATTTTGAACCTGACTCAAAGTCCCCATAAGGCACTTTTATGCAGCACTTTTTGCAATATTCACATCATGACTATCCACACACGCCATTAAACCGTCATAATACGACACATCACATCGATCTCACCTCACCTCATCCATTCACTGCACCTTTAGGTCGTTTGTTTTCAGCTTGACTGCTGGATTATTTTAAGTAGCAACACTTCCTCAGCTTTGTATTCCTCCTGTATTTCACTCTCCTTAAAATGTATAGCTGCAAACATTGAGCATCGAACAGTGAGATATGGGCAGAAACAAAGCAGAATGAAGTCTGGCAGGAAGTGCCTTCAGATGAGCTTGCACCAAATAAATGGGCTGCAACAAGAGATGCACAGTAATGTCATTGAAGCATTGCACAGCCTACGTCTGGTTGTCATGGTTTTAAATGTTTTATTATGTGTCTTTTTTAATATTTTGAATTTATTTTCCTTCCCCTGCTACCTAAATAAAAAGATTATCTGTCATTGCCTTTTAAATCAATATGTGCTGAGTATTACCTGATCCGCCGCAACCAGCTTTCACTTTTTTAGGTTGAGGAAAGATCGTGGTGATGGTTCCAAAAGAACCAACATAGGCTTAAATGAGGTGTTTACTGTGATCCCTGGTGTCACAGTCACATTAAATTATGACACTAGGTTTCTAATTCTGCCTTAATGAATGAAGAGGAGAGGGGAAATGCATGGACAATCACACTAAAACTCATCATGTCTACAGTGTATGAGCTCTGATGAAGAACAGGCTAATGGCTGATTTTTCCAAATGTGTGCACTATTGTATCTGCTATTGTTTGCTGTCTCAAAATAGACAAAATGAATACAGGCACATTTTACAGGCCGTGAGAAAAGTCAAATTAAAATGCTTACGTTGGAAAATATAACAAAAAAAAAAAATGGCAAATGGAAACATTAAACCCAAAGCAACTTTAGTCATGACCATCACAATAATAAAACTGTACATTACCCATTAATAACATTAGTGTAGCTACCAGAGTGACAGTTAATGTAGTTCATCGACTAATAGGGGATATTTAAAGGCTGATATAGTAATGATAGTTTGGAGCAGGAGAAACCCGCCATGAACGAGAACTCTGGGGAGACTCCTGCTGGGGAAAAGCACAAATCCACTGCTTCCTTTTTCTCCTCCTGACTGGCTGCAGAGAAAATGCTGCGGTCACCACGAGCGGGCTAAACAACACAGACTGCACATTCTCTGCCAATGGTAAAATGGTTTTCCTGCTCCTGGGACATTTGGAGACTATGAAGAATGTTCAAGCTGTCAGTGTAAAATGTGTTTGGGGTTTCTACAATGTTCATCATTCAGTATCAACAAATCAACCTTGAAAAGCCTGATTACATGGCTATAATTTTATCACATATGAATAAAACAGTAAGCACATATAACCTTAAATCGACCTTCAAGGTGAGAAGCAAAAAGGAAAAATAAGCTATGTAACAGGCTTCTGTTTGTGGCGAGTGAGCCACTGAAACTGCAGTCATGTGAAATTGTGTCTGGCAGAACAGTAGGTTTTAAAAGTACACCACTCAATTTCAGCTGTTACCTGAATTCTGAACTGCAAACACAGATTATATTTACAATTTCTGCTTTTTGTGAGTGCACAAAGACATCAGTTTGAGCACTCAATCCCAACTTGACATATCTCCTCTGCTGCACTTTGTGTCTGTAAAGTAACACAGGCCAAGTTAGCTAGGCTAGTCAGTTAGTTTAGCACTAAGGGCACACTCAGGCTAGGCCATCTCTTCTGTGCCCAAGCACATTTGACCCACAAATACCAGTTTGTTTGACTAGTGTAAAGACTGTGCTCAAGCGCACTTTGTTGGTCCTGGCACGGTTGGAAGAGGTTTACTTCGACATGGTGCGGTCGCTCACGCGCTAGCACAAACACAATCACAGGTTCACAATGTAAACATGACAGTATCCTCTAATTGAATGCCTCCCTCATCTCATGCTATCTCTTCAAAACTCTTATGAAGCTGAACTGATAACCGACAAATCCTGGAATGTGAGCCTGCCATATCTTAACAAAAAGATTCAAACGAAGACCTAAATTCTGTAAAGTTGCAGTCATGTTCTCTCAACATGATGATATGATATACTAACAAAAGGTAGTCATGCCGTGTGTCCTCAGAGAGGCTAACTTTCAAACAGGCTTAACATTACAGATACAAATCTTTAGCAGCACTTCATATGCTTATCATTGAGAAGAGAACCACTGACCTCCTAGAAGGAATTCATATTGTCGCAAGTGAGTTCTTGAAGTGGAAACAGACATATATTTCAAAAGGAAGTAATTCATAATTTAGTTAAAAACAAAAGAAAATGCTGATAACTATGGTTGGGTTTGGGTTCCCTGTTGGGCTGGCGGCCTGGCAGGCATGTTATTATTATGTTATTGTTTGTTTAGTCTGACGATCAAAAACCCAGGTAGTCTGCTTCTTCAGTATTGTGCGAGTGCGATTTGATTAGATTTGACTCACAGTGGCCTTGCAATACAAGCAACGAACCTGACAACTGTTATCAAATAAAACTAATTCTGGTGGATGTATGCCATCACCCTTAACTAGCAGAGCCCGAGCCTCTTGAAACATGATCATCTCTTTTATTAGATAATCCACATTGTTCTACATTTGGCAGACATGTGTGAAGTGGCTCATAGCTCATAACAAAATGGTTTTATAAATTAAGTCCTAAGGGCCTTTAAACAAACCATTGTTTTTACCTCTCTGATATGTATGAAGCCCCGGAACAACAGAAACAGAAAAAAAGGAATTGCCAACAACTTTATTTTTTTTCTATGCAGGTTTTCAGTGCCAAATATATGTTTTTCATCCACCTACCATCTATGGAAGTGACACTTTTATTGAGACAGATTTATAGGAAGAAATATAGATTCTTTTCCTCTAATTATATTTTCCCTCCACATCCATTCCAAAGATCAGTTGTAATTACCGAGATAAGATACAAAATTATTTATACTAAAAAATGATCCTACTCCAGCTGCTTTTCTAATGGGAAATGAGATGAATACAGAATAAACAGCACCTTGGTATTGACTAACCACTGTCTGAAATACTAACATTAAAATGTTGTGTATTATTATGTAATACTGCTGTCGACACTCTTGAACTTCATTGATTACCAGCATACCACACTCCACATGCACTCTCATCATCTGTGATGTCAAACACCTTAGCCTTTACAACATTCTTCCCTCACAGCGACCAGCTAAAACGTTTCAATTTGTGCTGATCTTTTGGCAGTGGTACTTGTATCGATCAGCACGGCCCTTTACCTCTTTGTACATATTTCTAGACCAGTAATGTGTGTGTGCGTGTTTGATATGTGCAATACTATGAATCTGTGAAGAGTTTCAGCTGTCACTGTTTGATAGGCTGAGTATGATTGTTCAAGTGCTGACGATGTGGGACGGCTGAAAACGTAAAATACAGATGTGGCTGTTTTACTGGGTGCTAACTTCTAGAGAAGCAAACTATCTGCCTCTTGCAGAAGGCACCACAGAGGATTCAGGATTACATGATGTTCTGGCTTACCCAGATTTATATTAGTTGCCCACTGCCCTCTCGGGATTTATGGACATGAAACCAAATAATTTCTCATTACAAACTTTTTGGCTTGACTTATGCGCCATCTTACAACATCGAGAGCATAGAATTTCTGAACTGCATGTCAGCAGACCAAATTGGGAAGATCTAGATGTTTTGGTTTCGCTTTTGTTTTGGAGACAGTGGTCCCAACCATAGATGGGTCCGAATTCACTTCCACTATATAGGGTGTTCACCATTTTATAGTGTTGTCCGAATGTATAGTGTAAACTATTAACCTCTATATAGTGCACTCAAAGTTTATCACAATGCATCATGAAAGTAGCGGACATCTTATGTTAACTAACCCAGCACATATAAACTATCAGGCGTTGTGTGGAATGAAAATTAGTGGATGTGCAAGAGGAGAGACATTGCCAGAACAACTAAATCCTACTATTATTCTAAGTTCCCTCTATAGTGCTCTAAATAGGCAAAATCTGTATAGAGAGTAGGGAATGATTTGAGACACAGCCGACCTCATTAGAGCTCCACAAAGGGGAAGCATTTCAGTCCTCCCCTGCTGGCTGGCTCCAGTATCATTCTTATGCCCCCCCTCGCTTGCGCCAAACTAAAAAGTGCAAGTACTCCTCAAAGATGATTTGTCATTTTAGGTCGCTCTTATCACACCGGTGTATGTTGAAGTGTTTATTTTTTTCTGATCAGTTTGGTTTGATTAGTTATTTGATGCTGTAAAACAGGGTGAAACATAATGATAGATAGCTTAGCTCTGCTTGTGATAGGGCACGTGAGTGTACCCCAGTCGCTCCTCCGCAAACTCAGCTTCCAAATGACAGATTCATATCTGAGATATTTTGGCTTCATTATTGAACAATGGGAGGATGTGGAGACAATTTTCCCCAAGGTTCTATTGATTGTCGTCATTCTGTGTTTCTTGAAAATTTGCAGGAAACTTTTAGTGGTGTCACAAGTGGTGGGATCGCATCATCCATATTTTGCATTTCATTGCTGTATGAAGCAAAAAAGTGTGATGTAAAAACAATTGCACTTTCTAATAAAACAAAATGTGTGTTTCCTCTTCTAAGTTGACTATTCAAGATAGAATGAGACAAGTAAATGTCAGGCCTTGACCCAATCAGACTTCTTTAATATCCAAATCTAAAATATGAAGATAACTCTTAGATATCAAACAGTTCCCACCGGGCTTGAATCATTTTTAGAGGAAGAGATTTATATCTTTAAGACAGGGAGCTGAGCTACCGCCAGTGTCTGACAAAGATAAGAAGTGCCGTAACTGGAAAGGAAAAAAAGCTGATATTAAGGCAAAAATAAAATCTCTATCATAACGTTAATTATCTGTTGCTGCAGTTTTTCTATCTTTCATGGATCTTCATGTGGCATGAATATCCTGAAAGATCAAAACACTGAACTAACAGATGATTAAAGTTTTAATAGGAAGAAACATTCGGTTTGGTTTTGGAGATTGTGTGTAGATTCCTCTTTTGCTCTGACATTTGTTAAGTACCACCATTTTTCAGGTTTAGTTAAATTTTTCCATCAGAGTGTTTTGCCGTATGTTGTTTTTTGTCTTCTAAATAACAATGTGTGTTTTAATTGCTAAAATTGCTAATGGGCTACAGATACACCATGAAGCAGATGTGATTACTGGATATTCAGACAGCTCAATGTCACTGAAATATGCGGCAGCACTACAGCTGAGAGAAGCTGTGGGCATCAGACCAGAATGGTTTGGCTGGCCCCTCGTCTAAAAAGTCACTTTTCCAAGAGCACTTCCATCCAACATGTCTCATTAAGGCTGTCTTCTTCTACAGTGGTCAGATTTCATGGCCCCACAAAACCTGCTGGTGTAAAAATGTTGACATTCAGAATAACCAATCAACTATTTTAGTCGTTTCCCCTTTGCTATTTATAATATTATTTATAATTGTATTTTAATATTGCTCAAGTGGTTTCTGCAAATAAGTTGAAACAGGCTGTGTTCAGCTGATATCATTTATTGTTCATAGTGCATCAAATGTAAAAGCCTATGAGCAATCATTAAGAATTGGAGTTTAACTTTTGAAACAATTAGTATAGAAAACCTATCAGATGTGAAGATTCACTGTTTTTCTTTTCTCTCGTAACTGTAAGTTCAATGTCTTAAATTCAATTGTCACCTTAACTTCTGGGAATTACTATTTTTCGATATTTTAGAGAGTGACCAACTTATCAACATCAACCCCACATGTTGACAACCCTCAAAAAATGTTTCCAGCCCATAATGTTACTGAGATGTTTAAATTCCTCAGCTCTGAAAACAAATGTCTAGGATTCGTGTCGATATGCAATAGTTCCGAACTTAATCCTCAAGACAAAATTTCCTTAATAGCGGCGTTATGTTTTTGGTTACAATATATCTCATCATAATTTGACTCTTGAGCCGGATAATGGGGGTGGATTACTGAAGATTCACTGTGAGACGATTTAGGTTAGATTCAATGATTTGATTGGTCCCCTTGATTGAGATGTTAAATCAGTCACGATACACATTTTAGCAGATGGCGCTGATGCTGTATTCTGTAACTTATATTTGGAATCTTTTCACACTGTCACATGGTAACTTGCTGCTTAAAATCATTTTAGTAAGCCAAACGTCGCACAACGAAAGCAGTCACAGTTGCAGCGGTAAGATCAAGAAGCCATTGCGAGCATGTCAAAACGTATGTCTAAAGGGCAGAGCAGTAACAGGGAGGGGAGGTGAAGCAGATTTACTTTAGGAGTCTTGATTCCCACAAGTTACAAACCTCCAGCGTTAAGACAGAAGATGTTTTGATTTTCTCATTTACATAAAAATAAATTTGCACTGTTTTGCAGGTTGTTTACCTTTTAATCTGAAAAAAGGCAAAAAAAGGCAAACATCTAAAGAAAATGTGTGTGTATTACACTGAGCAGCTATTTATTAACCGATGCACACCTTTGTTTGCCTGTGTGACTCTGTGTTTGAACAAAATAAAACAAAAGACACTCAGTGGAACATCAGAAAATTTGATGTTAAGGAACCTGTTAAGATTCGGTTAAGATCTCAAGCTGCTTATATTTTGGGACACCTGGTGTCAAAATTGACAAAATGCTGGATAGGAAAACAATTGAAATAAGGCCAGCGCAAACATTTCTAGTCGTCACGGTTGGTGTCTTCTATTTAATACTGAAAAAAAGTTATCTCAGGTGTCCGGTTGTACTGTCTGGTTACTTAAAATGAGGTCATACCTGGTAGCAAATTTAATATAAATAGTTCAAATAGTTCATAGTTGCCATGGTATACATTAAAAAGGAACATGTCAGTTAACAAGCCAACAAGGCTGTGTTTCTCTTACAGTGTGAAGTTATTTTACAGGCAGTATCTATTATACAGAAATACGAATTCTATGTATTGCATGTTAGTGATTCCATTGAACTGGAATGTTAATGCTTTGACTTAGCTAATCATGCACCCAATAATAGCATTAGGTCTTTAAGTGGTAATAATTTAAATGGCAAACCATAATAAGCAAACCAAGAGCAATCCCTCTGTCTTCATTTCCTTCTCCCCTCCGCTTTATGCTTGAGTAGGTCATCGGCTCACTAGACCTCAAGTCACTCCATCCTTCACAAATCCAGACAGAATAACTGAGCTAACCAAATTGAGCAGTCGTTTCAATTAAATTTTGAAAAGATGCATCCCCATTTCAGCCATGCTTCACTGTTACTGATGCTACTAACCATGCTCTACTTTTTCATATATATTACTCCTTTTGTACTGTATGGTGTGTTTTTCTGAGTGGTTGCTCCTATCTCTGTATGTGTGTGCAGCTTCACTGGTAGTAAAATAAGCTTTTAAAATAAATCAGCCATTTTATACTGCCTCACGTTTTTGCTGTGAGTTCAAATTAATGGGCATAGAATAATGTTTTTTAGGTGTGTTAAAAGGTACTTCATTTCAATATTGTAATCCAACTGTGTACAATTAATCACCTTTGCATGATGGGCCCTGTGACTATTAATATGTCATATCCGCCTGTTCCCAGAGAGTATTTTTAATTTTACGTGCCATAAATCTGACTGAACACACTCAATAATCTAATATATCACACATGCTGTAGGACCATTGAATTTTGCTGATCCAAGCTCGTATCACACATTTTAAAAACCCTTTGCTCCCATGTTCGAGAGGAAGATGGTCTGAAGTATGAAGTGTGTATGTATGTATGTATGTATGTATGTATGAAGATTCACGTTCTTTAAAATAGACTTATTTACTGTCTTCTAATCTTTAGTAAAGAGTTCATCATGTATATATTTTATAGTGTATTGAGAGGACTTATCAAGGACAAGTACAGTGTGCTGGGATGTAGTATATATTCACATACATAAATAATAAGTACATAAAGTCTTAGGTAAAGAGCAAAAAAATGAACTGTAAAAAATTTGCTAGAATACAATATGTCCATTATACTCTACATTTCATCTATAACCTTGAAAAGCTGCCACAGAGCGACCTTTTCTCGAAATGTATATACATTAAACCATTTAATAAGAAATAGTAGATTTTATTTTATTTTTTTCTTTTTCCGCACTTTTCATTTCTTTGAATTGCCCCATTGTACACCCTTAGCACTGGTGGCCAATCCACTTGGGCACTCTGGGTAATAGCCTTTGCATCAGTGCTCCGAACAACGTGCGTTCAAATGAAATATCAACTTGTCGCACCGCCAAGAATGACGAGAGCAACTCCGTTGGGCCTGCCAGAGTCCACTCTATCCTCTGACGTGGGGATAACTGGGTAGGGTTAAGGCTCTCTCACTTTTATAGGATTTCAGAAAGGCTTGAAAATTTTACATGAACATTTGAGTCTAACTATCAAACTACGCCACTTCAGTCAGCAGTTGAGCCCAGAGTGACAGTGGAACAGCGAGGCTGCTCTTTAATTTATATTTATATTTAGATTTAGATAGATAGATAGATAGATAGATAGATGGATAGATACATAGAGATAGTGAAGATGATCAGGTACAGGACCAGGACATTTAACAGTATAAAGTATAAAAGTATGAAAATAAGTTTAAAAAAAAGTAAAAAACAAAAATACAAAGTAGAAAAATATAGACAGCATAGACAATTGTAAAAACCTAACAATATATGCAGAAGTTATACAGAGAGTGCTGAGTTTAGTGCAGATAGGAGGAGGTGAATGATTTTTACAGGGAAAGTGTCTAGTGTCTAGTAACAGAGATGTTGGTGAAAAGTCTGATTGCACTGGGAGGAACAACATCCTGAATTGTTTCTTTTAGCAGTGGAGTGGGATTAGTCTGTTGCTGAAGCTGCTCCTCAGAATGTTCACATTATTATGGAGGAGGTGGGAGGTGTTGCTCATGATGGCCAGCAGTTTTTTCAGCATCCTCTGCTCCACCACCTAGTCCAGGGTGGCCAACTGAGAGACGACAACAGACCCTGCTTTCCTGATCAGTTTATTCAGTCAGTTGGCGTCCTTTGCCTTTATGCCTGTGCCCCAGCACACCACAGCAAAGAAGATGGCGCTCACCACAACAGACTGATAAAACATCAGGAGCATCTGGTTGCATACATTGGCTATGGCCTTTCTTGTAGACCACTCCAACTTGTTGTCCAGGTGTACTCCCAGGTGCCTGTCGGACAATTTCTACGTCAGTCCCATTAATGCAGACAGGAGAGGGTGGGGGCTTGTTCCTCCTGAAGTCCACCAACATCTCCTTTGTCTTCATCACGTTCAGCTGCAAGTGGTTCTCACTCCACCAATGTGTGAAACGGTCCACCAGGTTCCTGTAATCATCTTCCAGTCCGTTCTCCACACACCTGACTATGGCTGTGTCATCTGAGAATTAATGCAGGTAATCTTACAAACCGCTGTCTGCCTCTCAGGTAGTCCGTGATCCATGCAATCAGAGGAGTGTCCACCCGCATGTCCTCCAGCTTCGCCTTCAGCAGCCTGGGCTGGATGGTGTTGAAGGCGCTGGAGAAGTCAAAGAAGGTTATGCGGAAAGTGGTATTGGGTCTGTCCAGTGCAGAATGTGCCTTCTGAAACAGACAGAAAATGGCATAACCTTCACCGACATGGGGCTGGTAGGCAAATTCCACCTTCATAATGTGGGAGGTCAGTGCTATGGACCTGTAGTTGTTCAGTGCAGTCAGACGACTCATCTTGGGCACTAGGACAAAGCAGGATGTCTTCCACAGCACTGGGACTCTCTGGGCATGCAGGCCCAGGTTGAAGAGGTGCAGGAACACTCCGCTCAGCTGGCTGGAACACGCCCTCAGCTCTCGAGGGCTGATGCCGTCCAGTCCAGCTTTTCCTGATGAAGCCTCGCCACCTCTCTCCTCACCTGTCGCCTGTAATGTATAGTCCAGGGTTTGAGGAGGGTGACGGGGGGCAGGGGTGGAGTGTGAGGGCTGGTGGAGGAGGGGGAGGAGGGTTGGATTCAAACTTGTTGAAAAACTGCTTCCACTTTTTTCCATGTCATGTCAATCTTCCCACCAACATTTTCCACTTCCTACTGGAGTATCTTGATGCTCTTATGCATTTATCTGACCAAATTGGATATCTAATCCCTCCAGCAAGTTCTGGGTCTACCACAGGGTCTCTTCCCGATTGAACATGCCAGGAAGACCTCCAAAGGGAGGTGTCCAGGAAGCTTCCATATCAAATGGCCAAACCACCTCAGGTCACTCCTTCAATCTGAAGGAATAGTGGCTCTGTTCTGAGCAATCTTTCAGCTTGTACCCAACGGTTGCAATGCAACATAGATTGACTGGTAAATTGATAGCTTTGGAGAGAGTTCTGCTCCCTATTTACAACAATGGTCGGCTACAACCATTACAGCTGATGCCACACCAAACCATCTTATGTTCTACCAGCTAATCTTTCCATAACACATGAACAAGACCCCAAGGTACTTAAAAGCTCCATTTCTGGCTGTAAACCACCCCATTGTATGACGAAGTTCGTGGACTGATGAAGCCAACGGATCAACATTTTCTGCAAAAAGCAAAGATGTAATTCTTAGTTCCCTAGACAGACACTCATTCTAGCTGTGTCTTGAGATCCTGTCCATTTAAAATCACAACTAGGATGTAAGACCAGTGGCAACTGACAACCATGATGCAGCCAAACACCCAAAGACAACATGTTTGACTTTGGTCATATAAGGGCTGAATGGCTCATGGTAATGAGCCCAGCTGGGGGATGGCCCAATGTAGTTATTTCAGGCTGTGTCCAGCTAGGTCGGGCAATTTCAGACTTAGACTAAAAAAAAAAAATCATTAAAAAAATATATGTCATAACATTGCATACAACAGTGCATTGCAACATTGCAATAGTGCTTGTGCATGAGCAACCGTGGTAGGGCCAAGGAAGTGTACTGTGCTTGAACACAGTATGGAGTGCTCACGCTAGTCAATCAAAATGGAGTTTGTGAGTGAGCATTTGCCTTTATATTACATCAACTGACTTTGTTTCTCCCATCATAATTTCCACAACCACTAGAGGTCACCACCTGACTCCTAACAAAACGTAAATATAGGTTTTTCTAAGCTTTTTGCAAAGACAATGTGTAGAACCATTATTCTTATGAAGACAGATCTAACCATTGTGAACGTTACACAAATGTATGGACAACTTCTGCATTGCTGCAGTGCAGCTTGTTCAAATCTCTAAGAAATAACTTGTAGGAGATATGAAAGCTCTGAAACCCTCTGGCACTGATTGGTCATGCTTTACTAAAAAGAAAAAGTCAGGTAAACAGGATGTGTACAGCTTACCACAAAATCAAATCTCCTCTGAGGAAGAACAGATAACGATGCCTGTCCTAACCGTAGCTGGCTTCTTCCAGTCTCCTATAGTGACCGACTTTTGTACAGTTTTGCTTTACGAAAATAGTGTCAACTGTAAAAGGCTGACTGAACATGGTGGGGATGTGTTTCATTTTTATTTATATTTTTATGTCCCTTTTATATTCTCTTTTCCTCACATACACAGAGCTTCACATCAAGTCTCGAAGTACACACACAGCGACTTGCCTCCCCTCTCCCTATTCCACTGTCTGCTCTGCTTTATTTTAGCAGCCTGTTTTATGAATCCCAATTATAATGCCGCAAAAACACAAAATGCTTCTTGTGTTTTTTTCACCCATGATTCTGTTTTTTAAACAGCAGGCAAGCCGTGTGTGAACGCTTGTGAACATCACAACTAATCGAAATGATTGAAACCAATATGGTACCAAATGACATCACCCCAATCCCTTGAACAAGCTGAACATTTAAACTCAAAAGACTGACGTTACATATGACTGGTTGTACAACAGTCACTACTTTCACTGGACAAATTTATACCAGAAAAGGCCTCTTTTTGAGTGTGTTTCTCTATTGAGCATGCACAAGTCTTTAGAGGGGCAACAATAATTTTGGACTAATAAATTAACATATTAAAAAAATGTAGTTTAAGTGTTTATAGTGTAATGTTTGTAGTTGGTTGTATATGTTAATGTATGGTTGTCCAGAGGCCTGGGAGCCTGAGGGTCCTGCGCAGTATCTTAGAAGATACTAAGAAGTACAGCAAGCTGTCTGTAACTGATGCACTGGAGACTGCCAAACAGAGGCTCACAGCCCTGGCTGCCCACCTGAAGAGGTATACTAGAGATGTGGGGGTCCGGAGAATCAACAGGATGTTCACCAGCGCACCACCCAAAGTGAACTCTCAGTGGGAGGGTAATAAGATGAGGACTGACCCACCTAGGGGTGAGACTGAACTGTACTGGAAGGGCATATGGAAGAAAGATGCATCACATAACACTAATGATCAGTGGTTGGTGGACTTGAGAGAAGACCACAGCCATCTCCCAGAACAAGACCCAGTAAACATCCCAATGGCAGACATCCAAGAAAGGGTCTCAAGGATAAAAAGCTGGACAGCACCAGCCCCTGACATTATCCGCGGATACTGGCTAAAGAAGCTAACTGCACTCCATGCACGCCTGGCAGCTCAGATGAAACAGCTGCTGAAAGATGGGTCCTGCCCAGAGTGGTTGAGAAAGCCTACGACTCAATGTCACATACATGGATACTGGAGTGCTTGGAGCCATACAAGATCAACAGGACACTAAGAGCCTTCATCAAGATCTCAATGGGGCTTTCGAAGACTGCTCTGAAAGCCAATTCAAGGCCTATTGCCCAAGTTAGCATCAAGTGCGGTATATCCCCCCTGCTGTTTTGCATTGGCCTGAACCCCCTCAGCCAGATCATCACAAAGAGTGGCCTCTGATACTGGTTCAGAAATGGAACAACTATCAGCCATTTTCCTCTACATGGATGACATCACGCTGTATGAGAAGAGTGAGGGAGACATAGACTCAATTATCCACACCATTTACAGGATCTACAGCACTGGCATTGACATGTAATTCGGGCCAGACAAGTGTAGCCGGATGATATCAAAGAGAGGAAAGATGATCACAACTGAAGGAGTTGAACTACCAGAAGGCAACATAGCCGTTGTTCAGGACAGCTACAAATACCTTGGGATCCCGCAGGCAAATGGGAATCATGAAGAGGCCGCAAGGAAGTCAGCCACAGCCAAATACCTACTTAGAATAAGGCAGGTCCTGAGAAGTCAGTTTAATAGAACAAAATTCGAGCCATTGACACCTATGCCCTGCCCTTCACCAGATACCCTGCTGGTATAATAACCTGGCCAAATGAAGAGATAGAAGCCACAGATATCAGAACAAAAACATTCCTCACCATGCATGGGGGGTTTCACCCCAAGTCCAGCACCCTGAGGCTGAATACTAAGCGGAAAGAGGGAGGCCGACGATTAGTGAGCGTCAGAGGCACTATCAAACATGAAACAACGAAGATTCAGGAATACATCAGGAAGATGGCCCAGAATGATGACCTGCTAAGTGAATGCCTCAGGCAGCAGAAACCCAGTGAGGAGAAGGAGGAAGAAGAAGAGAGACCATCATGGAGGGACAAACCCCTGCACGGGATGTAACACCGACAGATAGAGGAAGTGGCTGATATCGAGAAAACATACCAGTGGCTGGAGAAGGCTGGTCTCAGGGACAGTACAGTGGCAGTGATCATGGCAGCAGAAGAAGAAGCCTTGAACACAAGATCAGTAGAGGCTGGGGTCTACCCCACCAGACAGGACCCAAGGTGCAGACTGTGCAAAAATGCCCCTGAGACAGTGCAGCACATAACAACAGGGTGCAAAATGCAGGCAGGTAAGTCATACTTGGAAAGGCACAACCAAGTAGCCGACATAGTATACTGTGCCAAGTATGGGCTGGAGGTTCCGGGATCAAAGTGGACAACACCAGCAAAGGTGATTGATAACGACTGGGCTAAGGTCCTGCGGGCTGGGCCAATAAGATGGTGGTGAGTAATCAACCGGATATCGTGGTGGTCGACGAGCAGGAGAAGAAGGTGGTAGTGGCAGATGTCGCAATCCCAAGTGATAACATCAGGAAGAAGGAACTCGAGAAACTCGAGAAATACCAAGGGCTGAAAGAGGAATGGAAAGGATGTGGAGAGTAAAGGCATCAGTGGTACCCGTGGTGATAGGAGCACTTGGGGCTGTAACCCCCAAAGTGGGAGAGTGGCTCCAACATATCCCAGTAACATCTGAAATCTCTGTCCAGAAGAGGGCAATCCTAGGAACAGCTAAGATCCTGTACAGGACCCTCAGGCTCCCAGGCGTCTGGTAGAGAACCTGAGCTTGAAGGAAACACAAGACCGCCCACAGATGGCAAGCGGGGAATTTATTATATAAAGTATATATACTGTATGTAAAGCACAGGCTGCTATAGCATACAAGACATCACATTTGAGTAATACCAATACAAAAAACAGGAAACCACAGTAACATTTAGAAGTTAAATACTACTTCATTGAAGAAAGTAAAAACAACTGATTACTTCAATTGCAAATCTAGGCTTTTAGGCACTAATTACAAAACAACAATGTAACTAATTACACCCAACACTGGTGAAATGCTATTGCAGCAAGGTTTCCCCTAGGGCTTCGCAGCAGATCTAAAGATTTTAATGGAATTATAATCTTAGGAAAATCTATAACTGTGTATGGTGCCATGGATTCTTGGCCATTTCACAGAGTACGTAATGGAAGCGATGGAAATGGCAGAGCATTTATTGTTTGAGGGACTCTTATTATTTATAGCTCACATTTTCAGATCATCACTCATTTCATCCATACATAATAATACATAATAAACCTTCCATCTGTTGTTTGACTTTTCACTTGTATATTCTGGTGTTTCTAGATCATGTTCTGTGTAACGTTTTTTTTTTTTTACTTCGTATTTGAACAAATGTATCGAGAGAGCAAATTGGAAATCTAAGTAACTAACATATTAGGAGTGTTGCTACAGAATGGTAATGGTTCAAAAGAATATATTTTTTAAAGAAACAATTCTTAAAATAAATTAAAAGTGTATATTAAGTGTTAATTAGTCATGTGCAATTGTATGCTCCAGCACACATAATCCCCCCCCAAAAAAATCATATTTTACAGTAGCAAAGAAACTTCCATTTATTTGATATAAAATGGGTACAAATTTATAGTAGCTTGTAAATAATGCAGACCATGTGGAACACTACATGTGGGCTACATATTTTATTTTATGTCATTTTCACAGTACTGTATGACACTCCAGAGGTTGTGTACACAGAAATGACAAGGGATTTACTGTACATAAAGGACTTCTGTTCTGGAGCTTAGCTTTGTAGTCCAGTTACATATTCAAGTCTGTAATGAACATTTACAAGAAGTATTACATGACACTGTATTTACTGTTCATTTACAGCTTTATGGGAACTCATTGGTGATATTTAATGCATATGATGTGCAAATTCACAAATTTGTATCAATAGTTTATGTAATTTTTGATTGTTATGCCCCCTTGGTCTTGTTCTCTAGCATAAAGTGTGTAGCTTGTAAGATATTCCATTTGTGTCTTTATATTCATGTCAATCACTTGAGTCGTCGTATGAACAATGTCAAACAGTATATTTGTTTGCATAAACACAACAAAACAAAACCTCACAAAGTTTGTGTGTGTGTATGTGTGCACTTTCTCTATTTCTATGGAGACCAATTTGAATGTTAGACCTTGATGTGAGATCATATTTGAAAACTGAGGATAATTGGCCCCATCCCTATTTATGTGAAGGGTTGTTTAAGGATTAAGACTTTTTAACAGCTGAGATTAGTGTTAGATTTTAAATGAGGTTGTGCCTATAACAGTTGGTTTCTAGTAGAACAACTAAAACAAATGTATGATATACAAGCAGTGAATAATATTACGCATATGATAGGTTATATTAAAATGTGCAAATATTATTGCTAAATGAATCATGAGAAATGCAATTCATTTTCTCTGTCAGTATGTGTTATCAAATTAGTAACACATGGGTAAGTCAAAAGATAGGTTTTCTTTGTTTATGAATTGCACACATAGAGATGTCTAGCTTAGATAGTGAGAGCAACCTCAGTACTTGAATGAAAAGTCTCAAAGTCAACCACCATTTTACTCATAATACACATGACAAACATTATCCTAACCTCTGGTCATACCTTGGCCCTAACAGCAACGAGGATATCATAAATGACATTTTGACACATCTGGTCGGTGTACCCCAGGAGGACCACTATTTAGTGTTTATAGCAGAAAACACATCTACATTTCTAATCTTGGCAAAAGAAAAAAAAAAAAGCCTTCAATCCAATTTGAAAAAACATATGTACAAGCATGCATTATTTAAAACAAATAGACTTTCAAACTGCTTAAATTTAATAAAGCTTTTAGAATTTTAAATGCTATACTTCTTGCATCTCCATCACCTCAACTATCTGATCTTCTTTTGTTTACTGATCAATATATTTGCCCAATGTTTGTTCTTTTTCCATTGATAGAATAGCTTGCTTTGAGTACCTCAGCCCCTGACCATGCAGAAAGGTAGAACTAGCAGCTAGTTTGCACGGTGGGCCGGACCCTCACCCACAAGGAACAATCCCTCATAGTCGATTGATACACCACCTTGTAGGGTGCCTGCTTACATATCAAAGTGGCTCTGCTCTTATACCAGTATTACATTTACCCTGACTGGTGCTTGCAATTAAGAGGAGGAGTAGCTCCTACAGTACAGCTTCAAGAAGTAGACTATATTGAGGGAAACTGCTACGGGTGACATAGTGTTTGTGCTGACTGTGATACCATTGTAACTTCTGCTAAACATGCAACAGCATGAAGTAGAAATGGAGTTTGATTGTCATTAATCCTCACAACATCTGTGGTAAGCATGTAGCTTGGACTTGTGACCTTGTATGTCCTGGTCTTCATGAATGCATTCCTGTTGGGATGAAGGGAAAGTGACAGGAGGCATGTTTTCTAACTATGTAAAAGTGAATGGTTAATCCAGAAGATAAACAGTCATAAAGAAAACTGACTTAAATGGTAGATTTGCCGTGGGAAATGGGGGCATACAGTATCATATGGATTACATTTGGATGGTAGTTTTCCATTTATATCAACCTGTAAAATAATGTCAACATGATATGAGTTTACTTGCTTTTCTTACACATTGCATGTACTGCAATATGATTGTTACAAATGGGCACATCCAATGCCAATTCAAAAATGATATATTATGCATTCCCTCTCCCTCTAAGAACCTTCCTGGTTGGTGCCGGGGAAGGCAAGGCAAAATACTATACATCTGCTTTTGTGTGTTGCTATGTCATGTAGAAGCCCCCACCAGACAAACTGGGTAGATTTTTGTACTACAGTAATGCAAGTTTTTTTTATACCAAACATAAATGCAAATGACCAAAATTGAAGTCTAACTTTGTTTGTGTAAGGAGAAATAAATGTGCATGTGCAAGTGAAAAAAATAATTCATTTTCTTCAGCAAAGAAAAAGGCATCAATTTCTCCTTTTCGAATCGAGATTAGAAAATGCTAAAATTTGGCGAAATTGTGAAAGCCTCAAAAAATAGTACTTCTAAATGGTCTTTCTTTATCTTGGGGTACTTAGGTGTTTGACACAGAACCAGAGAATCTCTTTGCATCAACATGTGTATAAGGCTTTAAAATCAATCACCGCTAAATATTTCAATTCAGAATATGTGTATGTATCAGAGGCAATGTAAAAAAAAAAAAATTGCTTTTGTAGAAAACAGTAACATAACCCACACACCACTTTGTTGGAAGGCTAACCTATATGATGCAAAGTATGATTCTTGACAAGGCTGCTTTTAAAGTGGATACCAACTGCCAGCCACAATCTAATTACTACTGCAGTAACATCAGGAAAGTTAGTTTCCATGATGCCTTTTTGAAGATAATTATTTAAAATCACATTCTTTCAAGTTCTTTTAAGTCACCTAAATTTTCCCATGGCCAACCCGCCAAGTAATAATTAATAAAGAACTTAGTATGTGATGAAAGTATTAAAAAAGGCCCTGTGTTAATTGCGTAATTATTTAAAAATGTGATTTGCTCTTCCCAGTAATGCTAATTTTAAATTTCTCTCTTCTATCTCTGTTTTTCTGTCAAATTTTATAGGTTCATTGCTGTGTGATGGACGACTGACGCACTTCCTCTTTCCTCTCCTCATCCTTTTGCGGGCTCCCCTTTTGCTCAGCTTTGGTGAGCGCACCTGTCCGAATAGCTGCAGATGTGAGGGAAAAACCATTAATTGTGATTCATCTAGCCTCCAAGATGTCCCAGAAAACATTTCCGCTGGCTGCCAAGGCCTCTCCTTGCGTTACAATGAACTGCACACCCTGCTACCATATCAGTTTGCTCACCTCAGCCAGCTTCTGTGGATATACTTGGACCACAACCACATTTCAGCCGTTGATAGTCGAACATTCCAGGGGGTCCGCAGGCTTAAAGAACTAATACTGAGCTCCAACAGGATCACATCCCTGCACAATTCAACATTCCATGGAATTCCAAATCTTCGCAGTCTGGACTTGTCCTACAACAAATTGGAAGTCCTGCAGCCAGGTCAATTCCATGGCTTAAGAAAACTACAAAACCTACACCTACGCTCAAATGGCCTCTCCAATATTCCAATTCGAGCATTCCTTGAGTGCAGAAGTTTGGAGTTTCTGGATTTGGGCTATAATCGAATCAAGGCTCTTACCCGCACCACCTTCTTGGGGCTACAGAAGCTCATGGAGTTACATCTGGAACACAACCAGTTCTCACGGATCAACTTTTTTTTGTTTCCACGTTTAGCCAACCTGCGATCACTCTATCTACAATGGAACCGAATTAAGGTGGTCAACCAGGGACTGCCATGGACTTGGTATACACTTCAGAAACTTGATCTGTCTGGTAACGAAATCCAGACCTTGGACCCAGCTGTGTTTCACTGCTTACCCAATCTTCAAGTCCTCAACTTGGAATCAAATAAACTATCCAATGTATCTCACGAGGCAGTGTCAGCATGGATTTCACTGACCTCTATCAGCCTTGCAGGAAACATATGGGACTGTGGAACAGGCATCTGCCCACTTGTGGCTTGGCTGAGGAATTTTCGGGGTACTAAAGACACCACTATGATATGCAGCAGTCCAAAGTATCTCCAGGGAGAAAAAATAATGGAAGTTACAAGGAACCATGGTATTTGTGAGGAAACTGATTATGTTCTGACTGAAACCCCCTCACCAA